>JALGQZ010000006.1:356358-836632 GCA_023105745.1 Austropuccinia psidii
CCAAACATGCGGCACTTTTGTACTTAAAAATAGTCATATTACAAACAAGAAAAGAAAATGAAAAAACACTTATTGCGCCTTCACTTGTTGTCCCACCAAAAAAATTCCCCCAATTCATGGGCTTCTGGTTATTTATTGTCCAGATTGAACTCTTCATTTTAGACAAAAATTGAAGGAAATCCATAAGTGGAAAGTTTTCATATTAATTTTTTAAAAACAGTCATATTACAAAGACAGGAAAAAAACATTTGAAAAAAAACACTTTTTGTGCCTTCACTTGTCCCACCAAAAAAAAGTTCCAAAATTATAAGCTTCTGGTTCTTTATTCTCCAGATTTAACCCTTCATTCCAAAAAAAAATGAAGGGAATTCATAATTGGAAAGATTTTAATTGATTTTTCTAAAAATTATGCCATTTTGTCATCTTGGCCAAAAAAAAATATGAAAATTTTTTTGGATATTGACATCCCATGTCTAGAAAAATATTTCAAAAAAAAATAAAAAAAACCTCAAAGCTGATCCTGAGGAATTTCTTTCTAAAAATAAGGTCACTTACGTGTTTTGGCCATAAATTGGTAAACACACGTAATTTTTTGGTAAAAACACATAAGGGATTATGTGTTTTTACTAAAAGCTTAAGTTTTTTTACCAACACCCTAAAAAAATTTTCGAAAAAGAATTTTGAAAGCTTAACTCACTTTCAGGTAGGAAAAAAACCTAGTAATAATAAATAAATAAATCAAATTATACATAAAATTTATTTAGTAATAATTACAAATATTCTTATTAGTTTAATCCATTCATTTAGTAATTTATTTTGTGGGAATAATTATAAAGTCTCTCAATTTTCTTATGTTCAAAATACGCTTTAGTTTTTCTATGAATTGTATAAATATGTGAAACAAAATAGGAATCTGAATCAAATTATTTTCTCAATAATATAGATATCTTTATATATCTATTATAATGTCTATACATCTTAATAAAACTATTTAGTATTGAATAATTAGAAAAAAATATAATTATTGACAAGTAATACTGTGAAAAAATCTTCTTTGTGATAATAATTAGGAGTTATCTGTAAGTAATAAGCACATTATGAGAGTTTATTAATACTAAAATGAAATTAATTGATTTTTAAATATTTTTATTTCCAATTAACGTTATTGGAGGATTTTCTTTAGAGATAATAAATAAAAAAATTGATTTTATTGATTATTAGCTCAATAATACTAAATTCAAAGGTTTCTATGAGAAATCTTAATGATTGATAAATTTTTTGAAGTATTTCCTAATTTTGGATTGGGAGCGCAATACTAGTAATAAATAATTTTGTAAACTGTTTGTAGTTTTTTAATCAATGATGATATTACTTAATATAAATTTTCTTGAAAAAAAATACTCCAAGGATTTTAAATGAATTTGATAAGAAAGATATTTTAAGGGTAAACATTAAACCAAGAGTTATTTAAGTACTTATATTATGAAACCTTTTTCTTTCACTCAGAAGTTCAATGTAAATTTATTCCTTATTTGTAATCGTAGCTAACTTTAAGTATTATTACACCATTGGGCTGTGATATTTCCATTTGAAATATGAAAAGGTGTAATATTGCGATAAGTTCTATGAAAAAATTGTTTAATACTATCAAATAAATAAATTTTCATCATCAAGTAATTAGAAATGTGAATTAATACCATTCAATAGAACTGAGAAGCGTTTAGAATTTATTTTTTCATAAGTATTTCTATATTTCAGGCTCAATCATGGTAGAAATATTTGAAATCCTTAATTTTTAGCTTGAGTTATTTTGTGAATACTCAATTAAGCTTATATAAAAATGTATTTCTTTTAAAAGTTTCAAATGTATAATTATCACCTTATAGATACAGAATTAATTCCAATTCTTTATTTTTGGTTCATTTTTTTTGGCTTATTAGACCCAAATATTGCACCTTTAATTTAATTCTTTTTCCTATAAATAATATAAATTTTGGTTACTTCATGTATATTATATTAATTTAAATAAAATAGCAGAATACAATAGTTCCTCGTGATATAGTCATTTTTTTTCATAATAGGTATTCAATATCCATAATCTTTTTCAAAATTAATTTTTTCTTTTTAAAAATCATTTGAAGCCATTAAATCTATGGGATTATTAGATAAATATAATTTATTGCTTAATCTAACTGAATTATTCATTTCATATTTCAAAAATTGTCTATATATTTTTAATATGGGATTATTTTCCTTTTCTCACTTCTTTAATCTTGAATCTTATATAAAATCTTATCTTATCAAGTACCAATGTCTAATCCTTTGCAATTATATATTTATCAAAATTCCATCAAATCAAATGAAAAATAGTTTATAAGTTCAGTAGAACACTTGAATCACTTCAGCTGTTTTTATAAACTACCACAAGTATATCAATTTGCTTTTATGATATTATAGAAACTGTTTGATGAATTTTAATTTTTTATCTTTTTTTTATCTTCCTTATTAAAATAAAGTATATCACACTATGAGTAACTGCTTTCAAGAAATTTGAGATATGTGTCTTAGATCTTGGGAAAATCACCTTGTACTTATAATTACTATTTCTGTTGATTAATATTTCCTTTTTCATCTATGGTAATGAAAAAATATTTCTTAATTCTTTTTTGAACATTATTTACTTATAGAAATAATCTTATCAACTAGTTTTCACAAAAGTAGGATTTTTTTCTACATGGCTTGATAATATCAAATATTTTCCATAAATTCATACTTAAAATTTGAATTTTATTTAATTTCAATCATTGTAAAGTATAGCTTATCCTTAATTAATCCATAAATTTCTCATAATATTGGTTCCCTAAAAATCACTGTAGTAATGTATTATAAGTCACAATCTTTAAGAGTTGTTTTTTTAAAAGTGATTTTTATAATAAAATCCAAAACTTGGAAGACAACACATTTATTACTTCAAATATTTTTTATTCTGAAGAAAATATTAACTGGGTATAACTGCAAAATATTCCAAATCTGATATATATTTGAAAAAGATTAATTTATCACCTTACTTGAGATTATTTATCTTCAAATACATATATTATTTAGAAAAATTTGGCTTTAATTTAGATTATTGGTCTTTTGGTTCTTTACTTTTGAAAATTCCAAATTATATCTATTATTTTTAATATTCCCAGAAAAAATTTAATTATTTCAATTTTTAATTAAGAATATAATTTTGAAAAAAGAAGCCAATTTTATAATTTAAAATTTTTTGAAAAAGAAATTTATTTCGAATTTCATGGATATAAGTCTTCTTGGAAACTAATTTCATGCTATATCAAGAAATAATGACAATTATATAGGAAAAATGAGCTATATGAAAGATAAATTTCAAAGAAAATATTTCAAAAATAAGCCAAACCTATAAAAAAATATTCTTAAAACATTTTAAGGGTTCTTTAATATGAGATTGCGCTTTCCATATAGATATCAATAGAAAATAGTAAAATCTGATATGTATTGGAGATTATTTATAAACAAACCCCTTTAAATCAATTCTTGTCATGAATAATAATAAACCTTTCTATAGATAATTCTCTAAAAAAATTTATACTAAATATAAAAGACAGTAATATTTTTATAAACAAATTCAGTAACTGTTATCAATTCCTTTACTTTGAGCTATAATCCCTTCATAGTTGTGAGAATTCAAAAATGTAAATCTCAACGTTGGCTAGAAGTCGAGGTACAAGATAAGAGAGAGAGTGGTATCTAATAATATTAGGGAACCCTAATCAAATACGATTGATAAATTTTAAATGTTTAAACTTGGGTGAAAAGCATTATCAAAAATATATGCTACGCTTTGCCTATGAAACAACTGTTAAAAAGTAGTTCAGAATGGCTTTCCTTATTATAAAGATGACGAGAATAAATTTATTATAGCCACTAATTATAAATTAATTCAGAAGCTATTTAATAATGATAGATAATTGTAATAATCATATTTGCAGAATATTTCAACAAAAAGAGTTAGATGAGAAATTGGTTAGTCTACCGCGCTCAAAAACTTTGAAAACAACGGATTTATCTCACCATAATATCTTCTTCAGCTGATAAAATATTAATAGATACTAGTTTGATATTGATACTAAAGGAATATTATTCATAATTAAATAAATATAGATTACTTATAACGAAATAAATTGAATCTTCCTGACGAATACAAGCTATTAGATCAGCTTTCATTATTTATAATATATGAAAGAAAATTCTAAAAATAAATAAATCGAAAAACATTATGAATTAAAACCCTTTGAACATTCAAAATTAATTTATTTAATTCCTTGATTTATTTTATCAAGCCTTTTAGCGCCAATAAATCAATATTTTAAAAAAAGTCTCATGAGATAACAGCTTTGAGATTATAATGATATTATTAATGGTGTTTTTCTGAATCGCCATATCTTTTGATCACACAGAATGAAATAAGATATATCTAATAATTTTAATAAAATTTAAAGTGATAATAGTTATTTTAGCTTATTAATAATATTAATGAATGTGTAAAAAACAGGTTTAAGGATATTTCCATTCCTCCATGACTTCAAAAATTTATTTTTTATGAATTTCATGGAACCTCATTTTCTGTTAAATATAACAGTGTCTATGCTTGAAAGTCCCATTTGATATATAATAAAAGGAGACATTTACCTTAAAAAGGGTAATAAAAATACAGCTTCTCACAATTAGTTATTCTGGAAGAAAATGTAAGAAACTGCCGCCATAAACATTAATAAATATTTAAGTGAATCTCTTGCCACAGTAATTATCATAATAAAATTTCAAAAAAAGAGCTTAATTAATTTCAAGCTTATTATAAAATTTCATGGCTTTAATAAAATTAAGCTGAAGAACTTGATATATTCAAGAATACAAATTTTGAGAAACATAAGACCATGGAAAAGAAGGATTGCCTTTTTCTGTTGATAATAGTTAGAACAAACAAAATTCACTAATTTTACAGCTCATGAGTCCGGAATTTCTGAGCCACAAAAGTTAATAGAAATAGTATTAGAAGCTTCCTGATAATATCAAAAGTAGAAGTGAAACTAGCTTATATTCCACAGTTTCTAGTCTCTTGTGAAGTGTTCATAAAAAATGAATGAAATCATGGTTCTATACAAATAGGGAATTTAAATATTAATCCCCCAAAAAAGTAAAAATAATTCCCCTTTTGTGCCTATTAGTTACTCTCAATAATATGAAGACATATAAGTGCGTAAAATGCAAATAAATATGATTATAAGCCAGTTAAGAATATTTTATATACTCTTTTATCATCTTTAGACATGTAAGATCATTTCATTTTCAAAATGAAGTGATTTCTCATAAATACTAGCCCCTTTATGGTGAATAAATAATGACTTATGTTAACTTGATATCATTCTATTTAAATATAATATTTCTTTTCTAAATCTCTCAATTATATATTAAACTAAATCACAAATTTTTTTTTTATCTTTCAATATTTGTGTTCTTATGTGGAATTATAAAAATAACTCCTAACAAGAAATTATCATTTGACTTTTGAGCCTCTAATTATTCTCTAGAAAATAAAGATATCACCTCTTTTCAAATTGGCTAGTAAATATTAATTATTATCAATTACTAAGTCTATTCTCAATTAATTTTCTATTTATCTAATCATTTTGACTGTTTATTACTACTTTTTAATTCATGGACAGTTTTCAGAGGGTTATAAATTGAAAAACAGTACAAAAAAGGTCTAAACTGACACTCTTGTTTTTCCTTAAAAGATTATTATTGATTATTGGAATATTTACAGGATTATAAATTCATTTCTGAAAGTTTTCTACCCACATTTTTTATATTTTTTCATTATTAAATAAATTTAAGTTCTATCATGATCAATCAACTAAGCCTAAAATGATAAGATTAAATTTAGATATGATTAACATATTTGATAAATATGAGTGATTTACTTTAATTAAAGTTCCAGGAGTCCTAGGTACTCTAGACCTCTTTATTGCGTTTTTAATCCACCATCAATTCTTCCAGAACATTAGTCATCTATAGAAAGACTAATCTCTAGTATTGGTTAATCCCAAGTTTTATTACTAATAAGGCTTTAAATAATTCTCTATTCATTAAATTTTATAAAAAAATATTATAAGTAGCATTTTTTTATTAATAATCTCAATTTATTTGAGAAAAAAAACAGAAAAAAAAACATTTGGATGTATTATCAATGAGTTATTCATAATTTTGTGTTAAAACGCCTCCAGTTTAACACCTCATAAAGGGATTTTTATTATATGGGGCTTATGTATTTAAATTTATTTATCTCCATTATAGAATCTAACTCTACTCTTAAATACTAAGTTTTTTCTTACCCCAAAATGATAATATCTATTTCCTTTCCAAAAAATAATAAGCTTTGAGTATTTAAACCATTTATGGTTTTTAAATACACATAGAGTGTTTTGATATATATTTTTGGCCTTGTTAAATCTTCAAAAAATATATCAATTCTCACAGATAAAGTGCAGAAAAAAACTTTCTTTTGAGAAGGATCTTGTTTAATTAAATATAAATCTATATTGAATACTTAAATACGCCTCATATCTTTTCAAATAAAAATAAAGCCTTTCCTTAATTTACTGAATTTTTCTTCACCTGATTAATATCCATATTATCATAAAATGAAATATTGTAGGCCATTGTTTTCTTTATTTAATTTCCAAGTAATAATTAATTGAATTAAGTAAGATAGCTGAGTAAATAAATTCATAACTTAAAATAAAAGGTTTGTTGAAATGGAGAAATGAATGTGAAATATTTAAGCTTATTTAGATCATGATATTAGCTATAGCTGAAAAGAGGATTAAGTGGGTTTTATTATTTATTATGACTCCTTAGAAAGAAAATAGGAGAACTGTTTTGTATACGTAAAAATTAAAGTTGTAGAGGTCTTGAATACGACGTATATTTTTAAAAATATTTTGAAACGGAATCATTTGTCATGGAAATTTTATATATCCAAAAAAATCTTTCGAAGAATTTCTAATTGAATAACAACTCCACTCATAATATCTTAATGAAAATTAGAAAAAAAAGGGGGATTGTGACTCTCAATTTTAAGAACTTGAGATTTAGAATCATATTAAAAATTTCATCCAAAAAATATTTCAATTATATGGAAATTCAACATAGATTTATTGAAGGCAAAAGGGGTTTTTCCACAAAATCTATTATAAAATCCCCTTTTGTTGATAACTATAATATCATATTGTTTATTCTGAGAAGTTTTATAAATAGGCTTTTTCATGTGAAAAAATTTATTTAATATGCTTATATTAGCCCTTTTCAATAATTAAAATTGAAAAGTAAAATATATTTATTTGAGTATAGTAATAAACCTTCTTCATTGAAGGAATAATTTGGAAAGTGAACCATCTAAGCTCTGCCAAAGATCTTATCCAATAGTGGAATAGAGAAATAAATATAATTTTCTCATAAATATTAACCAATATCAAAAATTTAAATTAAACAGGAAACATGAATTAAGAATAATTCCTGATTTACGCTTAAAAATGGAAAAGCAGAGTTGTTAGCACTTCCATCTTTTGATTATTTGATTTAATTCCTAAAGATTAATACAAATATTTTGAGATAATCTCAATATTCTCAGAATATAAACTTTTACACTTTATAATTAATAAAGGAGGGAATAAATATATTGATTCTTTTATGAATTATTTGGATGAATGAAACAATGGAAGTTCTAAGAGTAGTTACCAACTTTTATTCAAGAGAAACGATCCAAATATATTCATGTAATTAATCTTTATATTTGCAAATCCCTTAATTGAAGGGAAAGAATCAAATTAATTTCAAAAAACGTAGAAAAACGCTCAAGCAGAATGAAGAATGAAAGGAAAAAAAACTTAAGATTCCACCCATAATATTGCATTTTTGTTTGGAGTGATTTATTTGCAAAGCTGATATTCATGTTAAATTTTTTGTATGTCTTAATTTTTCAACTTGTGTGATATGAAGGAAATTTTAACAGTGATATATTTAATCTTTCATAATGTGAGATGATTGATATTTTAGACTTCAAAATCTATTATTTCCATAAATGATTCACTTTTCCCATTTAGACACAATATGATGACAATTATACCCCATTTTAGTTTTAAAAATAATATCATATCAGCAGTTTTCACAGTTGAAAACTAACTAATCTAGAGTGATTTTTCATTCATTTTTATTTTCTCTCAATATTTTTATATCTCACTGATCTTTGTCTAATTTATTCCCTTTTATTAGTACTTTCAAGTCACAAAAAACTCTTTCTAGCATAAGCATAGAAATATTTCATATTATTATTGTGAAAAAAGAGGAACTATATATTGTGTTAACACTCAAATAAACCATGAAGGTTTTCTTTTATTGAAGGTATGCTTTAGTTTTCCACTAAAAAATCCAAGTTAACAGAGAAAAAGTGAAAAAGAGGGATTCTAAATCTATAGTCAAGAATGTTGTGAATTGTTAAGTTCAAGGGCAAGGTTTTTCCAAAGAAACCATCAATGATCAAGAAATTCACACTCTAGATCTTGGCCCCCCTGTTGTATAATTCAAGAATTAGATGAAACTTTGTGGTCTGTCAAAGCCTTTTACTTTTCTTCAAACCATATCATCATAGAAAATATGGACTTTATTAATTTTCTGTTTTAGTTTTTTTGAATGAGAGACAAGAATTTTTGAGAAAAGTTTAAGATCGAAAAATTGAAGAGGATTGTATATGATTTTGGTACTGTCTTTAATCACAAATTGCCATTGTATAGGAAAACCAAAGGTTTAGATCTGTTTTTTTCGGCAAATTTATTGTATTGAAGTATTTTAAGCAAGTGAAAGCTGCCAGAAGCTGGTGAGAGAATTCAGTTTCATAGCAAATTTATTTTGGTTTCAGAAAGTTGAGATTTTATTAATCCAAGGGTAGCAATCAAGGAAGCTTTTTTGATTCTTTATAAATTCTTGGCTGTTTTGGGTCGGACAAGACTCAATGGTATCATTTTTCATCCCATAATCAAGAAAGATTCAAAGTCATCATTTAGTTGCGCCGATCCATTGCAAGCTATACCATCAACCCCACCTCCTAGAACCTGGATATATCGTTGATATTCTTCTTAATTATCCCGAAAATTTAAATCGAACGATATCCTCATCAGTTTTCCTTCAAAATAAAATTAATCGACTCTTGGCCTTTCAAAACGCAGAAGACGAGCTTATTTAATTGTGGGATCGCAACAAAATTAAGACAGATTTGAATGGTACTCCTTTCAAACTTGAACCCAAGCATTGAATTCTTTACAAACACTTCCAATGGAACGATCAATTGCGTCTAGACCCATCGAATCAATCTTGGTTGATTTGAAGTCCAGGTTAGTCAATTGATTCTTTGATTGGATTGTCGGAACTTTTTAGAAATTCTAACTGACTAGTATTCCATGGTTTCATTCTGTTCTTAACCTTCTTTTAAATTTAGATCAGATGAACTTCGCTCTCGTGCAGCACTTGAAGTCCAACAATTTGTTTGTTTGTTTTTTCTTTTCAAAAACTCTCCCATCTAATTTCCTTCTCGATCATGTGAAACCAAGATATCGTCCATGCAAACCATTATGAATGCAAGGATGCGATGATCGATATTTTTGTCTTTTGGATTCCAGGTCCTCAGCTCATCTCGCGGCGTTACTGGTGATTCGTTTACAAAAGTTTACAACGAAGTAAGTGGTAGGATTCAAATTGCCGTCTCATCAAATGATATGAATGAAAAGCTGGGCGCTCTGCAAGCCATGGGTCCGTGTCTTTTTCTGCATAGCTCATTGATCACTTAATTATCATAAGTAAAATTTCACGAGAAAATCTCGTTCTGAACTGCATTGCGTTTGGTTCTTTTTTAGAAAAGTTAATTGACATAATGGGAGAAGAGTCAGGCAGAGCTTACAAACTGGTCTCATATGTTCAAAAAGTATTGCCATGTCAAGATCCGTTAGTAATGGGTTATGCTGCCAAGATATTCGGTCAGGCCGCTTACAGATTAAACAAGTTCAACTTCGAATCTTATTCGGATCATTATTGACTTGAAATCAATCCTTGTCTCGTCTTCTTTTGCTATCATCTAACCTATAATTATAGCACGGCTTTGTTCAAAGGGTGGAAATCAAATGCTCGATAGTGTCAGGAAGCAATTAGTGCGCGTAATTGAGTGGCTACAAGGGGAACGAAAAGAAGAACGTCGGCACGCAGCCGCCTTAATACTTCGAGAGTTGGTCAAGGTGTCCCCCTCGAGTGTCATTTATGATGCATTACCTGACCTTCTTGACAATCTATGGACTGCAATGCGTGATCCAAAAGTTGTAATTCGAGAAGTGGCTTCTGATGCTCTGGCTGGATTACTTTGCTTCACAGCGACTCGTGAAAGTACTACTCGGGATGAGTGCTTTCTAATGGTCTTACAGCAGGCTCAAAAAGGTTTCAAATTAGGAACATCCGATGCTATTCATGGTAGCCTGTTGGGCATCAAGGAGTTAATTCTGGAAGGTGGAACGGTCAGTGCCAAAAAATTTGACAAATTTTAATGAAATCTTTCATAGTTTTCACAGCTGCTTATCGAGTAAACTTAATTTTTAATTTTTCACTCTTTATTATTAATCTTCAATGGTCGTCATCCATCAAAGTTTATGCGTCCCCGATTTCAAGAAATTTCCGATCAGATTCTCACTTACAAAGACCATCGAGAAGCTCTGGTCCGACGAGCTGTAGTAGAATTAATACCGACACTAGCTTCTTATAACTCTGCTGAGTTTTCTTCCACATATCTATACCAATGTATGATGTATCTTATAGAGCAGCTTCGCAAAGATCGCGATCGAACAACCTCCTTTTATGCCATAGGTCATGTTGCCTCGGCAGTTAAACAGCAAATGTCATTATATCTTGAAGCCGTGTTGGCTTCGATTAAGGAAGCTTTAATGAATCGTGGCAAGAAAAACAGCCCATCAGAAGCTTCCATATTTCATTGCATCAGCATGTGTGCTGAAGCTGTTGGTCAAGCAATGACAAAACACATGCACGAGTTGCTCGAATTGATGTTTTCTAATGGGCTGAGTGAACCTTTGAGGGCAGCATTAGTTGAATTGGCTAGATACATCCCTCCTCTTCTTCCCATAGTCCAAGGTACGTGTTTACTTTTTTCTCTCAATCCTAAAAAATACTAAAGGCCTACCTATTACTACAGAAAAATTACTCGATTTACTTGCCGTGACATTATCCGGAGAAAAGTTCAAACCCCCTGGGATGCCTGTCAATTGGAGAGCCGGGCCCAGTGTTACTGACCTCAGTGTGAGCAAAAAAATTACTTCATTTTTAATACCTCTTTGACTGATCTTTAAATTTGATGGACTTTTTTTTACTTAATTAATTCACCAAAGGCGATGACCCCCGATCGCGTAACTGTGACCTTGGCCTTGAAAACCCTCGGTACGTTCAATTTTAAGGGCCATCGACTGAATGAATTTGTACGAGATGTGGTCATTCGCTACGCCGACGATGAATCCCCTGACGTTCGGCAAGCGGCAGCAACCTGTTGTGCTCAAGTACTCGCTCAAGATCCGATCATCCATCAGAGTTCTCCTCATGCAGTCAAGTTGATATCCGATGTACTGACCAAACTTCTGGCCGTGGTGATCGCTGATCCATTACCTTCAATTCGTCATTCAACTCTTTTAGCTTTGGACCCCAAGTTTGATCGATTCTTGGCTCAACCCAACAACATTAAGCAATTATTCATGGCCATGAATGACGAAGTCCATGTTATCAGGGAGTCAGCTATTAAAACTATGGGCAGGCTAACAAAACGAAATCCCGCTTACATCATGCCAAATCTAAGAAAAACACTGATTCAGCTTTTGACCGACTTGGAGTATTCCAGTGATATCCGACGCAAAGAAGAAAGCTCTACTCTCTTAGCACATCTAATTAGCTGTTCTAAAAGCCTTACGAAACCATATGTAGCGCCTATGCTCAAGGTGTTGTTACCCAAAGCTCGCGATCCCAATCCCGCCGTTGCTTCATCCATTATGATGGCCTTAGGAGAGCTGGCACGAGTGGGTGGGACTGGAGTAGCTAGTGAAACCAGTACCATCATGCAGTTGATTATGGATACATTGAAAGATCTTTCGTCGTCAGGAAAACGTGAAGCTGCACTAAAAGCACTCGGTCAACTTTGCTCAAATACGGGCTATGTAGTCGATCCCTACTTTGATCATCCCGCGCTATTACCGATTATTACCTCCATATTAAAAACCGAAACTTCCAGCCACGTTCGCAGAGAAGCCTTACGCGTGCTAGGAATCCTTGGTGCTCTAGATCCATATCGTAACAATAGCGCTATAGATCAAATTGGTGGAAGCGCAATCGGCATCGGCACTTCGTTAGATTCCGCCCCTATTTTGACGGACCCATCGCATCCTGACCAAATTGGCTCGTCTAACGAATATTATTACCCCACCGTTGCGTTTTCAGCATTACTTTCAATTCTTCGGGACTCTAGCTTGTCGCATCACCATGCTGCTGTGGTACAAGCAATTATTTTCATCTTTCGGTCTTTGAGACTTAAATGTGTGGGATTTCTGCCGAAAGTTATTCCCGCCTATCTTCATGCCATGCGATTATGTAATGTTGCATTGCAGGAATATTACTTTGAGCAATTGGGTTATTTGATTCAAATGGTCAAACATCACATTCGAAATCATCTTCCTGATATCATTATCATGATTCATGATTTTTGGAATCTCAATAATAGTTCAGCTGGTAATAGCGTTGCGATTTTGGGTAGTACTTCAGTTGGTGGCGCCTCGGGAGGGGGAGCAAGCGGAGCTGGGGGCGGTGGAAGCAGCACAAGTGGAGGACTCAGTGAAAACGGTATTGTCACTGTCACTCGGCCTAGTGGATCAACACTACTCACAGTGATTGTGGATCTGATCGAGTCAATAGCCATTGCGCTTGAAAGTGAATTTCGAACTTATCTCCCCTCGTTCTTGCCCCTCCTGATCGACTCATTTGATTACAGTAATACCGGAACCGGTACGGGCAGTCTTAGTTCTATTGGTAGTGTAGCTGGGACATCTGAATCATCCAGCAGTTATCTTGAAAAGAAATACCAGACCTTGAACCACATTCTCAAAGCGTTTCAAACATTTGGAAACAACCTAGAGGACTATATTCAATTGGTTTTACCGTGTTTAATTAAAACGATTGAGAAACCCGAGCTGTCGATTACTCTTCGGAAAAATGCTATCATAACACTTAATGTTCTCAGCAAAAAAATCAATATGATTGATCAAGTTTCAAGAATCATTCATCCTTTAATCAGAGTGATCAATGTTGGCAATAATGAGCTGCGGGCATTAACGCTTGATGCGATAAGCAGTATTCTAATTCAAATCGGGCCAGATTTCGTGATCTTCTTGCCGACGATTAACCACGTAAGTTAGTTCCCAACTGTCTTCAACAATAAAGAAAATTATTTACCGTCTCAATTGGGGCTCTTGGACATTCTCTTTAATTTCATAGGCATTGATTCAAGCAAGATATACTCATCCGTTGTACGAGTCGTTGGTATTAAAGCTATTAAGGGGCGAACCTTTACCCGACCCAACTTTCAGTGAACCAAAGACCAATGTAACCGAATCAGACATTGCGCCAGATGCTGGAACAACCAAATTCCAAGTCAATCAACAGAACCTTAAGTCAGCTTGGGAGACTTCAACAGTCAAGAAACCAAAAGTGGAAGATTGGAAAGAATGGATTAAGCGCCTTTCGGTTCAATTACTGCAATCATCTCCAAGCCATAGTTTGAGAGCCTGCGCCAACTTGTCCATTGTTTATCCTCCACTGGCTCGCGAGCTTTTTAACGCAGCCTTTGTGTCTTGCTGGACCGAGCTGTACGACAGGTATCAGGTTGGTGGAATTTTCTTTTATTTGATAATAAGCTTATTAATTCAAGTCGCTTGCCTTGTCAAATCTTCCTAGATCGAATTAGTTGCGGCTATCCAAACAGCTCTTTCCTCCCCAACTATTCCTCCCGAGATTACTCAAACTTTTTTGAACTTGGCTGAATTCATGGAGCATGATGAAAAAGTTTTGCCCATTCGAATTAGTACCTTGGGGATGTATGCTCAAAAGTGTCATGCTCTTGCCAAGGCCTTGCATTATAAGGAAATTGAAGCGTTTACTGAGCCCACAGCTGATACTTTAGAAAGTTTGATACAAATTAATCAGCATTTACAACAACCCGATTCAGCCCAAGGTGTATTGACAATGGCGCAGCAACGTTTTGGGATGGCGATCCGAGAAGAATGGTTTGAAGAGCTTGAGCGATGGGAAGATGCACTCAACAGCTACACTCGAAAGCTTGAGGAAGACCCTAAGTCTATCGAATCAATTTTAGGTGGTATGCGTTGCTTACATGCTCTTGGGGAATGGGAGTCGCTATCTGAAATGGCACAAGAACATTGGGAAAGTTCTTCAAGTGAAGTAAAGCGGACGATGGCTCCATTGGCTGCTGCTGCCGCGTGGGGGCTAGCTCAATGGGATAGTATGGACAGTTACATCAACGTACTGAAATCTGATTCGGCTGAGAAAGCGTGGTTCAAGGCTATTTTATCAATTCATCGTGGTCAACATGCCATTGCTCAAAAATTGATTAACAAGGCTCGTGATACTTTGGATACTGAGCTGTCTACCCTTTTGGGAGAAAGCTATAGTCGCGCTTACAAGTCAGTTCCGATGCTCCACTCCTGTAACTTCGGTCTTTTAATTTACTTTAATTTTTTTACCTTCAAAGCTTGGTTGTGAGAGTTCAAATGCTTTCAGAACTTGAAGAGATCATAGCGTATAAAGAATGTAAGGATGACGACCCAAGTAAACAAGAGCAGATTCAACAGACCTGGATGAAGCGTTTGAAAGGATGTCAGCGTGATGTGGAAGTCTGGCAACGAATTTTAAAAGTAAGGGCATTAGTCTTGACACCGAGAGAAGACGTAGGAATGTGGATCAAGTTTGCTGGATTGTGCCGGAAGTCGGGTAGACTAGGACTTGCGGAAAAAACTCTCAACTCGTTGATGAGCGAAGACATAAACAATGGACTCGAATCGGTATTTCATTTTCAGCTTTATTTCACATCCAAATGCGTATAACATCATTTCAATTTAACTAATTCTGGTTTCTACGCTGATTACTACGATACCTAGCGCGGTCCTCCTTTGGTGATTTATTCTCATATTAAATACATGTGGGGATCTGGTGCAAAGCAGGATAGTTTGATATACCTCAAAGATTTTACGCTCCGTTTGAGCGAAGACGTGTTGGATCAAAATCGAAATATAAATCAAACAGGAAATCATGACTTTGAACAGCAAGGTCGAAAGATTGAACACCAACGATTATTATCTCGCTGTCATCTGAAACTTGGGGAATGGCAATCTCAGCTTCAAGAGGACTGGAGTTCAGTTAGTGCCTCTTGTCCCTTTTACCTCTCTTTATCTCCCCTCAGATGTTGATTATCCTTTCGAATGAACCCTCTTTTTTGATTCATGTTGTTTTGTTCGAATTCAGCCTGCTGTCGCTGATATCTTGGAATCTTATAAACTTTCATCGGAACTGGACCCAGAATGGTATAAAGCTTGGCATGCATGGGCTTTGGCAAATTCAAAAGTAGCGTCACATTACGAGCGTAATCAAGATGCGAGTTCAGTACCAGCTGAAATTGTCCAATACCATTTAGTGCCTGCTATTCAAGGTTAGGCATTTCTTTTAATTAATTTATGGGACGTATTCCGTTTTGCAAAGTGGCTGGGCCTAATGGCGATTGTTGATTCCCATTGTTATTGTTTTTTCTAGCCTTTTTCAAGTCAATTGCATTGTCTCCCGGCAATGCTCTTCAGGATATTTTGAGGCTGTTAGGAATTTGGTTTAAATATGGCGATCATCAAGTAGTAGCCAACGCAATTCAAGACGGTTTTGGAAATGTTAGCATCGATACTTGGCTAGAGGTTGTTCCTCAGGTAACAATTTTTATTTTCAACATGTCACTTGCTGTTATACATTATTTTCCGATTGATTAAAAGAATTTTGCAAATCTAGTTGATCGCTCGTATTCATGCGCCAAGCGCAAATGTTCGACGTCTGATTCATAATATCCTCTGCGAAGTAGGCAAGGCTCATCCTCAAGCATTAGTATATCCGCTGGTGGTGGCTTCGAAGTACCCAAACGAGCCCAGGCGCAGGGCAGCGATTGATATTATCACCAAAATGAAGATGCATAGTGCACTTTTGATTGAACAAGTCCGTTTCAATTCATCATCTCGTCATAATTTTACAATTTATTTTTTTCTTTTTTGCTTCTACCAATAGGCTTTATTAGTGAGCAGCGAGCTTGTTCGCGCAGCTATCCTTTGGCCTGAAATGTGGTATGAGGGCCTCGAAGAAGCCTCAAGACTTTTTTATGGTGATCATAACATTGATGCTATGTTTGCTACCTTGGAGCCTTTACACGACTTATTGGAAAAGGTCTGTATATTTGCTTATTAAACATGTGAAAAAGTCAATTGCTAAATCGTTGGTTTTAGGGGCCCGAGACGATACGCGAGTCTCACTTTGCTTCTACTTATGGGCACGATCTGATGGAGGCGCGCGCCTGCTGTAGAAGATATCGAGAGCGTGGAGATGTTGGTGATTTAAATCAGGCGTGGGATCTATATTACCAGGTAATTTAACTTCTAGTGGACCCATTCTGCGTTTTTTTGTTTTGCTCATTATTTCCATTGATTAGGTTTTCCGAAGTATTGCCAAGTCTCTTACTGTTACGCACATGTTAGACATGCAAACCGTTTCACCCCCCCTATTAGAAGCTCGTGATCTTGAAATAGCTGTTCCTGGTCGGTCGTTTTTTTTCTTTTTTTTTTGAGTTTGGGCAACTGATAAAAATTGGAGTTATTTTTGAATTTCTAGGTACTTATCGAAGTGGCAAACCCGTTATTAGGATTTCCCATATAGCGCCAATATGTAAAATTATGGGATCAAAGCAAAGACCTCGGGAGTTGTCTATCATTGGCAGCGAAGGAAGATGTTATCGATTTTTATTAAAAGGGCATGAGGATTTACGACAGGATGAGCGAGTCATGCAATTGTTCGGGTTGATCAACACATTATTGTCTAAAGACCCAGAGACCTTCAAGCGCCACTTGAACATTCGACGTTACGCCGTGATACCGTTGGCTCCTAACTCTGGCTTATTGGCTTGGATTGAGAATACGGATACGTTGCATGTGCTGATAAAGTACGCTAAAGCTATTTTAATTACTATTACTTTGTGACAAGGCGTGACTATCCTAACTTTAATTTTTGGCCGTATAATTTCTATGGTCATGGTTGAAAATGTAATTCAGAAACTATCGAGAGAATCGAAAGATTTTGTTAAATATTGAAGCTCGACTGATGCAACAGATGGCAATTGATCATGAAAGATTATGTCTCACTCAAAAAGTCGAAGTGTTTGAGTATGCGATGGATAATACAACTGGGCAAGATTTATATCGTGTCTTGTGGCTGAAAAGTAGAAATTCCGAGGCTTGGCTGGATAGACGGATTAATTACTCAAGATCATTAGCCGTGATGTCAATGGTTGGACGTGAGTAGGGGGCTAGACTTCTTTCCCAGCTCAAGGTAGTGTTTAACCTCATTCTCTTAGATGTCTTGGGACTTGGCGATCGGCACCCTTCCAATTTGTTGCTCGACAGAGTAACCGGAATGATCATTCATGTTGATTTTGGCGATTGCTTTGAAGTGGCCATGACCCGTGAGGTAAGCGAGAAACTTTTAACTTGTTTTTATTGCATGATGGCATCAAAATCTTTGACGCCTTCATTTGTTTTTTCGACATGCTTACAATAGAAATGGCCAGAAAAAATCCCGTTTAGATTAACTAGAATGTTAGTACAAGCTATGGAGATTAGTGGAGTTGAAGGCACGTTTCGAATAACGAGTGAAAATACGATGAGAGTAATGAGATCAAATAAAGAAAGCATTATGGCAGTATTGGAAGCATTTGTTCACGATCCTTTGATTAACTGGAGGCTGGTTAAAGGCGGTCGGCAATTAGATGAGCGAGAAGGTGGTGCCAATAATGGTATGAAAATGTCTTGCAAACGCGATTGGTATTTTCGAATCCTTGGTTCATTGAACTTAAATGCTTTGTCTATTTTCTATCTATTTTTCAGACACAGGCCCTCGTATGCGTCGACCTAGGGAAGTTGAAACAAACTTATATGACACTGCTCAAGCTGAAGTATTAAATGACAAAGCGTTAGCAGTTGTAAACCGTGTGGAACAAAAATTAACAGGTAAGTTCCGCTTTTCCTCATCAGCAAAATGGTTCCTAAAACTGGATTCTTTGTTATCAACGCAACATAATGTGATGATTGGATTTAGGGCGAGATTTTAAGCCTAACGAAGAACTAAGTGTTAGCGATCAAGTTGATAAATTGATCCAAAAAGCTGTTTCAGCTGAAAATTTAGCTCAATGCTTTACGGGATGGTGCCCATTTTGGGTAAGTTAATATGCTAAAAAACACTTTAATTACTGCTATTGAATTACTTTCATTGATTGTACTGACTTGCTTTTATCATTTGACTTTGTTGACGAAAAAATAACGTCATCACTGAAGTGAACTAAATGTGCTTACTTTTTCTGTGTAAAGCAACATGTTAATATGTTAATACGTGCTTTGGGTGACTATTAGGAATTATTCCTTGGCTTACTTTAATTTCAAATCAAGAAAATAGTTATTTATTGAAGTATTTTATTGTTTTTTAATGTAACATGTAAAAAAGTAATTTTTGGATTCATAATACCCAACCTAACCTATCTTATCGTATTTTTAGTAATCACTTGGTTAAACAAGAGTCCTCAAATTTGAAAAATCAAACATTTTTGGGGGGTGGTGGTGCTTGTAGTGATGTAGTGGTGATCAAAAGGAATGTATTTTTTAAGAATGCAGGCGCATGTTTGACATGGAAGAAATTACCCAAGAAATTTTTCGAGAAATTTTGCATGGCATGTTGACTCTTCACATATACTCAGCAAAAATAAAACAAAATTTTGCGATATTCAACTAGCATCTCGTAACAAATACTGAGGGTTCAACATCTGCTCCACACCATAATTCAAAGCACCCCGTAGCTTTGACTCATTGTAAATTCTGTTTTTAAACCGAATCAATCCCACCCGATGAAATTCCAATATATTACTGTGACGAAAATTCAATTTTCTTTGATCTTGAGAGAAATAAATCTTTTCTCAGGAAGAATTGTTCATACGTAGATTGTTTTCCTTTTTTTAAAAAAAAACACAAAACAGACAAAAGAAACGAAAAATCTTCGCCATAATTTTTTTGAAAACTTTCAAAAAGGAACTTCTTTTTTCAAAACTGATAAAATTTTTTGGTTGTATCCCTGTCCAAAAGCTGAGAATTCATTGAAAGAAAGTTTTTATCAACTTATTTGTAGCAGTTGAATTTTAACTGATAAAATTTGATTTTTTCAGAATTGTTGAATGAGATAAATGATGAATTGTTCATTTGGTTGCTAAAAAAAACCAATTTCATGTTTTTATATAACAAATTATTATCAGGAAAACTAGTGCTGTAAACACTGACTGGGCCTACAACCTGGCCACATAAATAAACTTCTGTTAAAAATGTAGTTATAAGTATAAAATCAGGGTTTTCCAAACATCCAGCCATCATTCTATAAACGTCCTGAGATAAAACTTATATTTTGATAGTTTTTGCTTCAATATTGCAAGCTAATGAAGCTTAATATGGGAAGTAATTGAATAATTGAGATTCTTTTTCTCTTCATTGATTCAGTTTCTTATAAGAGGCAATCTACTAGATTTGCTTTTAATTATAAGACATACCTTAAAAATTAAGCTTTCCAAGATTGAGGAATTTGTTTTAACCTGAAAAGGCTAATGAACACATTGAATTTATAAGAATCTCTGAATTCATTTGCAATATTTTAAACAGGATTAGAAAAAACAATTGTTTTAAATTTTAGGTATTTTTTCTGGTTATAGAATTTGGTAGATATTTGAGTTTTTGTTTTTTTTCATCTTTGAGATTTCTTTTAAAAATATTCATTTACTATTTCATACAAACAAATAAGTCATATTTTTTATTATTAAGAAATTTTCGAATCTCATATTCATGAAGGAGATATCTCTTTGAAAAAAAATTCATTTAATATTCAAAAAAGTCTTTTAACAATTATTTGAAATTTTTTTATAATGCTAATCATTACAATATCAAAATTAATAATACTATGAAAATTTCAAAAGAAAACCATTGTTTAATTATAATATTTTGGAAGTTTGGCCTCATTGATTTTATGGAAGAAACTCACAACAGAAAGTTAAAAAAAAGGCAACCATCATGATTCCTTTGAAAATCTAATATAATTCCTTTAATTTTCATATAGTTCATGAATATTTAAATGAAGATAAATTAAAAAAGTAGAAGTTTATAAGCTGCTTCATTATTATTTTGATCTTGTGAGAAATATTTCATATCTTTAAAACAAACATAAAATTGAATAATAACCCATTTTTTAGTCTTTGTTGGAGTTTGAAAATTAAGATAATATGTGGAGAAAAAGCTCAAATAATTTCTATGTAGTTATAGTAATTTTGGTTCTGTGATCAATTGATTTAGTTTTAAGAAGAAGAAATTGACTTATCTTCAAATTTTGAAACAAAAAAAGAAGGGTTGATTTCCAAAATGATATTGTTTTAAAAGAGCTAATAATTGAATAAAATGGAAAACTTGTTTTTTCTGTTATAATCTTTTGTTTCTTTTTTTTGTGGGTTTGTTATTGATTTGTTTCTTAATTTTTATATTAGTTTTATAGAAAATATTTTAGGACTAAATAATGATAAAATAGATATAAATATATCAATTAAAAATTGAGTCTTTGAACAATCAGGAAATTAAATTTTATGAAAAATTATAAAGATGCTTGTTTTTTTGAATAAGAAAAGGAAATAACATTTGACAGATCAAAAAAAAAAATTATTTGAGAAATAATAAATGAATTTTTTGAAAAAAAATGTAGAAAAATAATTACTTATTTTAATTGTATATTTTTTTGAAATAAATGAATATAGTGTTGAAAACATTTACATAAAAAGAATAATTATATAAAAAAATCAATTTGAAGTGTCTTCCACTCAATGAAGTCATCAATATTCAATACCTTTTACTCAATGTGAGATCAAGGAATATGTTTTAAGCTTTCAAAAGTATCAAAAAAATTCCTTTCTATATTACTTTTCTTTGTTTTAAAAATAAATTTTATACAGAAGGAAAATTATCTTTCAATCCATTTCAATTTTGATTATCATTTTGAACCATGAAGATAAAAAAAAATAAAATAAAGTCTCAGGCAATGAATAACTCAAATTATAAAGAAAAATATTTTCATTTTGGGCTATGGATTCAGATATTAATTCTGTAGAAAAGAATTTGGAAAGAATTAAATTCAAGAGCTTAATATCTGTTTCAATAGATTTGTTTGATTTCAAGAGTAAAAATAAAC
Organism: Austropuccinia psidii; assembly: GCA_023105745.1. NCBI lineage: Eukaryota > Fungi > Basidiomycota > Pucciniomycetes > Pucciniales > Sphaerophragmiaceae > Austropuccinia > Austropuccinia psidii. Next base: position 378,103 of record JALGQZ010000006.1, read on the forward strand.
AAATTTCAAAATCAAATTAGTACCTTGACTTATACAAGTAGTTTTTAATATTTAAATGGTAAAAAATTTCCATATCTTACTGTTATAAAAAACAAATTGAATAATTTCAAATCTTTGAATTGAAGCATTCAATATAAGAAAATTAAATTTGAATGCTGAATCAATGTTATTTATAAATGGGTCTGTTTATTTTTAGAAAAAGAGAAGGAATTTTTTAATTTTATGATTTTGGACTGAAATAAGAAACTTAAGTTTTATTTATTTATTTTGTGAAAAAACATTAAAATTTCAAATTTCAGAACAATTCTTTTTTGATTTCTTTTTTTTGAATACTTAATTTTAAGAGAATTAAGTTTACTCAAGATCTTTGTTGAAAAATCGAAATAAGCCGCATAAATCAAATAAAAAAAGTGAAATAATCTTCTTGGATTATTTATCAGGAAATGATGAATATAAGCTTGAAAGGGAAACAATAATTTGTGGATTTATTATACATATATTTTTTTGTACACATAGCCACTGTAATCCAGTAGCTCAAGTAGATTTGAAAATAAAGCATCTTCAGAGCTTATAGGAAAATTTATGTGGTCATGCTATTTTCCTTTTTTTATTATTGGTACTAGGAATATACCCACCACCTATTCCTGCAGCCTAGGCAGAAAAACTATATAAGTCACAATGAGTACTGTATCCATATTTATGTGAATAACAGGTTAAAATGAAGTAATTAAAGATGATATCTCACAGAGAAATTTCCAAGAAATTACATCATATATTGACCCAAAGTTGAAAATTCTCTTTAAAAAAGGCTCAAAGTAGGGGTTTTAATCACATCTCCTCAAAATCTCCTCACAGGTGGTAAAATTAAATTTAAAATCCAAGATTCACATAAGTGCATTTTTTGACATTCAAGCCCTATATAATCAGTGGAAAGAAAGCTTTCAAAAGGAATAAAATCATTTTTCTAAAAAATTTGTAAAAGATACATAAGCCTCTTTATTAGCACTCAGCCTTATTTCATTAATAAAAGATTCATTCCAAATTTAACTGTGTCTGTTTTCTCGAAAAAGGTAAAATTAATTACCCCATGTTCTAATTAATCTTTTCTCTTATCTCCATCATAAAGATTATGGGGTTACAGAATTTTTCTGATACACAAAAAAGATAGATAAAATAAAATAATTCTGTTCATAAGTTTCAATTTCTAAAACTTTTAATTAAAAAATGAAATTAATGATCATTTTTTACAAAAACAACTTTATTTCAAGATCAAAACTACATATTACTAATTTCAGGCAAATTTAATCCTACCAAAAACTTTCAGGGTTTTTTTCCCTTAAAGTTAGCCCAATGATTTTCCCCCTATGAAGTAGTTTCAGTATCATTACCCTTTTAATAGGTGGGTCTAATCTATTTCTAAAGCCTTTTTTGAAGATTTATTTACCTCATATAGGTAAATATCTTCAGAAATGTTTCAATATTTTCTTGTGTATGCCAAAATTTCAAATATATAAAGGTGGAAATAAAATTCCTATTCATAATTTCAAGTAATTTTTTCAAAAAAAATTCCTTATACATATGTAATCAAGCTTTATCTAATCAAATTTTATTTTATATGCCACTGAGTACCAGAAATTTCAACAAAGATATAAATAATCTCTACACAGAAAAGATATAATTTCTTTGATTTGAATATTATTATTCATTGATTAACACAGTCTTAATAATATTATGTATTTCTATAGCCTTTATATCCCATTTTGAATTATTTCAGAATATGGTAAAGAAAATCTCATACCATTAAATTAATTTGAGAATATTTAAATATTTTGGGTAAAATACATCTGAATGGAAGAGGGAATCTTATAAGAGGAAATTTCTCAATTTAGAGTGGTATGAAATTAAAAGTAAACTGTATTTCAAAAAGATTTCCTGTTATATAGTTTCTATCCCAATCATCTACCTCTTGAATTAAAAATAATATGAGAAGAATGAGAAACACACTAATATTTATTTATAGATCTCAAAACCAGAAAGAATATTTCAAATATGAATTATTTATTATCAGACTAATTTTTTTTCAATTTGTGTAAAGCAAATTTTTTCAAGAAATTTATTGTTATAGATGATTCAAATTTCAATTTTTCAAAAAAGAAATAAATCCTATGTTTAATTGGTAATTAAAAAACTCAAAAGATAATAATAAATATTTTGACTTTAAATTCAGATAATTATTGAATTCTTCATTATTAAATATACATAAATGTATATTATTTCTAAGAAATATGATTTAAAAATGAAATTTGAAACTGGATATTAGTTCTGACTTGATATGGTTCCCATACATAAATAGAAAAAATAATTGTAATGATGTCAGAATCATTCCCAAGGAGGTTTTCTTTATCAATTTATATGGAAATATATTTTAAGTAATAGAACCCTTATTTCAAGTAATCCGTATTACCATATTTGGTAAAAACCAATTTCAATTAGGAATATGAGTCATAGATGTAATTCACAAATCTTCCAATATTTTTTTAATTGAGGTATCTATTCAAAAAAGATTTTCAAGCTCATCAAAAAAGTATTTTTTAGTTCTGATCCATCCAAAATTAATACTCAATCATTTAAGGATTTATCAATAATTTACAAATATTTTTTTCACTCTTATAGCTTGATAAAAAACCTTAAAGAAGTTTTCATTACTAATGATTTATTTTATCAAGGTTTCTTTAGCTTTATTTAAAGAAATAGAAAATATAAAACATATACTATCCCTGGCTCAAATTATTGAATGATTTCTTCATTAAAGTCTTTAATATAATAATTTAAAAGAATATTCAATTTATCGTATTTGAAAGCAGTTTATTTGTATCTCAAGATGATGTTTTATTTTTGAAATTCTATATTTTTTCTTGAATTTAGTTTTTGGAATTGAATTTAGCTTCACTGATGAAATATTTTTTTTTTCAGCAAGTCCTACTATATGATTGAGTTATGACTTATACGTAAGATTTGAAGATATATTTGACTTGATATTTTTTGTAAAAAGTCCAATTACAAAATAAATTTGAAGCTTCTATAAGAAAATATGGAATTTAGTTTTAATATATTATGAAACATTTAATGTTTACATTACATAATTAACTAATATTTATTGATTGTTTTTTCTATTGTGCACTCGATTTTGTTGAAAAACTGTAGTTTCTAAGCTAAAAAATACTATAAAGTCAATCCTTACTTGGGAATTTAATTTAAAATCATAATTTGGAAATGCACTTGTAAACTCGGATTGAAAAAGTTGATTCTGAAGGCTTAATTGAAAATTTCAATTTAAGAATTGAATTTGGAAATAGCATAAAACTAAGAAGCCTTCAAGCTGAATGAGATGAATTAGCCTTTCAAATTTCATTAATAAACTTAATCATGGTATCTTATTTATGAATAGAACTTTGAAGCTGAATTCAAAATATTACATTACAATATTTCATGCCAAAAATTGAATTGTATGAATTTCTTCAAAAAAATTTATTTCACTGTAATTAGGTGTAAAGCTTAACTTAATTAAATAATCTGAATAAAAAAAAACACTGACCAATTTTATAGATGAATATTTATAAGGAAACACAGCTCTTTTTCAGAAAAAACTAAATTCAATGAGCTGGGATATATCATAAATATATATATATATTGGAAAGAAATTTTGAAAATTAAAGAAAAAACAATTATGTATTTTATAGCTCTGCATAAGCTCAAAATAAGAGAAATTTGTTTCTATTGAATTTCCATAACTTGATAGTCTTTAATTAATATCCAAAAAAATAAAGCAAAGGAATTTATGAACTATCATTCATTCAAGTTTCAAGATTAATTTTTCATGAGTTTTGGCTCTATTGGGGTATCATAAATAGCCATCATATTCCAAAAATTATATTTGATGGTGTGTTCCAGAGATTATTGGATATAAAATTTGCAAATTTACATGAGGAATAATCAAGTCAGGCTGAATTTTTCTGATGGTATTAGAATCATCTATTATAGCCTATTATACAGTTTTGGAACATTAATAAGGACAAAGGAGGTATCACATGCTTAAAATACTTCTCTAATTTAAATGATGAAAATGGTTCATTGTTAAAATGAAGATTTATTTATAGGATATTTCTCATTTCACAAAGGTTGATCTTGAATTTTGAATTTAAATTTTCTTTTTGGGCTTGATTCTCAATCTTGATCATAGCTTATTTCAAAGAAAGGTATCTTATAATATGATTTTTATTTACATTAAAGGGCTCAATTTTAAAATTTAAACATAATTAATTCACTTTTATTACTTCGATAAAGATTTCCAGACCACACAGAATAACTTGATCATTTTAAATTAGAAATATTTTTATTTCATTATTGAAATATAATTTATATTTCGAAATTTGATTATTCAGTTGAAATAGAGATATCTTTGAAAAATCCCAATTTATTCCCCAGTTATTTTTTTAATTACAAAGATCAATTCTATACCTGAGCTCACTTCAGTTTTACCATATCTCGTTTCATTGAGTAATTGTAATCCATGTTATACAATTGAGGGTTATAGCTTATGAAGCTAATCTTAAAAAAAATTTTAAAGTTAAAGTTTTATTTTTTAGGAAAAAAATCAACTTTAAAATTGATCCTCGATCTCATTTAGAAAAATATTCAATGTATCTTTAATCAAAAAATGGACTTCTGAAACCAAATTGTAGTTTTTTCATGGCTTTTAATATTTAAATGGATTTGTGGCTCTTCATAAAGAGATCTAGTTTGAAATTGAATGATATCATGTTATGTTGAACCCAATTTTATCATTTTTATGAAGGATTCTTATTCAATGAGATTTAATAATTAATTTTTTAATAAAAAAGAAAAGTATTGGGATTGAAAAATTGTTAAGTCACTCTAATGCATTGGAATGAAAAAAAAGCGGAGTTAAGGAAATTGGATAAAATTCAAACTGTAAAATAAAATAAGCAAATTGCCTATTGTTAAAATGGAAAGTATCTCTATTATGAATTGTAACATTCTTCCTGTTCTCAATTGAAAAATTAAAAAACTCAATTAAAACCTAGATCTTCTGAAATACAGTTTTGAGACTTTTTTATATTATAAAGACTAGGGATCTTCCCACTTCCCAGTCCTGCGTCCTGGGAGAATAAGCTCTATAATGAAAAAAATAGATATTATAATATGATTTCGCACAAACTCCTCAACATAAAATGATTTGAATGTACTGGTATATGTGAGCTGTGATATTGTGGGTAGATATACCCTTGATACTCCGAATTTTAAATAGGGGAATAAGCCTGTACTATAAATCATAAAGTCAAATATAAATATATAAAAAATAGTCTTGAGTTTATATTTTGATGAATATTTTTTGTTGAAATACCTTGTTTGATTTTGTTTTTGTTTTTTACCATTACATATTATTTTATGATAGTTAATCTTGAAGAAATACCTTATGGTTAGAAATTTTCACTTTCTAATTTGTTGATAATTGTTAAAAATGGATATTTAATCTATTAATAGACTTCTTCCACAAGAGAGAAAATGAATTTTAAACAGAGGACTCAATTATGATAAATGATTTCCAGAAATTATTGATTTAACAAATAAAGCCACTAAACAGTACATCTATTAATGTGAATAGTTCATAAATCCGATTTTATTACAGAATCAGCTATCATCAACGCTGAAGTGTTTTCTAAGATTATTAGAGATCTGTAGTACAGAATTATTGAGAAATATTCCTCTTTTAATGATATATTTGCAGTTATTTCAATCATTTCGAAAGAAGTAACTTCAAGATATTGAAAACATGGGAGGAATTTGTGTAAAACAAAAAAGAATCAGTAAATTTTATGATATCTGAATCAATATTCCAGCTAAAGATCATGGATTTTTGAGAGAGATTTCATTTTTTTCATCTTGTTCATTATTGGTCAAATTTTGAAGAATTCTTAATAAATATATTTGATTTAAGCTTCCAGGAATTTTAATCGATAATGTAATTATGCATCTTCATAAAATGTGTTTAACCTATGATCTTATCTAAGATAGGAAAAACACCATCCCATATGGAAATTCATTTTAAATTTAATTCATGAAGTTTCTATTCTGTTTAGTTCAGCATATGCGGTACTTTTTCATGAATAAAACTATTCTTCTTAAAATGGGGTTTTGAACAATACCTCAAGTGGATGAGATTTAAACAGACAAGCTACAATGAATGAACATGTTCTAAAAAAAAAAATTGATTCTATAAAGAGTGGTTCTTCAAGAAATTTTGTGATATTTTTGAATTAGAATAACTGGTTTTTGTATTGCACAAAATCTCATTTCTAAAAATTTGTACCATATATATCACAAAAAAAAGAAATTAATAAAGTGTATGAATAATGTAAATATTTATTTCTAATATTCAATTTAAAAACTATAAAATTTCTTCAATTTCATGAATAGATAATATAGTCTACACCTAATATACTATCTTAATGATGAAAACTCATGATGTATGAATTAAGCTTTTGAAAAAAATATTTTACAGAAGATTTGTGTCTTCCATTTAGATTAAAACCTCAATTCAGTTATATAGAATGGGTTAATTTATATGTTAAAATGAATTACAAAACATACATTTTGAGCTGATTAAAGGAATACTAAAATAGAGTAAGGATTTTCAGAAACAAAAGATGAAGCTTCTGATTATATGGGGTCTCAATGCCACACTACACAGAAAAGCTATGATTCGTAATTACTTCTCCAAAGTTATGAATATTCATTGGGGAAATTGTTATTGAAAAAAAGGAGTGAAAGAAAGGTACTTCCTGTATCTTTGGCTCAAAAAGCTTATAAATCCAAAAAAATAATGCTTCTAAATTAACAAAAAAAAGTTTATAGGATGAATAGGAAAGAAAATGTAAAAAATAAATAAATAGTAAATTTTAAATTTTATGACTTTTTATTTTCTGTTAATTGAATTGTTCTTAAAGTGATAAAATTCGAAATTGACAGTAAATGAAACATTTCATGTAGTAAGCTACAAAGTTCAAACAGAATTATAATTTGTGTGATAAAATATGGATATTTTTATGCATGAATAAAAAATAAAAAAATTTGAAAGTGATCTAATTATTTTCCTCAAGTATTCTTATTTATATTGGGAAACACAAGATACCTCTTTTTCATTTTCCTTTCCAAATTCTTAATACATTTTTTTGCTTATTTGAGTGGAAAGAGAAAAGTTTGATTTGATCTTTTTTGCTCTGTATGTTTGTGTAAGATATTAGAATAAAGCTCTCTCAATTCATCCATTTTTAATAATTTGAAATGAATATGCAAATAAAACTTAAACTAATGTTATATTATGCTTGAGGAAAGCTTAATAAGATACAAAATCCTATTTGTTGAATCTTTGTGTTTTATTCTAAAAATATGCATCATAAGGGACTCAACCCCTGGTTGGATTGGGTCAATTTTTGTGCATGAAGGAAGTTCCTGGATCAAAAAAATATTTTTCAAAAGATAAATCTCATTTCAAACATTTTTATTTGAAATTAGAGAACACAAAACATTTTTTTTTTCAAAAAATATGATGCAAAGCTAAAGATGTACTTGGTTTTGTACATATTGGGAACAAATGTATTGAAATTAGTGAAATAAAAACTAAGATTAGATAAGTTGTGACTTGATTTTCATCACTTTTGAAACAAAATCAAGACCAAAAGCAATTCATAACATTAGGGGGTGTCAAATATAAGACATCCTGAGTTAGAAATATTGATTTTTTTCCATCAAAACCCGCATTCAATTTCTGGGATTTTGTAAATACCATGCCTCAAATGCTGTGGTATTTTAAAGTGCTAAAAGCCCAGGATTTTGTTTTAAAATACTGCATTTCAGCCCATCCAATCCCAGAATTAATTTTTTACATACCCCACTAAGAGAATTTCTGCTTTAATATCCAAAACTTATAGAAAAATTTTAAAAAAAAGAATTTTTCTTACATTCTTGTAAATATTTAAACTTGGGGCTTGATAAATTTGAGAATTTGAGAAAAATTAATTTCAATTTGTAATTGAAGCTTATTATATTTAATCAAACAAAATGATAATTCTAAATTATTGATTGATTGATTGATTTGAATTGAACCAATTACAAAAATTAAGTGTATAACAAACTTTTTCTTATTGTAATTAAGCTTGAATATTAGTCAATTATTTAAAGAATAATCCCAATTCTTTCAAATAAGTGAGAAAATCAACTTACAAAACATAATATTTGTGATTAAGAAATTTGAAATCTTTTTGCACTACTCCAAATTTTGTTTCACAAGATGTAGAGTCATAAATTGATTTTTTTGTGTCACAAAGCTCAAATTATTTCATGATTTTATAAAATAATTTGTAAAAAATTAATATTAGTCCCCTCAGATTTAAAAAATATTGAATTAATTAAATGTGGAATCTTGAGCTAAAAACGCATTCATATATAACAATTTTCGGAGTTAAATAACCCACAAAATTGAACTTTGAAAACATGAATTTTCATGTCAATTAAATATTGGTATTTTGTAAACAAGAAAGGTTAGGTTTAAAAATCTAACCTCAAAAGAAGGACTTCTAATCCTTAGAATGAATTATTATTGAAGTGAAAAAAAATCTAAAACCTCTCAGTTATTTTCCATATTGATATTATCCATTGATATTGCAATCCAATGCCACCCAAACAGACCTCATCTGAAAATGTATCTAAGGCTGATTCAAAATTCTTTTGATATCTTACAAATGCCAATTATTCTTTCAAAATAAACTGGCTTAAAGTAAAAAAATAAATTTTAGGCCTGTTTTGGAACTTCTGGAAAGACATCAGTTGGATTCCCACCATTATAAAAGAAAATTGGATTTTAATTTATGGCAAATGAAGTCAACAAGAGAACAAAAAGTCAATTTAAGCTTACAGAAAACAGTATTTAATATTAATTTCTTAATCATAAAAATTAATATATTTTGGCAAAGAATTTGAAAGCTCTACTCGAGTAGGAGTTACCGATGATTACACAAAAAAAGATATTCATAAAATGGCTCAAAAAATGGAAAAGTCCTTCCCATGCATCAAAAAATGGATGAGGTTTTGGTAACAAGCCAAATATAATTCCAATTCCCAGCTGTAATCTACCAAATATAAATGTTGATGATTTAATTGAGATTTGTAAATCCTTAGATAGCCATTAAGTATATTATATCTCTTTTATATTTTCAGGAGAGACTCAAATTAATTAGTAGATTGTTAGCTAAAAGATGCACATATATCCCAATCAAACTTAAATGATAATGAAAATGATGAAATATATCCTTATGGGCCCATAGAAGAGGATGAAGAAAAAATATATTCTGTATTTTGTTTCTCACATTTTTCTAATATTTTTTGAATTAAGAGTAATAGAGGCAAGAAGTTTATCCATTTAGTAACTTCACAGATTGATCCAAAATTTATTATTGATATTACTGATTATGGTTTGAATGAGGCATGAAAAGTGGAATAACTTTTGAACCCTTCCTTTTCCACTCCCTCTAGAAGTACTATTAATAATGAATAATCAAAATATTTAAATCCAAATCGTGGTTAATCAAAAAAATTGAAAATATTCCTAGGTCATCATATTCATATTTATTGAATGCGCGTCATTAGGGTGAGTAGTAATACCTTTGATATTTGGGAAGAGAGCTCATTTGAGATGACCATTTTAAATCACAAAGAATGGAAGATAGATTTCAAGATTAGATTTGGAGAAAATGAAGTAGAAAGAGGAGAAGGAGGTTGAAATTAAGTGTCTCAAGAATGCTGAAATAAAGAAATAAATAGAAATATTGTTCCAAAGCAAAAAAAGGAGAAATAATTGAGTTTTGAGGAAAAGATATTGAAAACACAGAGTGATTTTGCAGAGTCAAATCTGAGTCCTCAATTGAATTCTCAACATGATCAAAAAAAGAGCTTACCATTGCAATTTTACAATCAAATCGGAGTCCATTATTAACTTAATCAACAAGAAGTGATGTTATTGATACAATAGTGCAACATTTTTTCAATTTAATAACTTTCTAATCCAATATATGTGAATTAATTAATTGGTTTTCAAGGATTAAACTCAAATCAAAAACCTGAGATAATTTTTGGAATCCACTATGGCTTTTAACTTCATATTTTATGTAAATTTCAATAGTAATGAGTAGTGATCTATTTTGTATATACAGGATTTAATAGCCATGAGTGGGCATTAATATTTCAAATAATACAATAAAAAAACTGGTTAATATGACAAAGATTAACAAATTTTATATCATGGGAAGTAAAAAAACTTGCTAATCCTTTGAAACATGCACAGAAAGGCCCAAGCGTGGATCAGTACTAGTATCCATAGAGCTTTAAGAATAAGAAATAAAATTCTTAGACCTCCAAATTATTTGAAAGATTCCATTACTTTGAGAAAAATAAAATTCAAAGCTGTTTTAAGGAAAGATAAAACAACCATGTGATAATTCATCAGTTGGATTTTTATTGAGTGATCCACTGATTTCATCAAGTTTCATCCACCATCCAATTGCCACAGTGGAAGCATCCAAGTATTTATGTGGTTTATTGGAATATTCATTTTTGGTAAATGCTCAAGATGATGCAAAGTATGGAGGAGTGAAATCATAATTATCAGTATTGGAAAAATATGGAAGTCCATTATTTAGAATATTTTGTTATGCTTCATTAAAAAGTTCAGACACTTTATGTTAAAATTGTTTTGAAAGGTGAAGTTCTAGACTGGCTAGAATTGATGCCCAATAGCTCAAATATTGAATATTATTTTGTATTTTACTTGTTGATCTATGAGATCCAACACTTTCATTATTTGTCATTTATTTTGGCAATCCAAGAGGTCACATTTCACCTGATTATCTTCTTATTAATTTTTATTGGATGTAAGTACTTTTTCTCTCAAAATAAGGTGTGTGAAAGGTGTTTACATGCAATTTGATCTTCTGGAGTAATTTAAGGAAACAGTAAAAATATATCATGGAAATTAAATTTTAATTTGGGGCAAAGAGAAGAGTGGACTTAGAGGAAATAGTGTGAAATTGATAATCATTATTTAAAAATAGAAATTCCCTTGCAATTCCAATATTTGTATATCTCTTGATTAATCAATTTCTGTTTTTAGAAATTCTTCTTTCAAATTTTGTGAGGGGAACATCAGATAAGTCAGAAGAATCATCAGCATTTTCATCTGAATTATGGGGGATTTCCAAGGTGGATCGTATGAGTTTCTCATTATTGTCCAAGAAAGTTATTTAATAAAATAAAGGGTAATAAATCATCCCTATATAAGCAAATAAAATCAGAATTAAATAATTCAAATATTTTGCTCTATGGTGGGAAACACATATAAGCTGAACCTATTTGGTATATGATATGGTAACAGATCTTATAAGGACACTAATAGCTATATAATATTCCTAATATTTAATTATAATTTTATTCAATAGGAGTTATGAAATTATTTTACTTCCCTTGAAATTTTCCTTTTCTTCAAATAGCTTTATAAAGTTGTTGTTTTTTGTTTCTTACTTGGATAAACAATTCCATTTTTTTTCCAAGGAAATCATAAAAAACTTGAAAGAAATAAATAAAAATACCTTCTAGAGGTACTAAGAGTGAGCGCCAGCAAAAATAAGGAAATAAAACTTACATTTTTTTTTGTTTTTCTTAAACAAAATGATAATAAATTAAAAAAAATACCTCCTAGAGGTACTGAGAGTGAGAGAAAGCAGAATAAAAAAAAACTTACTTTTTTTTTGTTTTTTTATGAATTTTTTGAAGAAAAGTAAATAATCATAATAATAATAATAAATTAATAAGAGTACCTCCTAGAGGTACTGAGAGTGAGTGCAAGAAAAAGAAATAAAAGATACTTCCTTTTTTTTGTTTTTTTCTTGAAGAAAATAATGAAAACTAAAAAAATGAATAAAAGTACAGAAAGTGAGAGCAAGCAAGAAAAAAAACAAAAAAAAACTTACTATTTTTATTTATTTTTTTTTACAAAAAAAGTAAAAATAAGATAATTGAAAAAAGTTAAAAGATGGATTTCAAGTTGCAAGACCTCCCAGAGGTATTCAGAATGAGAGTAGGCCAAAAAACTCATTTTTTTGGTTTTTTCCCTAAAAGATGAAAAAGCTATCAGAAAAAGATTGAGTAAAAATGCCTCCTAGAGGATATGAGAGTGAGACTTATTTTTGGATTTATTTTTCAAAATAAGACTCCATGTTGAAAAATCAACAGAAAAAAATGAAAGTTATAAAAAACTGAGGCAGAATGGCTTTAACTTGCAAAGAGCAGAAAACAATAATAAAATGATATCACATTTGTATTGTTTTTTAAGTGAAGATAATTAAATATATTCAAAAAATAGATGAGTTCATACAACATTATTGAGATTAATCATTATAACAATAAAAAGTGAATGGTTTTATTTTTTCTTAAATATTTTAGGCCTATCCCAATATGTGGTCCTTCATCTATTACTTGAAGCTCTGGTTGGTCTTCATCATAATAAATCTTGAGCCATTGGTCACCATTTTGTGCCACAAAATTATGTAATATTACACTGGTCATAACCTAATTCAAAAAATGTTTAATATCTTCAGGTACTTCAATTTGAAGTTGCCTTTGCTGTAAACTAGACCAAAATCCTTTGGAAATACAAATGGCATTCTAAATATGGACTCATGATTGAGAAAGACAATAGTTGAATTTTCTTTGATCATTTTTTGGTTCAAATTTCCTTTATATTCTTGAATATTATTATTTGCGCTTGAATATGCTTAATCAGCCAGTAAGTATTGATTTTTGGAGAAGAATTGCTCAGGAGTTTTGTAAATATTCATACTCTAGAATACTCTTGAGTCATTTTCTGAGCCTGGAAGACCAACATGTAAGGCCCAAAAGCATTTATTCAAATCAAAAACAAGCTTAATTGACATGGAGTAGTGTAAGGTGTGGATATGAAACTTTGATAAAATATCAAGTACTTTTCCTGTCCTCAAAATTTGTATAAGGTAAAATTATTTAAAAATGATAAGAAATAGTATTTTTAAGGAGAAAACATGCCTATTTTATTGTTTTTAACTTTTTAAGTATAAAAAAATAATATAATAAAAATTTATTGTTTTACCAACAATACTCTACAAGAGATATTTAAGGCTACAAAAGAAATTTCTTCAAGAGCAATTTCAATTGAAATTAATTGAGCAAAGAACTGCAAGAAATTAAATAAGGAAAAAAGTATTTAAAAAGATATTCAAAGAGAAAACATGCCCAAAAGTGACCAGAATGAATTTGGAAACAAAGTGACAAAGTGAACAGTGATGAAAGATGCTTTAATTCACTTTTGGGGTGGTTCAAGGGGTAAAAATAATTATAAGAGTTACAAAAAATGATTATAATGTTTTTTTCACATGGTTAAAAGGTTTAAAGTGATTTTAAAAAGGTGGTTGGAATCTTTTATTGATTGGCTTAAAAGTGTTTAAACTAATCATAAAAGGAAAAGATTCTAACATGAAGACAAAAGTGGGGCAAAAAAGACATTCTTTTATAGCCATCAATTTTCTTACTCCAAAAAGTAAGATTTACTATTTTCAGTCGTCGAAAACACTCTGACAACAAAAAAGCCAATTATGGCATCATTGAACCCTGGTTTAGACCAAAAAAGGGCTGGTTTTAGCCATTTTAGACCCTTAAATCAGCCATTACTATAGTAATACCTGGTCTAGAGCCTTCAAAACACGTCAGAATGTGTGTAAGAGTCGTAGAAACCACTTAAAATTGTTTTTACTAATATTATTCTAGCTTAAGGGTAGTTTTACCCTCTTGGCAAGAGCTAAAACTACCCTGGTTGGTATCAAAACCTCATCATCAATTGAGTCACAGACCCTGTGACTCAATTCCAGGCCAAAAGTGATGAACGTTTGCATGGATTTTGACATCTCATGCCTGTCAGCAAGGATTTTGGGGGTTTGGCTCCCCCTTAGAGCTAGAGTTCCTTTCCTACCCCCCCAAATTAATCTTTCCAATTTATTTTTTCCTTTAATTCCTCATCATGTATTATACTTATAATTTACATATGTAATTCAATTGAGTTTTACAATACACTTCTGTGATAATTGACACCTCATATCTAAATCAAAGTTCACTTATGTAATACACACGCACATTTTGACAATTCAATTAAATTCAATTGAAAATACTTCAATTCCTCATAGCTTCTAAACTATACAAAACACCTCAATTTTAAAACAAAAGTTGATGGTTAACACCACATGTTTTTTACATTAAATTAAGGCTTTGAGGATTTTCAACTTTTGTACAGAAAATACTAAAAACTTAATTTAAGCTTATTTAGAGTTGAGTTACAGAAATTTCACTCAGAGGTAACCCCACCTAATTTTTTGTAAGTAATCAAATGGTGAAATAAAGCTTATATGTTTATTTGTTGGATAAAAATCAATGATAAATTTTATTTAACTTTTTTCCAAAATTATTCCATTTTGGGTAATTTTGTTGAAGATTCATTTTTACTTAAATTTTTCAAGTAAAAATGTATTTTTACAATTTTAAAATTTAATGTATTTTTATTTTTAAATTATAATTAAATTTTTTGATTTTGTATATAGATTTATATTTATATTTTAATTTTTATTTTGATAATACAAATAAATTTATCTTATTTATGTTTGTATATTAATCTTTTGTTTATGGTCTTTTGGGTATATACAGATACCTCTAAGGCTCCCATTCTCTCCCCCTACAAAAGAATATTACTTTTTAATATTGTTATTCCTAGTATGTCTGAATCTTTGGAGAATTTTGGTAGCTTCAGGTAGGTCTTTTTCTTCTAACCATTCATCTTCACAAGCTGGGTCACTGTACCTAACAAGGTATTCCCTTACTTTTTTGGTTCTTAATTTTCTTTCTTTGAGAACTTTGGTAATATTATTAATACAAGATGTCTCAATAGGAGGTATAACTTGGGGAACTTTATTCCTCAAGGGAAACTTTTCAGCATCACTAGATGTATATGGCTTTATCAAGCTCACTGGAAATGTAGGATGCTTATTACTCAGTTCTTCAGATAATTCTACTTCAACAGCATTTTCTCCATGGAGGGCTTTAATAAAAAAAGGTCCTGCAAAGGAGTCTTTGAGCTTTTTACATCCTTTGATGTTATTGAAGTTGGTGGTGGATACTAGCACTAAACCCCCCGCTTTGAAATCTGGAGTGGCATGTGATTTGTCTCATTTATCTTTAGCATATGCAAATGAGTCCTCCATGAATCTTACTGCATGCTTTCTAGCTCTGTCTAGAATTCCTTTGAAGCTAGAATCTGTAGGATGTATTTTAACCAAATCTTTTCTTAAGGAATATTGAGGTAACTTGGGATTCCATTCTTTTTCTAGAATAGTAGGGGTTTGATTGGTACTGTCATGAATTGATGTCTTATATGCCAATTCTAGTGCTGGTAAAAGAGTACACCAATCATGAGTGAAACCATCACAATATTTGAATTCAAGGCCATATGCACAACTTCTTCTCACCATGTCTACTAAGGTTTGTATCATCCTTTCAGCTAGACCATCAGTCTATAGGTGGTAGGCTGTAGAGAAAGAAAATTGAGTCCCAAATAATTGGTGAAGATTTGTCCACAGTGCTGAAGTGAATTTAAGATCCCTGTCACTAATGATATTTGTGAATATGCCAGTCCATGACACTACTCTATTCCATATCAGAAGAGCTGTATCCATGGCTGTATCATCTTTGTGACATGCTAAAAAGATTGTAGTTTTACTGAATCTGTCTACAGTCACTAGGCAAGCATTATAGCTTCTTTCACCTCCTGGTGGTAGGCCAGTTACCCAATCCATATGGACAATTTCCCAAGGTCTGCTAGGTTCTTGAACTTTGATCATATTTCCAAGTCTCTTGCCAGTGGATTGATTTGCCTTTTGACATCTGTCACAGGTTTTGAAATAATCTGAAACATCTTTCTGCCACATTGGCCACCATATGCAGGTCTTTACTTTTTTTCTTGTTCTGTCTTCAGACAGATGTCCAGAAAAGGGGCTTTCATGGCATTCTTTTAGTACAAGATTTACTAATGACCTGTCCACAACTGTCATGACACATGTGTGCTTGGTCCTGTGGTAGATTATACCATCTAGTAGGTAAAACCTTCCTTCATAATAATATTTCTTCCATAATTCATCCAAGGCATGTATTAGAGAGTTGTATTTACAGTCTCTGTTAAGTAATTGGAACAAGATGCTACAATTCTTATCTTGAGTGTAACTGTTTCTTACTTCTTCAAAGAAGGTGGTGTTCAAGTCTGTAAAACTTATTCCTTCTATTAGGATCTGTGGGGAAGCTTCTTCTGTCAAATAAGCAGGATTATCAATATCATTTGGTAATGGCCATCTGCTTAGTCCATCTGCATTTTTATGAATATTCCCATTTTTTATAAACAATAGTCATATTGCCCCTATACTCTTGTATGGCTATTTGCCAACTGAGCATATGTCTGTTGGGTGTTTTCATGTTTAAAAGTGATTTAAAAGTGGTACTGTGGTATTCCATACCATTTTTTCCCCCAGGCTCAAGCTCATAGTACCCCATAACAGCAGTAAATCCAGCCTACAGGAAGAATTACACTCAAATTTTACACCAAAAGGTCAATTTTACAGCAAGAAGCTGGATTTAACTCAAAAAACCATGGCACAGGCACCAAAAGGAAGTGTATGTGTTTAAATAAATCATTCAATTTCATTATGCATATGTAAAAAATCAAGTTACATATAGAAAACTAGTTACAAAAAATAAGGTACCACCCTTTAAATTACACACCCCACCCAGCTTTACGCCTCTCTATAGCCACAGGACTCCTGCAGAATTAAAATGACACATGCATTAGTTACACAGCCAACTTGCATTCAAAGTCACATGATGCAAAGCCCAGCCCCATAGAATTCCTGCAATGCATTTACAACACAGCCACAGGAGTACCTTATCTTATATCCACAGTAACCCCACTTGAAACCTTAAAACAGAATCAAAATTATTCACACCACTCATCACCTCATACAAACCAAAGCTAGTTACAACAAGCTGCATGCAGTACACAATTTTAATTAAATCTAACCACATGACTATGAACAGCATGTGTCAAACTCAAAAATCACATCATCTCATAAAAAACAGTTAATTCATCAGTGAAAGAACTTATCACCTGACCTCATTTCAAAGTCAAAAAGAAGAAAAACAACCATTACACCTGCATAGATTAAACAGCCACTTCTACCAAGCCTAAAAAAATGACATATGCAAAGGAAATACAAAGTCATCATGTGATACTACACCAACCAAAAGACTATCATGTGATGAATGGAGGCTTTTCAGAGAAAATATTATCACCAAACCTTAAATCACCTGACCCATGCAATAAAGGTCCTCACCAAAAACAGAGTCAAATGATGAAATCAAGAGGAATTAAAGTGGAAAAAGACAGCTCCCATGGAGGGCCCCCTGGGCTCCCAAAAGGTATAAATAGAGGGCCTCTCTCCCCCCAAATTTCAAAATCCCCCCATGCACATTATATCCCCTGCAAATTGCAAGCATAGGAAAAATTCATCCCTCACCTGGGAGGTAGTCCAGTATATCATAGTAAATTTACTTTCCCAGCAGCTAAGCTCAGTGGAAGTATAGTGTTGAAGATTACCCAGTAGCTAAGCTTAGTGCAATCTTATTATTATTAAAATAAAAATAAAAATTATCCAGTACCCAAGATTAGGTTTACTACTCTATTAAAATATTTTATCCAGTAAGATTAACACCATTTATAAAGACTTAAAAGTAACTTACCCCTTTAAAAATCCAATATCAAAGAATCTTACCTCTTGAATTTAAAAAATACAATTTTCTCTTATTATCAACAACTCTTAAAAAATAGAAAACCTTCAAAAAATTATTGTTTTACTCTATTATAGCTATACCTTAACAAAATCAACTTTATCAACACTTATAAAATTTTTCTGAACACCTGTAATAACTCATCTTACCAAGATTATATCATCAAGAAGAAACCACTTACCCCAATTCTACTAAAAATAAAAATTATACAGACAAGTAGTTCATTAAAAACCCAAAATTTAACCAAAATCACTAACCTTATTTTTAATATTATATATTGAATAGGTCTGATCTGATACTGCTGAATTTTGTCTTCTGCAGTTGTAAAGCCACTTACTAATTCTATTTTGGTTTGTGAGCTCCAAGGAAGATTTTGTTCAGTATTTTAGGAGGGGCAGGCAATACACCCTTGCCACCCTTGGTTACAGGAGTTATTAGCAATTCAAAACTAGTTACCTGTGATTTCCTTCTACAGGTACTGCCTCATTTAAATCCCACACAAGAGGAGTTCCCACATCTGGTGTCCCAACAATGGCCTGATCAACCTCAAATTTCAAAAACAAATAAATTCAATTAAACCCAATTACCAAAAAACCAGTACATCAAGAATTTATTATTAAAAAAAACTGGAGTCAAATAATCAAAATAAGCCAAAACAATCATCTCAAGAATCTGAATCATCAACTCACTCTGACCATTACTATTATCCACCAAAGAAAGAAACAGAACTAGGGGAGTAATCAAATAAATATTCCAAATTCCCAATTGCAACACCAAGAACCAATAAAAGGGACTTGAAGGTTGTGGAGAAATTCTTCCTTGATCTCCTTGAAAGAAATAAACTCAATAAATCAATCTCAAAAGAGGAAATAAACCAATTAAAAATGGATAAACCTTCATCATCAAAATTACCTGGTAGTATTGAAGAAATCCAGGAAGGAAACCTTAATTAAGAGACTGTTGAAGGGCAGGAAGAAATGTCTTCAACAGACAGACTTCATCAGAAAATATTGGAAATGCAAGAACAATTACTAGCACTAATCAAAAAGGAAGGAAAAAAAATCATCAAGTTATACTCGACAAAATAGTCCTCTTGAAGAAAAAACCACCCTTCCAAGATCATTCAGGAAACATGGATCACCTTCAGCTTATCCAAGACCCATGGCCACATCAACACCCTATACAGAACAAACACCAAGAACTTTACTAAGAAGAGTAAACATTTCTGCACAAATACCAACACCATTACATCAAGAAATTCCAAGAAAAAGTACTCCAATAGTGAAAATCAGAGCAAAGGACTATAGCTTATGGTTTGAGGGAAAAGATGTTGAAAGATTCATCAAAAAAGTTGAAAATATTGCAGAAATTGAAGGAGCAAGTGGAAGAGACATTGCAAGACAAATAGCATTTTGGACCAAAGATGAAGAAATCAGCTATCATATTGAAGGAATGCCAGGATATGAAACCGCTGCTTGGGATCAATTGAAAGTGGATATTAAAAGAAGATGGGGAACAGTCTTACCTGAAAGAAGATACAGATTATCTTCAATCACTGAGTTATTCACTAAAACTCAACAAGAAGGTGGAATAAGAAACATGACACAATACAGAAGATTCATTGGGGAATATGAAGCAATCATCACTTACCTCAAACAATACCAGTATATCCAAGGTGATATTAATAATAATCAGGAAATATTGGCCAGATTTTCCACTAGTGCTCAAGAATCAATTTACAAAGAAATGATTAAAGACAGAGCTATGGTTCAAGCCTTGGATGGAGGTTACATCATACCAAGATTAGATATTTTGGAATTATACATTGAACAGGACTTGGATGTCAAGGTTCTGATTCAACAAAAAGAATTTTCAAAAACAAAACCACCAGAAAAGAAAACAATATTTGAGGATGAAAGATGGGATTAAGCTTTAAAACAAGTAAAAGAACTCACCCAAAAGATCAAAAATCCTCCAAAAACAGAGCCTCAACCAAGAAATGAGGGAAAAGAATCATTTCAAGAAGTTTTAAATCAACTCAAAACCCTTTCAGAAGCAGTAACCCCAAAAAGGAATTGGAATAATAATCAAGAGCAAAGATTCCCCCAAAATAATCAGCCATACAGACCCAGGAATCCTTTAACACCATTCTCATCCAGTTACCAACCCTACATACCAGCGCAAATGGCTCCAAGACCACCATTAACATGTGCTTACTGCAAGGAAGAAGGCCATTCAGAAACTAGATGCACTCACCTTGCTGAAGATTTGGACAGAAGAATTGTCAGAACTCAATGAGAATCTTACCTATTTCCCAATTATCAGAGAGTACCTATGGAAGGAAATGAAAGTGCCAAAAACATAGTCAGAGCCTTTGCAAAGGAACAAGCAGAACTCAACAAGAAATTTATGGAGAAACCTGTAGTAAAACAAAAACAAGAAGAAGCGGTCAAGCCCACTGAAAAGAAATCAGAAGATAAATCAACCTCAATTTCTCATGTTGAAGATTGGTCAAATTGGAAACCACCTACCATTTCCTCAGCTAATGACCCTTTTGAGTCACACATTGGACCAAGATAGACAAAAAAAAGGTTGGAAAGAGAATCCCAAAATCAAGAGCCAAAGAAGAAAGCATAAATTCCAGGAACTTACATTGAATAAGAAAGAGTAATAATTCCCACCAAATTCCAAAACTCCAATATTCCCAAACCAGACCAACCTGAGGAGAAAATTAAGAATATTTCCAATAATAATGAATATGAGGAAATTCCCAAAGAAGAAAAGAAGTTCAGAAAACCTCCAAAGAAAAAAGCTAAAACTAAATTGGAAATTGACAAAATTATTAAGAAAATTATGCAACAAAAGATCAACCTCACCATTGAAGAAATTTTGAGGATGTCACCAAATTTTGTCCATAAATCACAGGAATTATAAGAAAAAGACAAAGAAAAAATCAAATCACTCAATTCAATGGATCTTCAAGAAAGACTATTAACATTTGGATTCAAAGAAATACCAAAGCCCAAGATTCATTATGACTGTCCTTTGGGATTTATGGAAATCTTTATTGGAAAGGAAGAATATCCTATCAGAGCATTAGTGGACACTGGGGCAGAACTCAAAATCATACCAGAAGAAATAGAAATCGAAGCCTCACTCACAACAAGAAATCTTAACATGAACCTTAGGGGAATTGGAGGCCATACTACTTCATTGGTTGCACTATCAGAATTCACTCCAATCATTTTGGCTTCAGGTGAAGAAACTCAGATTCACTTATTCATTGCAAAAGGATCTGTCCATAAACTACTTGGAAGACCCTTCCAAGCAGACAACAACATTAGGCTAGAATTTTCTCACAAACAAGGTGAAATCTTGAGCTATCAAGAACCTGATAGAAGAAGATCATTCATGCCAATATGCAAACCTCAAGAACTTGGATGGCAAACTGGTCCACCTAGAGGAATGGATTTATGAAATATGGCCAAATTGGTCAGAAATAGCCCAGGAAAGAAGTATCAAGATGCAAAAAGAGACAATACCATCATAAAATTAACCCAAAAGACCCAAGAGTTATCCATATCCCCAAAAAGTGATGAATTTGGCCAAGATTTACAAAATAAAAAATGGCCAGACATCCTCAAAAGACAACTTGAAGACTCAACATCTGAAGAAGAATCACCCAGTATAGTTTACAAGCCAATTGATAAAACTGAAGAAACCTTCCAGATTTTTGTGGATGGAAATGAAAAAATGAATGGAAATCCTTTCAAAACTAAACCCAAAAAGAAGAAAATCAGACTTAGTGAACATCATGAGCTTTCAGATGAAGAAATTATAAATAAAATAGAAAAAGGCTTCAAAATTATGGAAGAAAGAGACAAAAGTTTGAAAGAAACATACCATTTAAATTTCTTGTTAATACCATTGAACAACCAAGAAGAACCTTATGAATGGCAAGTGGAAAACCCTGAATTCATTCAGCAACCTCCCAATGAAGATGAAGAAACAGAATGAAACCTAGAAAATGAATAAAACTACCTTTACTTGCCATATATTACCTTTGAAGACATTTAAGGGGATGAAGCTCAGGAAGTTTATGTGAAGATAAATATTTATGTCAACTTCCAGGTGCAAACTTGAACACAATACAATTCCTAGAGCTATTAACTGAAGAAGGAATTAAAGGAAACCTCTCAAATCAATTCTGGGATAAACCATTTTCAATGGGAGTTTTACCAAGAAGAGGACTTTACTTCAATCAAATTTGGGCCCAATGGTACCTTGGATTGAATGGATCAACATACCAGACTGGAATACTGAAATGGGTTGGAGATCAATATATATTCATTGATGAAAACTTATGGTGGTCAGAATTTCCATCAGAAGCAGAAATTAAAGAAAGAAATGCCTTTTTGGAAGCCCTCAAAGACCTGATTTTGGCCAGGTTACTCAACAGACACTCACCTTTCCCACTTGGGGGAGCTCAACTTTAAATAAAATCAACAAAATCAAGATTTTTTCTCTAAAAATGTATCATTAGTTTCTTCTTTATTTTTCTCTCAAGGGCAGTGACTTCCTGCCTTAACAAAGAAGAAATCCATCAATAAAGTATGTCTCAAAAAAAACTTACATTAAAAATATCAATCACCTCCAACATGGCCAATTAACTAATTTTTGGATCTTATGGGGAAGAATTAATAAAAGAAGACCAAATTATTAATAAATATTCAATTAAGAAAGCTGAAGATGATTATATCAACAAAGAAAACCTTTGGAACTTTAAGGATATTACATCAATATTAAGAAACCAAGAACTTCAAGAAATCAAGTAATTGCTGGAAATTATGGAGATTTCTGACAAAATAAATAAACAAATGGTTCAAAAATTTATGGACCAATTAAATTTCAAACCATCAAGGCCCATCTTAAAGACACATCACAGCTCCAAAAATCAAAAAACAAATAAAATAGTCAGATTTCAACTCAATTAATCACTAGGCAGTGACCTCCTGCCTTATCAAAGAGGAGAATCAATTCTTATTAACCAAAATTGTCAATTTCACTCACCAAAATCATAAAAAAAATCACTAGGCAGTAACCTCCTGCCTTATCAAAGAGGAATATCCAAATTCTTACCCTAAATTGCCATCCAAATCCCATTAAAACTACCCTGAAACTATTTTTAATAAATAAATTGGATACTATTCTCAATTCATCTTACCTTAAAAATTCAAAATCCACCAAATCCTTCAAAATGGAATCAAGGCCATTACTTGAAGAAGATCCCTGGTCATTGGAGACAGACATCACCTGGATAAAAGAAAAAGAATTCTGGTCCAATTACAATAATACTGAAGAAGCAAGTGAATATCCTGAATGCTTCATACGAACAGAACCATAACCCCGTCCAGATATCTCCACAATAATCCTTCCATATATTGAGTTTTAGGACATCTTTGAAAAGGAAAAAACACTATAGGAACTTGTCATTCCACATCCATGGAGAGAATTACCTGGATTAAACCTCACAAAGTATGAATTCTTGGATTTACTGACCTGGGATGGAGTTTAAGGAAACCTTGGAAACCAATACTGGAATGAAATATACCCCATGGATGAAAGCCCCAGGAAATCATTATTTTGGAAAACCTGGGAATGCCAAGACTTTTTCAACCTCCATCATTTTCAAATTAAAACTGCAAGAATTAGCAGAATCTCAAGAAATTATATTTTAGAGGATGCCACTTGGGACTGCCACTGGGAAGAAACACTTATATCAGCAATCCTCAGCCTTAGAGGTGGTACAACTAAATTTAGTGCAGAAGAATGGAGCTCCTTTTGTCAGGAATACCTGTTTAAAGCTCTCAAAAGAGAAAAATTGAAGGGAGGGAAAATTATCAAACAAGAATTAGTGAGGAAAATACTTGGTCAAAGGAATTAATTCAAAAAATAAAATCTCACCTGCTAAGTCCTCAATTATTTTCTTAATAATCCATACTATTCCCATTGATATTATCATTATTTATTTCTTCAATTTTTAATTTGTTACCATTTTTTATCTTTCCTCTTTATAATTCAATTTTCCTTTAATACTAAAAAAAGAGACACAAAGTAAAATGTTAAAAATTTAAAAATAAGCTTCAATTCATATAAGCTTTGAGAGAAGAAATATCATATAAGCTTACCTGATATCAAATACTTTTCTTATAGTTATGATTATTTTTCCAAAATCAAAATAATTAAAAAGTAATTAAAAAAGATAAAAAAAACCTTAAACAATATTAGATATCTATTTTATCTTATTTTATTTATTTATTTGCCACAGTTTCTTATCTATTTTATCTCATTTCTAATTTTATTACATCAAAAAAAAAGCAAAAGGAGAAGTGATAGAGAAATTTTTTTTTGAAAAAAATCTTTTTTTTATACTCAACCAAAAAAAACATATATTTATAGATAGCTAAACAATTCAAGGTTTACTATAGCTTTGCTACCTATTTTAATTAAATTTAATTAAATTTAACTATACTTCATTTATCTTGACCTTTTCTTCAGAGTCTAACTTGACTTAAATTTTTACCTCAGTTTTACTTAGGTTTTTTTTGATTTTATTTTATTGAATTCATTTTTCATTGCCTTATGATCCACTCTTCTTGATGTCCCTGATGGTAGGTATAAAGCCAGTATGTGCCATGGCTTACCTTTGCACAGGTCAAAGACCACCACATGTATGAAAACCTGCTCATCAGTCAGTATCTCATGAGATGCCAGAGATTGGTGTACAAACAGGGCTTGTCCTGGAAAGACTGGATCCCTGGATTTGTTGTAAGTGACAAAGTTTTTGAGAGTTGGAGGGTATTTCAGAGGGCTCAAGAGCTTTTCTTGAATAGAAATTACCCCACATTGGTTGTGGCTTGTCAGCTGCTCCAACCAGGGCCTCTTTGTTCCCAGTACATTTAGATTCCATGTGAGGAGGGAGGAGAGAAGGACTGGTGGAGCCTCAAATCAGGAGATCTTTATTATTTCCCTATCCTGGTATGGCTTCCATTCATATAGTCAATACTTGGGGAGCATATATTTTCTTACAAGTTCATTTCCAGGCAGCTTAAGCTGGCTAAGTGTGTGTCTCAAACCATTTCTCCCACTGAAATATAGCTTGAGATTATTTTGTAACCAAGCTACAATATCTTGTTTAACCCACAGATCAAAGCGTTTCTGATGGTTAGGCTTGGTGACAGACTTGATTTTGACAATCCCCTCATAAATGCCCGGACAAAATTTGAAGGAGTTTTTTACAGAAGAATACATCTGGACAACTGTCATGAGTACAGTGTTGGTCAAAATCATCCTAGAATGCATAGAAATCTGGACCTCATTTTTTGGCTTATGAACAGACACAGGGAATTGTGGGAAGCTCAAGGCCAGAGCAAGCTTTAGGGGAGCAGTTAGGTATTGGTAGTGTTGATACAGTCTTCTCCTGCCCAATGAATCACAGGTTCCATCTGTCCCCTGGTCACTCAGGCTAGCAGGTCTGCCCAGTACCCTACAGATACTACTCCCCAGTCTTTGCTCTTCCAATCCATGCTGAAGCACAGGAAAGGGCTTTCCTAGCCAAGCAGTACTGTCTCCACCCCCAGAAGAGGGGGAAAAATCTCCCAGGACCAACATTTTCTTACGCTGCATACCTTGTAAACTTTCAGAAAACCAACCTTACCTAACTACACCTTCCAAGTCACTCAGTAGTCCAAGAAAGACCCCTTTATGTCTTATTAGATGTCTTCCAATCCTTCAACATGGCCCATTTCTGGTCCATTTAGAGGATTAGGATGGCCTACATCCTATATCTCATCATTTACTAAATTTCTGGGAGTGCCCTTTTGTCTTGTAGTGTGTAGACCCTCATGGGACATAGTCAGGATATTCAATTAATGTCTGGAAAATTATGTTAGTGTGGAACCATTTCCAGCAAAGTGGTTTGTAATTCCAACTGGGATGTGTCAGTTTTAGTTTTACACAGAGAGGCTTACTAGGTTTGAACCAACAATTCAGGCCACTTCAAGAATCAGTATGGTACAGCTCAGCAACAGCCTGGGTACTGGTAGGGTGTTGTGTGGGATGGGCAAGCATTTCCAGGTGTTAAAACAATTTGTTCACTTATAGCTGGGAATTTATAACAGGGAGAAAGGATGGCTAGTGACAGAAAGATTACAGCCAAATAGGTGTCCTCAAGCCTTCAGGGGGTGGGAAACAAAATGACGGCAATGGGAGGAGAGATGAAGCCAATAAAATATTGTTGCCTACTATAAGTGAGGGCCAGAAAAAGGGGGGGATGAGCCTAATTACAAGTGAGAATGGGAGAATGAAATAAAATATGCTTGGTAATTTTCTATCAATTTTTGTAGAGTCATTAGAAATGGAAGGGTTTGCTCCCTTGTGCAGGTAACTCAAATCAACAGAGAGCTGTAGAGCAAGAGGGATGGAATTGACTGGGGGGGTACATATCACCGGAAGAAGGGCTGTTACATACAGAGAGCGTAAAGCGTAAGAGGACAGCCAATTCAGGAAGAGGGAAAAAATTGAGAAGGGGTGTGTGTCTATGCAGAAAAGGCTTTTCCATGAAAGCAACACAAAAGGGCAAGTAAGAAACATAGCAAGAAATAGACACAACTGGTTGAGTGGGGATGTAAGTTTATGCAACAAGAATTGCTAACTAGAAATAGGTGTTCCCAGCATGTCCTGGTTATCACCTACAAGTCCAACAAGGGTACAGTTACAGTCAGTCAATAGGGTATCCTCAAGAGCCATAGGAGTGCACTGTTTTGGAGTGGATCATAAAGGTACCTACACTTTGTTAGATAGGCCTGGGAGGATTAGGGGGTCTGCCATATCCTCCTCTTGCACAATTACAATTCCTGACTTGATTTCAGGAGGGGACTGCCACTTGTGGTTGTGCTACCAGTATAGCATGGTTGCGGCATTGACGTTGGAATTCTTTGTCAATATCATGGAGTCGGGCTTCTTTGAGGGTTATCTCATAGGGGCAGAGCTGACCATCATCATGTTCTTTGAAGCCAAAAAAGGTAAATCTGCTGACAAGATTGAGGTCAAAGTGTTCACCCTTCCAGATTATGGGAATGGTACGCCTGTCCGTCCCCTTCCAGTATTCCTCAAGGAGAGAATGGTCAGGGAATCACATGACTTCATCATTCCAAGTGCTGGTGAAAATAGATAAATTGCCAAATAGGGATGTTTTAGGAGAAAAATTACCAATTTCAGCGTCAAAAGTCTTCCCAGATCCAGAGACAAAGCTTACAATGCCTGATGTGATTGATGGCTTAGTAATTTAGGTGCTTGCAAGCAGGGTGGGGATTTAGCAAGTGAAGAAGAGGGGGTGTGCTTCCCTGGTCTAGTTTTTTTTGAGGTCTTGAGTGATTGGTAATGAACAAATGAAACCCAGGTTGTTAGGTGCCTGGGGTTCACAAGATATTCCTTGGACTGTGTTATTGTAATTAGGCATTTTAGAAGTATTGGTGGCAGGGACGTGAATAAGCCATTCATCAGGGCATTTGACATAGTCAGGTTGTGCCTAAATCTTTGAGGGTCAAATATAGTGCTTAGGAAGGGCTCAAAGATGGCTCTCATCAGCTCTTGCCCAATCCTGTACATTAGGACCTACGGATTGCACCAGTAATATCATTGTTTATTTATAGAGAGGTATCAGTTTTAGTAACATGATGTGACAAGGGGGAGGCTTACTTTTGGCAGGCCCTAATAAGTTGGTCAAGTTCTTTTTCCACAAGCCTCTTCACAAACACGGGAAAAGGGGCTTGAGATCTTTTTCAAGCCATTATGAGCAGAAGTATAAAGAACTTTAACTGGGGCTGGGATCTTTTGTTGGACGAATATGTCTGACACTTGAGAGCCATCAGACACATCCCCAGCCAAAGCATTGAACATAACGGAGTCAGTGTTCTGTAAACAGTCGACAGCTGAGCTCTTCCTGCGCTTAGTTCCTGAAACACTAGGGTTAGACCTTTCTATGAACCTAATAAGGGGGGTATTAGTGGTGTCAGTGGGAGCAGACATTCTTTTGGTTCTTCAATGAAGGTATCAGGAAAGATTAGGAGAAGGACAGGTGGAGTGACCGATATGAATCTCACCCTAATCAATACCCCCCTTTTATAAAGGGTGAGCAAGGAGCAACCACACATGAGGAGTGTCACCAATGTTTGTTTCTATGCACAATAGAGCTGATGGGGTTATGAGTGGTCAGCATAGGAGAAAACAAGGTATTGGAGAAGACTGAGACGAATTTTACCTCAGGCAATCCATCTAAGCTGCTCTGTTGTGCATTGTTATTCAGAACTCACAGACCTGCAGATTGGATAAAGGTGAGCACAATTGACATCAGGATCTCTCTGAACATATCTTTGATGCAAGAGAATCATATGGTCTAGCAATAGCTGATAAGCTCACCCATTTGTTAAGTAGAGGACAGTGTTGTATGGCAGGGATAATGGGGCCGGCATTGACCAAGCGCTAGCAAATCAACGTGATCTGGGGAGATGTACTGGGACCATCAACCCAGATTCACCACTCACCCATGGTTCCCACCTTTATTTGTAATGTATTTTGTGGCATTGTTGACAAGAGACAAGGAATGATAGGGACACTTCCTTCTCTGGCAAGGTGGTCAATGAATGTTACACAACAGTTGGATAGTGTGTAACCTCCATGGCTATTCTCAGAAACGAGGAGGAGGATGTAGCTAATGTCAATGGGAGGCAAGTTTTCATAGAAGAGCATGGAGGACAACATGTGACGTGGGTGATATGGCTTAGTTAGGGTAGACGTGGTGAGAGTTAAACCCTAGTTTGGGAAGCTGGTCACTATCGCAGGTGTCTCTTGCAGGAGAATAATGTGACTCAGCCTCTTTCATCCGGTTTTCCTCCAAATGCTACTTGATATGATACATTCTTAGGTATAACCCTCTGGGCATCAGGTGAGTAGAGGTATGGGGAAAAGTCATTGATTATCAATCTGGCCATGCATTTGTTACAACCATCATGCTTGAATAATTGATCAATGGACAGACCGTTTGGGATTGGCATTTGGAAGGAGACTACCGTTGGGGATCTCACTGTAGGTGAGTTCTTCTTCTAGTAGAAGTGTCAACAATGATTGATGGTGTTAACAAAAAGGTAGTGCTAACCAGTATTCAGCTATTAGGTGTGGAAGAGCTAGAATTAACTTTCCAGAAGTGACCAAATCTTTTGGTGTTGAAGAAGGTCGAAGGGAAGGGCTTACCTGTGTATTCCTAGGACACTTTTTTGATTAGGTGAGCAATTGTTCGGACCCTGATTTATCTCTCCTTTCTGTCACTCAAGGTCGTTCAAGAGGGTAAAAAATCACATGTGGGTCTGATGAAGGAAGTGTG
The DNA here is from genome assembly GCA_023105745.1 of Austropuccinia psidii. Taxonomy (NCBI): domain Eukaryota; kingdom Fungi; phylum Basidiomycota; class Pucciniomycetes; order Pucciniales; family Sphaerophragmiaceae; genus Austropuccinia; species Austropuccinia psidii. The sequence goes on from JALGQZ010000006.1 coordinate 407,582, forward strand.
ATACATCAGATGAAGTTGCCACATTGCCATTTGTCGCCCCCTCTCCCAATAGTAAGCAAGGTGGGACAAACTTTGAGATGAGAAAGACAAGCAAGATTGGAACTTACGCTCAAAGTTCAAATGGCAGACATTGATTGTAAGATCCAGCAGTCAACAGTTTCCATGGAAGATTTTGATGGTAGTTGGAGGGGTTTATGGGATGGGTAGTGGAGTAGGTATAGGTGATTCTAGAAGAGGGACTTGAGATGACATTGATGGTGCATGTAGGTGATATAGCCAGGTTAGGGTAAGCCTGACACAAGCTGTACCCTAACCCACACAGCGGAATCTATGTGTTAGGGTTATCACGTGGGAGAGTATTTTCACTCCATGCCTGTCATTTTACCTTACGCTGAACATCATCTTGATACATTATTGTCACCCCTGTTACCAATCAGATCTTAGGTGAGTGGTTATGCCTAAAGGGTGAAGTAGTGAGTTAGCCATGCATAAGTTTGCTTATTACTTATTTTGGCCATCAACACAGATAAAAAGAGCTTGGTTGCCTGATACAGGTGTACAGTTTGAAAAACAAGATGCAGGTAAGTATTGCTTGAAGTGGGATTGCATAATGGGTTAGAATTGGTAGGTAGAAAGTTGCTGACCGTGGAAAAATGCCTGATCCCCATTTGATGTTGGTAAAGTACTGGATTGCTCATTGAGGTCATCACTTGAAGAGTTGTGGATCGCAAGCCATTGTTGGAATTTTGGTGGCCAAGAAAGTGGTAAGATACACTTTGTTAACCATTCAGGCAGCCGGCAGTGGTGTGGAAATAATAACATAATCCTTGTTGCACTATAGGTGATGAAGTAGAAGGATATTTTTTTGATCTTCAAACATTGGTTCTAGAGCCTTGAGCCATATGTAGGTTAGTACAGCAATTGCAGGTGTTATTGTTTGAGGTGTGGATCTGGGGGTTGGATTCAGGTAGCATTTGAGAAGGTGGGTCAGTTTGGTGTTCACATCAGTGGCAAGATGTTCAGATGAAAGAGTGGGCCAAATACTAATTTCATAGCTTTTTCCCTTGTAATTTGCAGGGGAATTGACCAAATCTTGGAGGGAAGAGTGAGGCAGAAAGCAGGGTCATAGCAATATTGGGTGCACATGGGATTTGCCTTGGGCTAGGGGCCCTAATAGCAACATTTCCCCATACAGGTATGAGGGCCTTGTTTTGATGGGATCGAACACTAGGGAGAAATCAGGGGTACCTAGTAAGTGAGAGTTTCACCTCAGAAGTTGCATGTGAGCTTACCACACCTTTTGCTTTTGATAGACCGGCAGTAGTCAGTGATGTAAGACATCACATGGGGTCCAAGGGAGCAGACGTTGGAGCCATGAAAGAGGTAAGTCAGGTTCATTTTGCACTCTTCAGTCAAAGTAGGAGAGCTTACCTACTGCTATTCATACAGGTAAAAGAAGCAGGAAAGCCGGCTCAAGGGAAATCCAGCATATGCCAGGGGCTGAGATAGTGAGATAACCGTTGGTGACAATGGGGAGGTGAGCAGGAAATTTCATTCAGAGCCTTGGGGAAAAGAAGGGGTGGAGAGGTCAACCTACTGGGGTATCTCATGCCATAGGGTCATTCCAAAGTAACCAGAAAGGGCAGTTTGTGAGGACTACAGATGTGGTAGGGTTGCCAGAGGGGTATAGGGGGAACTGGGAGCTCCATCCAGAGGCTCAGGGAATAGTAAGAATAGATAGGCTTTTTGATCAGTTGACCCTCAGTTATTGTATTACCTAGTAGTTACAGTGGACAGCCCAGGTGCAATGCAATATGAAAGGGGGACTATTCAGATGGTCTGTGGGTCCAAGGAATGGTGACTAGGCATAAAAAAAAATGATTAGTTCATTGAACCCCTAGGGACCACTTTTTAGATAGCAAGGTAGGTGCTGTATAAATACACAGCAATAGGATCTTGGAGAGCTCAGAAAGGGGAGTGTGGCTGGTCACAAGGGAATCCCATTTAGTACTTGTAAGAGGTGTTGATGGGGATGAAGTAAAGGTTAACCATGGGGTAAAGACATTTCACGTTGTGGCATACTCAGCTATAGGTGAGATATAGAGGAAGGGGGAATAAGAAAACTTTCAGTTATTCAAATATTGCCAGCTGACTCAAGAGGGCCATCTATTCCTTCAATAATCAGGGGTATACCATCCCAAGGTATCAGAAGTGTACCATGGAGTTCATTCAACAGAGGTGAAAAGTGCAGCTTTCCTCTTGGCCCATGCCAGGAGAGGGAATATGGAATTGAGAAAATGAAATATTACTTTTACAAAAATTCCTCCGCAACATAATTATGGGGAGTAGAGATGAAAGGTGTGAGTGAGTGTAATATTCTCTGGTCTCACTTGTACCCTGGGTAGGTGCTAGAGAGCAAAAATCCAAGAAAGATATAGGTTGGTAGGCCTAGCTATAAAGGTACAAGAGGGTGGTAAAATAAGAATCCTAACCTTACTTCCCTGTTTCTGTAATTAAAGTCAGGGGCATGCTTATCCATTGATAGTTGATGTAAGTGCAAGAGGCTCAGTTATGAGGGGTATAGATTTCTCAAAGAGTGTAGTCCAGCTTTTCCTGAAAATATCTCCAGATATGGCTGAAGAAATAGGCTAGAGGTAAGTGTGTAAAAGTATTTTTGGTATCTACATAGTTGAGTTAAGAGTTCTCAACCTATTCAGGGATGCCACAGGAAGGAAAGACACCATGAGCATAGTTGCAATAAGCTAGTAAGCTGGACCCAATGTCAGGTGTGTGTGTTGACTTCCAATATTGTACATGATTAATCCAAGCAAGGCAGTGTGCAAGGAATGAAGGGAAGTAGGTGAGGCTTTTCAGCAAAGTTTCAGGCAGGAAAGCCAATTCCTTGGTTCAAGCTATGCCATCATTAAAAGGCTGACAGTTTCTCCAAAAGTGAATAGAAAGCTATCAGTTTCATGCCTACAAGGTAAAGGGATCTTTTCCAGACACATTGGACTTTCTATTAATGACCAATTTTGTAGAACTTTGAAACAGTAAAGTGTTGTTGCCAACTATTTATAGTCTCTCTGAATGACTCAATAAGTCTTTTTTTCTTTGTACAAATTCTGTAAAGTCAGCCTGTCTCTACAAGATTTTTAGGAAGTGAATTTGGTCAATCTCAAAAATGGGGGACAGGATTTCAACTTCTGCCTATTGGTTCTGCTTCAACAGGTCACCCACCTCCTTCTGGGTCCCCATCACACAGAATTTCACTTGGTAAACAATCCCTCCATTCCCCCTCCCTTATGGGGGGGTTGGCATACCATTAGGCCTTTCCCTAGTTAAGCTCAAATGGTATTTATCTCCTGGCTTACAAAATCCTGTGTACCTCTTAAAGAAGCATTATTCTGACTATCCCTCTCTACTTATTTTTCCACAAGAGCAACCTTGGTTTACTGTCCTCCAGTATCCCTATACAACTGGTCTTTGTGTTTGGGGACCACAATTTGGAGGAATTTAGCTATAGGCACATAGCCATGTGTTCCAAGTTCTGGTGGATATAAATGGAAATGTGGCCAAACCCATGACACCAGCACGTCATACAATGAGACTGGTAGTTCTTCAACAGGAACCATTCCTCATCATGGTTGTACTCAATGTTATAGACTTCATTAGTGGTGAAGTGCATAAGACTTCCCAGTAGGTGTAAATAGATACATGTTGAAGGGGGAGTCTCAGTTTTCCGATGTTATCAGGAAGCAGACAAAGGCTCCTCCCATTAGAGAATTCTCTCTCAGAAGAAAATGTATCACAGTCTAGTATGATGTGTTTCCATTCCTCCACGTTTTCCCCAAAAGGCTTTCCACATTCTGGGCAAGTACCTTCCAGTAGGAAGGTGGAGTTCATTGGCTGCAACAAAGTCTGTCTTATTAACTTTACTTTTGGAAGGGCATTCATTCTCATAAGACTTTGCCATTGTATACCTTTATTAAGGTGAGGCAGGGTGGTGGAAGTATGAATAAAGTTTTCCATTCTTCCAACCTCATACTGCTCATATCTGACCAACCTATTAGAGCACTTTAGTTCATAAGCTAGGTCAAGTATGAGGAGGTAAGCAGCTAAATCTTTAACATCTTCATGGTTCCTCTTTGAAGTTGGACAACACAGATTTTCAAGAGGCCGCTTAATGGATTTGGGATGGAGGTATTTGGCCAATGATAATGTATCTCTGATCCATATTCCCATCCATGACAAATCCTCAGTAATTTCATGCCCAACCATATTCATAGTTGACCTGGTATTTGAGAACCAGGTTCCTAGGTTTCCTTCTCTGCACCCTTGTGCAAGGTCTTTTGGTGGAGTTCATAATTCTGCAGTTTTGAAATACAGGCGCATTTGGACTTTGCTACAATGTATGTGAAGGGGTGGTATGCCCAGTTCCATCATTACAAGGAAGCCATTCAAGTTCTTTGCCAACATGTTCCCTCCATAAGCTAGGTGTAGTGCTTTGTTTAATGCTCTTTGAGGTGCAAAGAGCCTAGACTTATTCAAGCCTATCCATTCTCCTCCATAGGAATCCATGGATTGTATATAGTTTTGTAGTTTTTGTGTTTTACAGCTCAAGTGGACCAGTTGTTCATGTATCATGGCCTGAGAGAAAATCAGGCTCTTTGAGATCTTTTCACTAAGCCTTTTGGCATGAAATTTCTCTGGAGCATATTGCTCAGGGAGGTTTTTCATCATGCACCCCAAGTACTTGTAGGTGTAGTCAGTGCTTATGGTTCCTCCATCTAGTGAGAAGGCCATATTAAAGTTTGTGCCTGACCCATCATATCCTTGAAGTACATAGGGAACTAAGGCACATTTGGAGTGACCAATAGAAAAGTGCCACTTGGTGCAGAAAGTGGATAGCTTGTTGCATGCTTCCTGTTTTTCCTGCAGTGACTCCATTAGGGAAAGGGTGTCATCCGCAAGAAGGAGGCCTCTGTATAAGCCAGGTACTCCTGGTACAGTGATTCTGAAAGTGGTCTCCCTCAGGATATCATTAACATAGACATTGAAGCAGAGAGGTGAGAGTGGGCAGCCTTTCCTTGTACCTATAAGTCTTGGAAATGGGCGGCAAGTCACTCCCCAAGCAAAGCATTGGATACTGGCAGTGTGATAGCTAGTTCTTAAAGTATTTATGCTTTTGGGGTGAATTCCACCCAGCTGAAGTTTGGACTAGACGCCTTCATGTTGCACTCTATTAAAGGCATTTTTGAAGTCAATATATAGGTCAAATGTTGGAAGTCACATATTTACTTGTCTTTGTAGTATTTCACTGAGTGAAATTACATGGGAAATAGCGTCTTGTCTCAATCTTAAACCTGCTTGTGAAGTATCGAAGTAACTCTGTGCCTCCAGTTGGGAGGCTATATAATGGGATATTATTTTCATTGGTAACTGATTCTCAGTGCAAGAGAGAGTGATAACTCTGGTGTTTCATAGATATCTATGGTCTAAACCAGGCTCTTCTATAGAGATGAGGAGTTCTTCAACCCAAAGTTTGGGAAATTTACCTAATCTAAGGCAGGCCTCCATGATTCCATATAGTTTTTTAAGTGCAGGTTTGATGAATTTGGATGGAATTTCCCAATGTGGGAGAGCCTTGTAGGAGTAATCTGGTGGTTCAGTGAATTCATTTACACCATATTTCCTTTTGGATGGGGTAGTTTGTGGGAGAGGCACCTGTAGGCTACACTCTGTTTGGATGAAACGCTTAAGGTGGGAGGTGAGAAGCCCAATTTATCCAGGTGCTGAATTTTTCTTCATGCTTTGAATGACCATCAGAAAAGCTGACACAGAGAGTATGGGGTGAGACACTGATCTCCTAGCCTGTTGCAGTGGATTATTTACCCCCTCAATTATGAGGGGACCCATATAGGAAGTTGTTACCCTATAGGTTCCCTAGTGTTCCTGGTTTTTGGATATGCCAGTTGGATTGTCTACCAGCTTGGCAGAGTAGGGGGCTTGCTCCTCCAGGATTTCCTCTGGGTCAACAAGTAGATTACCTTGCTCATTAAAGCAGAGTGTAGGTATCTGTGATTGTCTAGACTTTCCCTGAAGATTTTGTATGGACTAATGGAAGTCTTTTGCTTCATTGTCCTCCAGGCAGGCAGTGATGTGATGTACCTTTTTGACTTTTTCCATTTTGGCAAATTTCTTTTGCCACAATTTTGATCAACCTTTCATTACTAGCCAGGTGTTAGCAAGCTTAGTAACAACCTGGGGGCTTAGCTGCAATTGGAGTACTTTTTCCAGCTTTCTTTGAGCCCCCCTTTCCTGCTTTATAGCCTTTAGGTTAGCTTTTTCAAAAAATCTCAAAGAGGACTTTTTTGATTCTCCCTTTATGCCCAGAAAATCACCCACATTATTGAGTATTTCAATATAATTGTTGGCAGCATTATCTAGTTCATCTTGTGAATTTATCTCATCCACCTGCAGAAAATTCCATCTGTCAGATGGGGCCAGTTAATCACCATTTCCTTGTAGGAGTTTAATATTCCACTTGATGGAAGGAGGGAATGTTAGATTAACATGTTGTTGGAGTTTTAACAACACTGGGAAGTGATCCCTGGCTGATATGGCTTTAATGATGGAAGCCTCCTTGCTCATATGTGTTACCACCTTAGAGACAACAGAGTGGTCAAGGCTCTGGTGATCTTTCACGGGTGTAAGGTTATTAGCAGGGTCTCTGAGTTGTTATAGCAGTATATTTATCCATGAAGCTGTGGTGAGACATTTGTTGATTTCCTTCTCATCCATATTAAAGTCTCCCCAAAGTGTTAACAGTGGGTCTTTATCTTTACAGTGGCCTCAATCTGGAGACTTAGACTGGCAAGGATTGCCTTACAATCCCCTCTCCTTGATTTCCCTGAAGGTAGGTATAAAGCCAGTATGTCCCATGGCTTACCTTTTCACAGGTCAAAGACCACCACATGTATGAAAGCCTGCTCATAACTCAGTATCTCATGAGATGCCAGAGAGTGGTGTACAAACAGGGCTTGTCCTCAAACGCCCAGCCCTCTAGATTTTCTGTAAGTGACAAAGTTTTTGAGAGTTGGATGGTATGGTAGAGGGCTCAAGATGTGTTCTTGAATAGAAATTACTCCACATTGGTTGTGGCTTGCCAGCTGCTTCAGCCAGGGATTCTTTGTTCCCAGTCCATTTAGATTGCATGTGAGGAGGGAGGAGAGAAGGACTGGTGGAGCCTCAAATCAGGGGGGTTTATTTTTTCCCTATCCTGGTATGGCTTCCATTTATATGGTCAATACTTGGGGCGCATATATTTTCCTACAATTTTATTTTCAGGCAGCTTAATCTGGCCCAGTGGGCATCTCAAACCATTTCTCCCACTGAAATACATTTTTAAATTCTTTTGTCAACCCGCTGCAATATCTTATTTAACTCACAGATCAGAGTGTTTCTGACGGTTTGGCTGGGTGACAGACTTGATTTTGAAAATCCCCTCATAAATTCCTGGACAAAAATTTAAGGGAGTTTTTTAGAACAGAATACATCTGGACAACTGTCATGTTTCCAGTGTTGGTCAAAATCATCCTGGAATGCGTAGAAAGCCACCAACCTCATTTTCCTGCTTATAAAAGACACAGGGAATTGTGGGAATCTCAAGCCCAAAGCAAACTTTGGTGGAGTGGTTGGGTTTTTTGAGTGTTGATACAGACTTCTTCTGCCAAATGAATCACAGGGTCCATCTGTCCCCTGGTTTCTCAGGCTAGCAGGTCTTCCCAGGGGCCTACAGACACTACTCCCCAGTCTTTACTCTTCCAATCCTTTCTGGGGCACAGGAAAGGGCTTGCCTAGCCAATCAGTGCCATCTCCACACTTAGAAGAGGGAGAAAAAGCTCCTAGGACCAACATTTTCTTATTCTTCATACCTCATAAACTTTCAAGAAAACCAGCCTTACCTAACTACACCTTCCAAGTCACCCAGTGGTCCAGAATAGACCCCTTTGTGTCTTGTTAGATGTCTTCCAATCCTTTAAAATGGCCCATTTCTGGTCCAGTTAGAGGAAAAGGATAGCCTTCATGCCAAATCTTATCCTTTACTGCACATTAGGGGAGGGCCCTTTGAGTAATGTAGTTTGTAGACCCTCACAAGATGTGGTCAGGCTATTTAAGTATTGTTGGAAACTTTGGGTTAGGGTGAAACCAATTTCCATAAAGTATGGTTTTAAACTCAGCTAAATGTATCAATTACATTCTGCTCAAAGAGGGTTTGTAGGTATTCATTGGCACTATAGGCTTCCACAAGAGCTATTATGGTAAAAACCATCAACAACCCAGGCACTGATAGAGTGTTTCAGGAGATGGGAAAAGCTTGTTAAGTGCAATGTCATTAGGGAGAATTCATAGCTGTAGATGTACAGTATGGAGTTGGGATAGCATGTAGTAGGGAAGTACATAATCTCACAAACAACTTCAGTAGCTTAGAAAGGTATGTATTAATATAGACTTATCAGAAAAGGGTGGGGAGTTGGACCAACAATCATCTTTCACCACCAAGACATAAAAGAGGGAAAGTAAGGATCAGCATGTATCAGAAGAGTAATCAGTAGGAGCTTTGAGCAGTTGCCTATCATTTCTATGAAATTACAAGAGAACTGTATATTTTTCCTTGCAGGTAAACAACTATTTCTCACAAGAATAAGGAGGAAAGAGAAAGGAATTGTATTCAAGTGAGGGTAAGCCCCTTTTTAAAGGGATAATCATAAGCAGGAAGTAAATGAGAGATAAACAGTTGTGGGGCGCAACCCAAGAATAATTAGTAGGCTCTCATAGTCCAAGTGTAAAAATGAAAATGGGGACAACTGAGTGGGGATGTGCATCCAGGAAAGGGTGATTGTTATTTGCAAAAAGATGAGTTAATAGAGATTGTAAACTAGTAGCTAAACATTCATTAAAGACAGAGTGTTGGCATGATAGCTGAATGTAAACAAATACCCTTGATATGGGAGATAAAAAATAAAGTTAATGACATGCTTACGTCTCATTAATTGGTTCTAGGAGGGTTGGGTGGTCTAGCATCCCCTCCCCTGCTTTGGTTAAAGTTCCTGACCTGACGTTGGGAGGGGGCTGCAACTTGTGGTTGTGCTATTGGCACAGCTTGATTGCATTGTTGTTGTTGGAACTCTTTGTCAATATTGCAAAGGCCAGATACCTTGAGGTTTATTTAAAATGGGCAAAGTTGACTGTTGTTGTGTTCCTCAAAGCCGCAAAAGTTTCAACCACTGACAAGGTCAAGATCAAATCATTTGCCTTTCCAAATTACAGGCATTTGGATCATGTCCTTTCCCTTCCAATACTCGTCAAGGAGGGAATTATCAGGGAACCTGTACCTTTGACCTGCCAAATACCTGTGAAGATGGACAGGTGACCAAACAGAGAGGTCTTAGGAGAGACATTACCAATTTTGGTTTTGAAAGTCTTTCCTGACCCAGGAACAAAGCTTGTGACACCAGAGGTGAATTCGGGTTTAGTGATTATGACACTCACAAGTAGGGAAGGGATGTAACATGTAAACATGAGGGGGTGTGAGTTCCTGGTCTAATTATTCTTGAGGTCATAATTTATTGGCAAGGACCAGATGAAACCCAAGCTATTGGGCGCTTGTGGGTCCCAGAAAATACCTTGGACCACATTGTTGTAGTTTGGCATTTTTGAGGTATCTGTGGCAGGGATGTGAATAAGCCATTCATTGGGATAATTGACATAGTCAGGTTGGGCTTGAATCTCAGAAGGTTGAATTTCAAGCTTCAGTAGATCCCCACAGAGGCTGTCAATGAGCTGTGCAGTCCTGTACATTAGGACCCACAGATTGTACTGTCAAGACAATTGATTTATTTATGATAGGATGTTAGTACAGTCATTAGGGTGTGTAGGGGAGAGGCTTACTTTTAGTTGGGCCCAGAATGTTGATTAGGTTCTTATTCTAGTACCCCTCTGCATGGATGCAAACAAAAGGGCTAGATAGTTTATTCAATCTATTGAAGGTGGTGGTGTAGGAGACCTTAGCAGGTGCAGGGGCTTTTTGTTGGAAAAACATGTCAAAAACCTGGGAGCTGTCAGAAAGGTTGCCAGAAGAAGCATCTGACATAACCAAGCTGTTATTCTGTAAACAATTTATTGCCAAGCTCTTTCTGGGCTTAGTTGCTACAACACTTGGGTTAGAGCTATCTATGAGGCTAGCTAGAGGGGTAGCAGCGGTGTCAGTAGGAGCAGACATCCTTTTGGCTGTTTGGGTTAGTTTCTTTTGAGGAGAGTGGAGGTGATGTTCTTGGGATGCACATTGGGAAACATGCTTATTTATAGCATGGATTGTGGTGAGAGGGGTCAACTATGAAGGGAACAAGCTCCACTCTATTGTCTCCTTGTACTACTGGGGTTCAAACCCAAATAGTCTACAGGTTGTAGATAGGCAAGAGCCATGGGAGACTTACATGGAGAGATATCAATAGTTGCCAATTGTCAAGACTCAGCATAGTGCAATAAAAGGGGGCTGTCTTGACTAAGAGTGTGGTGATGTGCATTCTGTCCCATCACAAAGGGTATGACCTTCAGGAATCACATTTGGGGATTCCACCAGTTGAAGGCAAGCAAACTCATCAGGATCCAGCATGGAATGTGGTGAGACAGGTAGTTTGGTTGTCACAAAAGTCCTAGTGATTAGGCTCCCTGGGGTAACTACCAAATGCTCATTAAGGTGGAATGTAGATAGCTTTATTCCTTTCCAACATGCAAAGTGGGACCACTATTGACAGAAGCTCAGTAGGAAGGATTTGCACCCAACTGCTGCTAGGGTCTCCAGCCAAGGGATACAGTCATTTTGGCTATCAAGAAGGATAGAGTAATCAGTGTTAAAGTGAAGAAGGTGACTCCTGGAGTAATACTCACCTAATGCACATGTATAAGAATCCTTGTGGTATTTCTTACCATAGTCTAGAATGAGGTAAGCTCCCAGATGGGTAAGGAAAGCATGATTGGCATCACATGTACACTGAGAAGTCTATTTAAGGCTGTGGATTGTAGGATTGAGTGTTCAATGAGGTCGATACCTGGTCCCAATGACAAGATAGGCGGTACATGAGTAGGGTAGTGGAGCTAATGTGGTCAGAAGTAATTACAGGCAAGATTGGGGGAGGGAGTGTGACATGCCAGCTGGTTCACACGGGTGATGTTGTTAGGGTAAATAGTATGAGAATCGTAACCCAGCTTGTGCAGCCGCATCCATTAGGTAGGCTTTACATGCACTAGAGTAAAGCTTTTTGGGCTTCTATATCCGTTTCTTGTCCAAATGTTATCTGGTTTTTGTTATTGCCGGTAGTAGTCTCAAACAACATTTTGGTAAGTGGACATTTGTATAGCAGTGTTTGCGCTTCGAATGACTTATGTTCAGATGTGTTAATCATCAGATATAGTTTATATTTGTAAAAGAGCTCCCTCAGACGTAAGTTAATAAAACACGGTAATTGTTCTGTCACTTGGGCGTATAAAAAGTAGGACAACCTTAGAGAAGGGTAGGATCAGCAAAACCAGCAAGAAACATACACCAAGAAGGTAGTTGGAAAGTGTTGGTAATAAGATCCATTGATATGTAACGTTTGTGGAAGAATTTGATGGCAATCAAAGAGGTAGATGGGATGGGTAGTGGAGCTAGTGTGGCTGGGACAAGTATGGCTAAGCTTTTGGAAGAAGGAAAACAAGGTTTCAGGTGGCGTGAGGTAAAATATAGCCAGGTTAGGGTAATCATGATGAGAGTCCTACCCTATCCTTCTCAGCCACATTCCCATGATAGGGTTATTGCGCAGGGGAGTAGTTTCAATTTGCCTTTGCCACCCGGTCTTCCTCCAAAGGTTATCTGGTACATTATTGATTATATTCTAGGTAAGAAAGTATGTCAGGAAGAACAAAGCACCAACTGAGCCATGTGTTGGGTTTCTTGATACTGTTTTTAGTTTTTATCACAGGTAGACATAGCCTAGCTATTAAATGTGAATGTACAATTTGAGGATTGGGATGCAGGTAAGTACTGCCTCCAGTGGGATTTTCAGTGTACCAAAATGGGAAGGTACAGAGATGCTGACCACAGAGGAGTACAATTTCCATATTCCAAGGAGACAAGCTATATCCAAGGTCAGCAGGACTCTGCGTTGGCAATTAAAGTCAACATGTGGAGAGTTGTTCATCAGGGTAGCTTGTTGTAACTCCAACCAATGAGAAGGGGTAAGTGATTTTTTTCCATTTTCCTCAGCAGTTGGCGATGGTGTGACAAGAGTTAGAATGGTTTTGTTAAATTTTGGATGATCTTCTGATATTAAATCTTTAGTGCCAGATAAACAAAGTATACTAGGGTAGGGGTGGCAATTGTGGGCGTACTCACAGGGACTGGTGGCAACGTTATATGCTAGGATTGGTGGTTAAGCGACAATCAATTCTTGGGTGCAGGGGTTTTGCTGCTTGACAAGGTCAGACATGCCATCAAAAATTCAAGAGACGTAATGGAGACTGGTGAGAAGTCTGGATCAAGGAGAGGGCCAAACACTAACCATGTGGTTATTTTTTTGTGTAGGGTATAGGTACAGTGGGGTGACAAAACTGTTCGTCCGGTGTTCAAAAAAAGTCCGTCCATTTTCTTTTTTTTTTTAAAAAAAGTATGTACATTTTTTTTAATAATACTAAGAGCTCAAGCACACAAATATCTTATTTGTTGTAGGCTCTCTCACTTGAATAAATGACCTATGTTCAAAAATGTGTTCAATTTAAAATATATTTGTATTTAGAGCTAATTTTTAAGAAGAAATAAAAATAAAAATTTCAAATAATCCTTCTGGAATTAAGTAATTAAGCAAATAAAGTCCCCAATTGAACTACCATCTAGTGGGTGCCCCATGTTGTGAAATGATAGCCCTCATTTGATTGGGCATTGAATGAATCAATGCCCTGAAATAATCTTTGGGCATGTCATTCCAGGAATCCTGCACTGCGATTCGCAGTTTGGGTAAGGTTCTTGGATGAAATTGTTTGTGAACAATCACCTTCATCTTCTTCCATGCATTCTCAATGGGATTTAAATCGGGTGAATTTGATGGCCACTGAAATTTGATGATTCCTTGAGATTCCTTCTATTGGCGAGATAAGATAGAAGTATGGGCCAGTGCATTATCTTCACAAAGTGTAAATGCTTGACGTTGAGGCACCTGTTGCTGTTGTTGCAAGTAATTGTAAAAGGGTATTAACTCTATTGAATAGACATTGTCAATGAATCCTTGGGTTCGGTGTGCGTTTGGGCCCATAATTATGAGGGGTGATTGTTCCATATTGCAAAAGCCTGCCCAAACCATAATGGACTGACGTCCACTATGGTGCTGAGCTACTTGGAAATCAAAAGAGTATTGCTCACCGTGAGTTCTCCAAACGCGAGTTGGGGTTGGGTTTTTTGCAAGCTCAAAGCTGCTCTCATCAGTCCATATCACCTTCCAGTCTTCAACTGACCAATCAATGTGTGATCTTGCAAACACTAATTGTTTGTCAAAATGATGGGGTTGCAAATGAGGTTTGACAACGGCAATTATTGAGAAGATTCCTTCTTTATGAAAAACTCTTTGGACTTTTTGCGATGAAACCTCCTTTGTAATCAAATTTGTGATTTTGCTCAATCTCGCACATCTTTGCATTTGAGTCACTCTCTTGAGTCGTCAAATGTCACGTTCATTCAATATTGGCTTCCTTCCTGGCCTAGGTAAGTTTTGAACCGTTCCATGATCATTGTATTGAGTGATGATGTCTTGAATAGACGTCTTGGGAATTCCAGTGAGCCCACTGATTTTTTGAAGTGATAATCCAGCCTCATGCATCCCAATGATACTTGCTTTGGTTTTGTTGTCGTATTGATGAGGCATTGATGCAGAAAGATTGCCGTAGGCTGATATTAAAACAACTAACTATTTTCAAAAACAAATCAAGTATGTTAAAACAAATTCCTCAAACAAAACCATTACAAAAACTCACCAAACGAAAATGAGAACACTAGAAAGAGTGAAAAAACAAGAGTAATTTTTAAAAGAAAAAAAAACAAAAAATTGAGTAGAAAAGAAAACAAAAAAATAAATTGTAAAATAGAAAAAAAAATTGGATTTTGGATTGTGGTTGGGGACTGGGGGTGCACACGGGTTGAACAAAGTGGACGGACAATTTTTTCAGTCCACTATACAATGACGTAGACAAAGGGGAGTGGTTGGGGTCCATAGTTGGCTTTAGGTTTAGAGGTTAACTTGATAATGAGGCCAAGGACATTGGGGTTGGAACAATAGTGTGGGATAGGTGCGCTAGAAGTACAGGGTATATTTTGCAAGGTAGGTGCTGACTCCCTAGGTGCCCCTCATGGTCATGCAGGGCTGACATTAAGTAATTTTAGAGTTTGCATGGGAGTTGATGCATTATGTAAGCATTAGTACTATCTTTGTTAATGTGGCCATAATAGTTAATCTCAATGTCAATCTGGGTCATTACAGGTGGATTGTAAGAACTGTCACATTACAGACATTTCAGGAGACCAATTGTCAACGTTCCAAGAATTTGGCACCCATAGTAGGGTGGGAGGAGCCTTTTGGGAGACAGAGGAAGCAAATATGATTGACTCAATACTGCTGGAAATTAATATAAGGCGCTTGCTACCTTGTTTGTAGGTCAGGGGCTCCAGTGGTAACATTATGCTATACAGGTATGAAGGCCCTGTCACATAAATCTCTGTTGATAGGCTAGTGGCAATGGGCAACGTACAACAATATGTGGGGGTCAAGCAATTGGATGCTTGGATTCATGCAGCATGGTATTGCTAATGTCAACAAACTAATCTAACATTGAACATGTAGGAAAAGGATGGAGGATAGTCATACTCAAACAAAGCCCAGCGCATGTTGAGGGAATGGTTATAGGGACCAAGAAAACAAGAGGATTGTTGTTGGTGATAAGGAGTAGAGCGGGAGGTTTCATACACAGCCCTGCAACAAAGAGGGGCGGAGCAGTAACTCAATGAGTATGTAATGGAGTAATCTGAGGCAGTAGTCAAGGGAATTAAGGAGTGCCTAAGTGGAAAAGAGATTTTAGGGGCGCAGGAGGAAATGGGGGCTTCATCCAGAATATTTGGAGATTAGAGAGAGCAGACAGGCTGGTCAGTTGGCCTATCTTGTAACAAGGTGTTGTTTGGTAGTAGCAGTGACCTGCACAGGTGTAATGTAATGTAAAAGGGGTTAATTCAGATTACCTGTGGGTGTAATTAGTAGTGGTTGGAATAGATTCGTGTGGTTCTATTTAGTTAATTTTTAGAGATTAATAGTTTTTAGATATCAAGGCAACATCTGTACAAAGGAGCAAGGGAAGAGCGGCAGAGGCCAAAAAAGCTGTAGCTGGTTGTAAAGAGCCCTCATTTTCTACATGGAAGGGGGGGGTAGTAATTCTGTGGTAGAGGTTATTCATGTAGCACAGAGATTTCAGTTTGTGACCTAATCAGCCATAGGCAAGACATAGAGAACAATACAGTCGGAAATCCCTTAGTTTTTCCAATAGGGCTAATCCAATTGGGGATATACCCACTGCCTCTTAAGGCAAGGGCTTAACCTCCCAATGTATTTACAGCACACCCTGCAATTCAATCAGAAGAGGCAAAATATGTCAGCTTCTCTTTGGCATATCCTGTTATAAGGCATAGGGCATTGATAGCATGTGATACTTCTATTTCAAAAAGTTTCCTAAAACCTGATTATGAGGGTAGAGGTGATACAAGGAAGTAAATGTAATACCCATTGGCCTTAATGGGTATTTGGATAGGTGCTAAAGAGAAGCAATCCTAATGAGATATAGGCTGGTAAGGCTAGATGCAAAGACCAAAGAGGGGAATAAGATAACAACCCTAGCCTAGCTTCCCTACTGCTGGCAATATAGCAAGGGACATGCTTATTCATTGATATCAGACATAAGTGTAATGACACTTCATATTCATGGGTGCAGCAGACATTACTTTCAGGTGGTGTAAAGAGGCTATCTCTTGAGGGGCATATATTTCTCAAAGAGTGTAGTTCAACCTTTCCTGAGAATGCTCCTAGACATGGCTGCAGTGATAGGCTAGAGGTGGATTGTGTATAAATACTTTGGTAGCTACTTAGTTCAGTTGAGAATCCTCAACCTATTCAGGGATGCTATAGGGAGGCAAGATACCATGAGAATAATTGCAATAGGCTAGTAAGCGGGACCCGATGTCACGCATGTGTGTTGACTGCCAGTATTGTACAGGTATCATCTTCACCAGGGAAATATGCAGGGGGTGAAAGAAGGTAGGTGAGGTATTTCAGCACAGTTTCAGGTAGGTGAGATAATTGCTTGGTTCAAGGCACTCCATCATCAAAAGGCTGACAGTTTCCCTGAAAGTGAATAGCAAGCTATCAGTTTCATACCTACAAGGTAAAGGGGTCCTTTTCAGACACATCAGACTTGCTCTAAATGACCAATTTTGTAGAACTTTGAAAAAGTAAAGTGTTGTTGCCAACTCTTTATACTCTCTCCAAATGCCTCAATAAGCCTTTTTTGTTTTTTTGTATGGATCCTGTAAAGTCAGCCTAGCTCTACAAGATTTCTAGGAAGTGAATTTGGTCAATTTCAAAAATGGGGGAGAGGATTTCAACTGCCTCCTGTTGGGTCCCCACCACACGTGATTTCACCAGGTACACACTCCCTCTATTCCCCCTCCCATGTGGGGGGCTTGGCATACCATAAGGCCTTGCCCTAGTTAAGCTCAAATTGGTATTCATCTCATGGCTTACAAAATCCTGAGTACCTCTTAAAGAAACATTACTCCAACTATCCCTCTCTACTGTTTTTTCCACAAGAGCCGCCTTGGTGCACTGTCCCCCAGTATCCCTATACAAGTGGTTTTTGTATTTGGGGACCACAATTTGGAGGAATTTAGCTATAGGCACATAGCCATGTGTCCCAAGTTCTGGTGGATATAAATGGGGAATGTTGTGAAACCCATTACACCAGCATGTCAGCCAATCAGACTGGTAGTTCTTCAATAGGAACCGTTCCTCATCACAGTTGTACTCAATTTTATAGGCTTCATTGGTGGTGAAGCACATCAGACCGCCAAGTAGGTGTATATATATACATGTTTAAAGGGAAAGAAGCAGTATTCTGATGTTATCAGCTAGCAGACATAGGCTCCACTTAATAGAGCATTCTCTTTCAGAAGAAAACGTCTCACAGTCTAGTAGGATGTGTTTCCACTCCTCCACATTCTCCCAAAATGGTTTGTCACATTCTGGGAAAGTACCCTTCATTAGGGAGGTGGTGTTCATGGACTGCAATAAAGTCTGTCTCATTGACTTTACTGTTGGAAAGGCATTCATTCTTAGAATACTGAGCCATTGGACGCCTTCAGTAAGGTCAGGCATGGTGGTGGAGGTATGGATAAAGTTAGCCATCCATTGGAGCTCATATTGGTCATATCTGACCACCCTATTTGAGTGTTTCAGTTCATAAGCTAGTTCAAGTATGAGAAGGTAGGCACCCAATGATTCAACATCCTCATGGTTCCTCTATGAAGTAGGGTAAGACAGATCATTGAGAGGTTGCTTAATGGATTTGGGATGGAGGTAGCTAGCCAATGATAGCTTGTCTCTGACACATCTTCCCATACCTGATGTATCCTTGTTTATTTCACGACTGACCTTATTCATAGTTGACCTGGTATTTGAAAACCATGCTCCTAGATTACCTTGTCTGTGCTCTTGGGAAAGGTCTTTGAGTGGAGTTTGTAGCTCTGCAGTTTTGTAATACAGACGGATCTGGGCTTTACTAAAATGTATGGGAAGAAGTGTTATGCCCAATTCCATTATTACAAGGAAATCATTCAAATTCCTGGCCAACATCCTCCCCCCAAAAGCTAGGTGAAGTGCTTTGTTGAATGCTCTTTGAGCTCACAAGAGCCTAGAATTATTCAATCCTATCCATTCTTCTCCAAAGGAGCCCATGGATTTTATATAGTCTTGCAGTGTCCGTGTTTTACAACTCAAGTGTACCTGCCGGTCATTCAGCAGGGCTTGAGAGCAAATCAGGTTGTTAGAGATTTTTTCACTAAGCCTTTTAGCATGCAATTGTTCTGGAGAATATTGTTCAGGGAGATTTGTCATCATGCACCCCAGGTATTTGTAGGTGGAGTCAGTGTTAATGGTACCTCCATCTATTGAGAATGCCATGTGAAAATTTGGGACTGATCCATCATCTTCTCTAAGTCCATAGGTAACCACCGCACATTTGGAGTCGCCAATAGCAAAGTGCCATTTAGTGCAGAAAGTGGACAGCTTATTAAATGTGTCCTGTATTTCCTGTGGTGAGTCCATTAGGGCAAGAGTGTCATCTGCAAAAATGAGACCTCTGTATAGGCCAGGTATGCCTGGTACAGTGATCCCACAAATAGTCTCCCTCAGTAAATCATTAACATAGACATTGAAGAGTAGAGGTGAGAGTGGGAAGCCTTGTTGTGTCCCTATGAGTCTTGGAAATGGGAGGGAAGCCACTCCTCCCGAAAGGCATTGGATATTGGCAGTATTATAGTTAGTTCTTGAAATATTTATGATCTTGGGGTGGATCCCAGCTAGTTGAAGTTTGGACCATATGCCTTCATGTGCCACCCTATCAAAGGCTTTTTTGAATTCAATATATAGGCCAAAATTTGGAAGTCCCATATTTCCTTGTCTTTGTAGTTTTCACTGAGTGCGATTACCTGAGCAATAGCCTTTTTCCTTGATCAGAAACCAGATTGTGCAGTATCAAAATATCCCTGCATCTCAAGTTTGGAGGCTATATATTGGGATATTATTTTCATTAGTAGCTTATTCACAGTGCAAGAGAGAGTGATACCTAGGATCCAAACTGGTCTGTTCTATAGAGATGAGAAGTTTTTCATCCCATAGTTTGGGCAGTTTACCCATACAAAGGCAAGCCTCCATGATGCCATGCAGTTTGTCAAGAGCAGTAATGATGAGTTTTAAAGGAAGGTCACATTGTGGGAGAGCCTTATAGGAGTAGTCTAGTGGCTCAAAAAACTCATTTTTGCTGGGGTAGTTTGTGGGGGGCTTGCAAGCAACATTCTGTTTGTATGATGTGCTTTAGGTGGGATGTGAGGAGCCCACTTTGACCAGGTGCAGAATTTTTCTTCATGCTTGGAATGGCCAGAGGAAAAGCTAACACAGAGAGTATGGGGTGGGAGATTAGGTTATTAGCTAATTTTGATGCATTATTAACTCACTCAATTCTGAGAGGACCCACACGGGAAGTTGTTGCCCTATACGTTCCCCAATGATTGCCATTCTTAGAGATCCCAGTTGGATCATCTGCCAGCTTAGCAGAGTAGGAGGCTTTTATTCCAGGACTTCCTCTGGGTCAACAAGCATATTTCCCTACTCATTAAAGAAGGGTGTAGGTATCTGTGATTTTCTAGAATTTCCCTGAAGATGTTGTATGGCCTAATGGAAGTATTTTGCTTCATTGTCCTCCAGGCAGGCAGTGATGTAGTGAGCCTTTTTGAATTTTTCCATTTTAGAAAATTTCTCTTGTTTCAATTTGGACCTCCCTTTCATCACTAGCCAGGTGTTAGTGAGCTTTGTAGCAATCTGCGGGTTTACCTTCAATTGGAGTGCTTTTTCCAGTTTTCTTATAGCCCCCCTTTCAGGGTAGCTTTATCAAAAAATCTTGGAGAAGATTCTTTAAATTCCCCTCTTATGCCCAGACAATTTTCCACACTATTGAGTATTTCAATATATTTGTTGGCAGAATTATCCAGTTCATCTTGTGAATCCATCTCATCTACCTGAAAAACATTCCATCTGTCAGATAGGGCCAGGTCATCACCATGTCCTTGTAGGAGTTTAGTGTTTCATTTAATGGAAAGGGATGCTGATAGATCCACATGTTGTTGCAGTTTTAAAAATACTGTCAAATTATCACTTTCAGTTATGTCTTGAATACTGGAAATATCTTGACTCTGATGTGTTACCGCCTTAGATACTACAAAGTGGTTAAGGCTAAAATTTGTTGGGTGACTTGTCACATGTGTAAGGTTATTAGTAGAAGATTTCTCCATGAGGTTGTGGTGAGAAGTGCGTCAATTTCCTGCTCATACATATTAAAGTCCCCCATAAGTGTTAACAAGGGGTCTTTATCCTTGATATTGGCCTCAATGTGGCATCTAAGATGGGCAAGGATTTCCCTATGGTCTCCTCTTCTTGATGTTCCTGAAGGTAGGTATAAAGCCAATATGTGCCATGGCTTCCCCTTGCACAGGTCAGAGACCACCGCATGTATGAAGGCCTGTTCATCAGTTGGTATCTCATGGGACCCCAGAGAATGGTGTACAAACAGGGATTTCCCTCAAAAGCCTGGCCCTCTGGATTTGATGTAAGTGACAAAGTTTTTAAAATCTGGAGCGTATTCTAAAGGGCTCAAGAGATGTTCCTGAATAGCAATTATCACACATTGATTGTGACCAGCCAGGGTCTCTTTGTTCCCAGTCCATTCAGTTGCCACATGAGGAGGGAGGAGAGAAGTACTTGCGAAGCCTCAGATTGGGAGGGCTTTATTATTTCTCTATCCCGGTATGGCTTCCATTTGTATAATCAATACTTGGGGAGATTATATTTCCCTATAATTTAATTCTCAGGCAGCTTAAACTGGGCCAGTGTACTTTTGAAACCATTTCTCCCACTGAAATCCAGTTTGAGATTCTTTTGTAACCCAGATGCAATATTGTGCTTAACCCACAGATCAAAGCATTTCTGATGATTAGGCTGGGTGACAGACTTGATTTTGACAACCCCCTCATAAATTCCTGTGCAAAACTTAAGTGATTTTTTTAGAGAAGAATACAGCTGGACAACTGTCATGGAGCCAGTGTTGGTCAAAATCATCCTGGAATGTGTGGAAAGACAGACCTCATTTTCTGTGTTATAAACAGACACAGGGAATTGTGGGAAGCTCAATCCTGAAGAAAGCTTTTGGGGAGCTGTTGGTTATTGTTAGTGTTGATACAGACTTCTCCTGCACAATGAATCACAAGGTCCATCTGTCCCCTGGTTGCTTAGTCTAGCAGGTCTTCCCAGGGGCCCACAGATGCTACTCCCCCGACTTTGCTTTTCCAATCCTTTCTGGGGCACAGGA
The DNA here is from genome assembly GCA_023105745.1 of Austropuccinia psidii. NCBI lineage: Eukaryota > Fungi > Basidiomycota > Pucciniomycetes > Pucciniales > Sphaerophragmiaceae > Austropuccinia > Austropuccinia psidii. The sequence continues at coordinate 428,846 of JALGQZ010000006.1, forward strand.
AAAGGCTTGCCTAGCCAAGAAGCACCGTCTCCTCCCTCAGAAGAGGGGGAAACAGCTCCTAGGACCAAAAACTTCTTATGCTGCATACCTCATAAAACTTCAGAAAAACCAACCTTACCTAACTATATCTTTCAAGTCACTCAGTGGTCCAGAGCAGACCTTTTCATGTCTTGTTGGATGCCTTCCAACCCTCTAACATGGCCCATTTCCAGTACAGTTAGAGGCTCAAGATAGCCTTCATCTCATATCTAATCACTCACTACAGTCTTTGTGGGAAGTGCCCTTGATCATTGTAGCATGCAGACCCTCATGAGATAAAGTCAGGCTATGGAAATGTTATTAGAAACCTAGGTTAAGGTGGAGCCAGTTTCCAGCAATTCTGTTTTTTGACCTCAGCTAGGTGCGTTCATTGCATTTTTGCACAAACAGGTCAGTTAGGGAGTCATTTCTACTAGAGGCCTCTTTAAGAGTCATTAAGGTAGTTGGCATCGACAACCCGGGCACTGATAGGGTATCACAAAGGATGAGTAAACCCTGTTGATTGCAGTGTCATTAAGGACAACACATAGCTAGAGATATATACATATAGTAGAGAACCAGGATCACATGCACCTGAGGGGCATAAGGCCACCCAAGCCTATTCAGTCACTCAGAGGGGTATGTATTGATATAGTGTCAACTGAAGGAGGGGGAGCTAAATCAATAGCTACCATTCAACAGTCAAGTGGTATCAACAGGGGCAGATAGGATCATTTACATACCAGAGAGAAGTGAGCAACAAAAAAAACTCCATAGGTTGCTCAGAACCACTTAGAGACAATCAGGAGAGGACAATGTATATGATACTGCAAGAAGTCAATAATAGGTCAAGAAAGTAGAGAGACAAGATGAAAGGAAGCATCAGAGGGATGGAGAGCCTCCATAAGGGATAAGCAGACAGTGGATAGCATAGGGTGAGTAATCTCTTTCTGGGTGTAACATAAGGGTATCGAGTGGATTCTGAGGGTAGGTACAGAGGAACAAGAATTTTTGTAAAGGAAGGAAGAAACTGAGTGGGGATGTGCATTTAGCCAAAAGCAATTGATGTTCACAGAAAAGTAGCAAACCAGTTTCTATATTAGTAATCACACATTATTGAATAAAAGCCTTCCGGAGCAAGAGCAACGTGTTAATCAGAACATTTTGACCTGGGAGGTATACAAGCAGAGAGCATGTGCTCACATCCAGTTAATTGGTTCTAGGAGGGTTGGGGGGTCTTACCTGATGTCTGGAGGGGACTAGTACTGGTGGTTGTGTCACCGGTACTGCTTGATTTTGGCGCTGAGATTGGAACTCCTGATCAATATCCTGAAGATGGGCCGCCTTGATGGTGATTTCATATAGGCAAAGTTGGCCATCATTGTGCTATTCAAATCTGCAGAAGGTGAAACCACTGACAAGGTCAAGGTCAAATTGTTCACCTTTCCATATCATGGGCATGGTGACCTTGTCCTTTCCCTTCCAGTATTTGTCAAGGAGGGAGTGGTTGGGGAATTGCATGACTTCGACACGCCAGGTCCCTGTGAATATGGACAGGTTTCCAAAGAGGGAAGTCTTAGGGGAGACATTACCAATTTTGGCATCAAATGTTTTTCCTGACTCCTGATGTTAATGGTGGCTTATTGATTTGGGAGCTTGCAAGCAGGCCTAGGCTATGGAAAGTAAAGATGAGGGGGTGTGCTTGAGGTCTCAACCAATGGACAGGGACCAGATGAAGCCTAAGTTGTCAGGTTCTTGGGTGTCACAGAATGTCCCTTGGACCACATTAATGTAGTTTGGAATTTTGGAGGTATCAGTGGAAGGGATGTGGACAAGCCATTCATTTGGATACTTGACATAGTTGGGCTGGGCTTGTATTTTCAAAGGCTGGCCAAACCTCCAGCTTGAGTAAAGCTTGAAACAGGCTTTCATCAACATGTGTGTGATATTGTGCATTAGGCCCCACAGCTCATACTAGTATGATGATTTATTTATCTAGGATTATGGCATCAGTAAAACTTTTGCAGCATAGGGAGGAGGAGGCTTACTTTTGGCTGGGCCCAGCAAATTGGTTAGGTTTTTATTCCACTATGCCTCTGCACAAATGCAAATAAAGGGACTAGAAATCTTTTTAAGGCTATTAAGGGCCACAGTAAAGGAAACTTTAGCCAGAGCCAGGGCTTTTTGTTCAGCAAACTCATCAGACACCTGGGAGCCATTGGTCAAGTCCCCAGCAGAGGCATCCAGCATAACTAAATTGGTGTTTTGTAGCCAATTTACATCCAAGCTCTTTCTGAAGTTAGTACCCACAAGGCTTGTGTTGGAGCCTTCTATAAGCCTGGAAAGAAGGGTAGTAGCACTATCAGCAGGAGAAGAAATTACCTTGGCTAGTAGGTCAAGGTATTGGAGGATTATGGAGGAAGGGTTTTTAGGGATGATCAAGATGGGGCTCACATTGAGAGACCTTCCTATTTATAACACGGGGAGTGGTAAGAGGGATCTATTGTAGGGGACCTGCTTTCCCACCATATCAGCTCCTTCTATATGCAGAGAGAGCTCAGTGGAGATTGATCACAAGACCCAGTAGAAGGTGGTACACGTGGGTCATACTAACCATTAGGTTGGTGGTGCCTTAGAATGGTCTTTGAGGTTAGCAATGACAGGCGCAATTAAGAATGAAACATTTTTTTCTTGCCTCAACAAATAGGATTGAGATATTTTGGGAGAATAGTCTGAGAGGCCACAGGTTGAAGGCCATCACCCTCAGAATATCTGGCGATAGAAGCTTGATGGAATGGCTGTTTTGGTCAGTGTTCAGGTGAAATGACATTTGTCTCCTCACTTGCCAGTATTCACAATAAGATGAGAGCTAAAAGGTTTATTACTGTGTTGGACAAGGGAGATAGTAGGATATCCCAGGTTTGCGTGAGGTGGTGGACGCCAGATCTAGTGACAAAAGGTGCATGTGTTCTATTAAAACAGAGATAGTCAGGGTGATTTGAAAAAGGTGTTTGGAGCTGTCAACAGTAGAGGATAAGCAACCACAGATGGATGAGGTGGTGGCAGGGTTATGTGAGAAAAGGCTGACCATTAAAGGCCAGAACAATCAGCATTAAAAAGGTGAAGGTAACATAGGGGGTATTTGTGAAGGTTGGTTAGATGTTAGGCAGTTCAAAATGGTGTTGGTGGAGGAGATGTGCTGAGACAGTTGGTTTGGCTGTCTCAAACGTAATTATGAGAAGCTTAAGAGTGACCAGGGTTATTCAAGAAGCAATGTCCATCATATGTTTAAGCTGGAAATTTCCTTCTTCTTATCAATCCATAAACGGAGTGAACCATTGAGATGGAAAAGGGAAGTAAGATCTTGCATCAGATTGAGGCTAAGCAGTCAGTGAGAGGGCATAAAACAACAGACTAAGCAGTCTGTAACATTTGTGAGTATCTACATTGAGGAGTGAGGGAGTCTAAGATGGGTAATAGAGTTTACGCAGCTAGAGGTAGGTGTGGGTAAGTCTGGAGGGAGGGATATGAAGAAATAGAGAGCTCACGTGGGCAATATAATTAGGTTAGGGTAAGCTTGGTGAGATTTGTACCCTAATCTACGCAGTTGCATTTCCGCAATAGGTCACCGTGCGGGAGTTCTGTTTTGCTTAAGGCATTCCTTCAGACTTCTGAAAACATTTTCTGGCATAACCTTGTGGAATTCAAGACTGATTGGACATGAGGTGAGTGATACTAATTCTGTTTTAACCTCAGTTTGGGCATTGTTTGCTTCTTTAGGCTGAAAAAGGGACATGGCCTTGTATCACAATGGAGAAAAAAATCAACAAATGTCTTCCTCCTGTTATAACGCCAATTGAGCTTATTGATTGGCATTTAATAGATCAGTTATGATCTAGCTGCATTGCATGATGAGTAAACTTTAGTATATTCAGTGTTAGCGAAACCACTAAAAGACAGTGTTGTAAGTGTCAAAGTCAATTGTTAAGCTTCTGATAAACACTCTGATGTGCTTACTATGCAAGACGCAGAACTGGGGTATAAGCCCAGAGACAACTGGCAAGGTAAGCTGATCTGGTGCAAATGAAGGTGATGTAATAGGGAAAACCTGGTGGGGGGAGCCAAACATTAAACAATTGGATTTATTTCTTGCAATTTGTAGGGACAATGACAAACACTGTAGAAATATTTTAATTTGCAATCCATCTTGAGTTGGGAGGGACCTTGCTAATCTTACATGGTTAAAAAGAGGTGAGGCTGTAATTGTTAACAATCAGCATTAGATGGGGTCATGTGTCTTGACATGTTTGTGAGTATCTTATATAGCCAATCCAGCTAACGTAGGCTAGACCAATGTGGAAACGTTGACATTCATGTTTTGCAGGGGACTTACAACATTGGACACTACTGCACTTTGCACTGGAGTATAAACTTAAGGCACAAATGTTGGTAAATTAGATATTCACCTAATGCCAAGGCCTTCCAGAGTCCAATGTAGGCGTACAACCTAAGGACTAGTATGAAAGTATTTGCTCGCTAATTAGTAGCGGATTGCAATACAGTAAGACCATCAAGCAACTGGGGATTGTGGCTGGGTTGACAGGCAAGATATCAAGTTGTAGGATGGGTTCTCACAGAGTGTGCGTGGTGAGTTTGTCTGATATGAGTGTTGTTGAATTACAGGAGTTAGAGCTAAGGTAGTGCCCCAGAGAGTGAGGTGGATACCAATCCTCCGGTATAACCAGTGATGAGATGGTGCAGGCATAGGTATCCTGCATAGAAAAGCATAGAGCATGAGTAACGTCCCTCCGGGTTATGCTGTGGTGGAGAGCAGCGATGTCCAGCTAATGGTCTGTATGGGGATGGGGTGCCACCAACTGGGAAAGGCAATTGTAGTAGCAGTGCATGTGGTGGTAATGAGCTTCATCAACAGTTGTCACCGGCCTAAGCTTATTCCTGTCAAGCATTTTTACCAGGACGCCTTCACATCAATGGGTAGGTAGAAGGATTGAAGGAAGCCTTTGCAGACCATTATCATCAATATAAGAGGCATTGATTGAGGGATAGAGATGTAGGGACCAGGGGAATTATCCCAGGGTATCTCGATAGGAAGGTTTGGGCCAGGGAGTGAGTGCCGCAGTGGCCTTACATTGGTGGAAAGCTTTGATGTCTTTTCATGGTTGCCTTCAGGGGAAGATAGCCTGGCATCACAGAGCTGGGGAATAGTCGTATTCCGGGGTATAGGGGATATGATTGGAGTTCCAGCAGTAGAGCCTTAATGATTGGAAAAGAAGTTAACATCTGCACCAAGTTTACTAATTGACAGGAGTTAGGGTGCCAGTGAGTCTGATTATTCTACATAGAGTTCAGGAGGTAACAGTGCTAACCCAAGATTGATTCATTAGGCCAATGTAAGAGTGTGGTTTACAACAACACGCAGGGTTTGAGCCATCACATTGCAGGGAACAGTGATCTCAAAGCAAGGCCTGAAGTACCCACCTGATGTAGATCAGTGGTATGTTAGTCTAGAGACAGGCGTAGCTTGCAAAGGCCAGGAATTCTCACTGAGAAAGATCAGTACTTGGCAGGGGGACTAGGGGCTAGCAGGGAGTAGGGCAACAGCTAGGTTGCCAGAGGGGGCTAGGGGCAGTAAGTGCCTCAGCCATAGCCTTGGAGTGGAGGGAGACGGGACGGGGAAGGAAACTGGAGTGCTGGTGAAAATATGATTCCAAGATGTTATAGTGAAGATTGAAGGTGACAAGATGGGGAATTAATGATGGCGGTTGGGGGCAAAATTAAGAACAACTATTCCAGCCCATCAAGACCAACCCACCTTTTCTCCACAGACTACCCTTGGACATCAGGGTCAGTTTTGTGTTCGGGTGTCAAGATAAATGAGTGCAAAGTAAAGAGAATAAGGCCATATCTTTGGCATGCCTTTGAACAGGAGGTATAGTGTCAGAAAGGGTGCCATTAATAAAGAAATCAAGATGAAAAAGCAGGATCAAAAGCAATTGCATGCAAGAGATGAGGAAGGAAGTGGTGATGACCTTGAAGATCGGCTAGTAACATCCTTTAAGGGAAATACCACAATCCCCTTAGCCAAACGGGCAGAGTATTAAATTTAATAATAGTCCCTCAGGGGCGTTATAATGGTAGAAAGGGCCACTTTAGGGGTTTTTCAGGGGAAAAGAGGGTTACCTTTGTGTTGGTCCTCTATTGAGGGAACAAGCAATGCTCCAAAAGGGGTGGCAAGTCCTTCCCAGAGAGTCTCTCAGAGCATGACTTTATCATGTGTTCAAGGCCAGAGAAGCTGAACTTATTGTTTTTTGGGATTATGCATCAAAAACAACACTACAGTCAAATACAGACCTAAGATTGATGAGTAAGGTTGCAGAGAAGACAGAGAGAATAGAACAACATTTCTCACCCTGGCAGGCCTTTTTAGGTTCATACAGCCAGGTTATTCTTAGATCAATGGTGTTGGATATAAGCAGAGGAGCATCTCATGGTTATTGATGCAGGAGAATTACATTCAGGTGGGGAAAGATGCCTGCTCTTGAGGGGTGTTGGTGCCTCAAAGAATGAAATACAACTTGTCCTGAGTTTATTTGTGAGAAGAGGCTATAATAATAAGCCAAAGGTAAATTAATAAAGGTTTTTGGTATCTACTTAGTTCAGTTGAGAGTACTCAACCTATTCAGGGATGCCACGGGAAGGCAAGATACCATGAGCATAATTGCAATAAGCTAGTAAGTGGGACCCAATGTCAGGCGTGTGGTGTTTGCCAGTAATGTACAGGTGTCATCTTCACCAGGGTTATATGCAGGGGGCGAAGAAAGGTAGGTGAGTCTTTTCAGCTCAGTTTCAGGCAGTAAAGCCAATTGCTTGGTTCAAGCCACGTTGTCATCAAAAGGATGACAGTTTCTCAGAAAGTGAATAGCAAGCTATCAATTTTGTGCCTACAGGGTAAAGCAGTCCTTTCCAGCCACATTGGAATCCCTCTAAATGACCAATTTTGTAGAAATTCGAAACAGTAAAGTGTTGTTGCCAAATTCTTATACTCTCTCTAAACACCTAAATAAGCCTTTTTTTGTATGAATCCTGCAAAGTCAGCTTGTCTCTACAAGATTTTTAGGAAGTTAATTTGGTCTATCTCAAAAATGGGGGACAGGATTTCAACTGCCGCCTGTTGGTTCTGCATCAACAGGTCACCCACCGCCTGCTAAGTCCCCACCACATGGGATTTCACCCAGTAAACACTCCCTCTGTTCCCCTTCCCTTGTGGGGGGGTGGCATATGGTTAGGCCTGGCCCTAGTTAAGCTCAAAGTGGTATTTATCTCCTGGCTTACAAAAGCCTGAGTACCTCTAAGAGACACATTATTCCAGCTATCCGTCTCTATTATCTTCCCCACAAGAGCCACCTTGGTGCACTGTCCCCCAGTATCCCTATACAGGTGGTCTTTGTACTTGGGGACCACAAGTTAGAGTAATTTAGCTATAGGCACATAGCCATGTGTTCCAAGTTCTGGCAGATATAAATGGGGAATGTGGCCAAACCCATTACACAAGCACATTTTCCAATCAGACTGGTAGTTCTTCAACAAGAACCATTCCTCATTGCAGTTGTACTCAATGTTATAGGCCTCATCAGTGGTGAAATGTGTAAGACCACCCAGCAGGTGTAAATATATACATGTTGAGGGGGGAGTCAAAGCTGCCTAATCTTATTAGTAAGCAGACATAGGCTCAGCTTAAAGAGCATTCTCTCTCAGCAGAAAATGCCTCACAGTCTAGTAGTATGTTTTTCCATTCCTCCACATTTTCCCCAACACGGTTTTCCACATGCTGGGAAAGTACCTTCCAATAGGGAGGTGGAGTTCATGGACTGAAACAAAGTCTGTCTCCTTGACTTTACTGTTGGAAGGGGATTCATTCTCAGAAGACTTAGTCATTATATGCCTTTGGTAAGGTGAGGCATAGTGGTGGAAGTATGGATAAAGTTCACTGTTTGTCCAAACTCATACTGGTCATATATGACCACCCTATTGGAGTGTTTTAGTTCATAAGGAGATAGGCACCTAAGTATTCAACATCCTCATGGTTCCTCTTTGCAATGGCACAAGGCAAATTTTCAAGAGGTTGCTTAATGGATTTGGGATGGAGATATTTAGCCGGTGATAACTTGTCTCTGAGCCATTGTCCCATTCCCAATGTATCCTTAGTAATTTCACACCTGACCTGTTGTTTGAGAGCCAGGTTTCTAGGCTTTCATGTCTGCACCCTTGTGCAAGGTCTTTGAGTGGAGCTTGTATCTCTGCAGTCTTATAATACAGATGCATCCAGGCTTTGCTAAAATGTATCTGAAGGTGTGGTATGCCCAATTCCATCATTACAAGGAAGCCATTCAAGTGCTTTTCCAACATCCACCCTTCATAAGCTGAGCGGAGTGCTTTGTTGAACGCTCTTTGAGGTTTGGAGAGCCTAGACTTATTCAAGCCTATCCATTCTCCTTCATAGGAACCCATTGATTGTATATAGATTTTTAGTATTTGTGTTTTACAGCTCAAGTGCACCTTCCAATCATGGAGCAGGGCCTGAGAACAAATCAAGATTTTGAAGATCTTTTCACTAAGCTGTTTGGCATGCAATTTCTCTGGAGCATACTTCTCAGGGAGGTTTGTCATCATGCATCCCAAGTATTTGTAGGTGAAGTCAGTGTTAATGGTTCCTTCATCTAGTGAGAAGGACATTTTAAAGCTAGGAACTGACCCATCATCTCCTTGAAGTCCATAGGGGACTACGGCACATTTGGAGTGAACAATAGAAAATTTTCACTTAGTGCAGAAAGTAGATAGTTTGTGACATGTTTCCTGTATTTCTTGCGGTGACTCCATTAGGGCAAGGGTGTTATCTGCGAAAAGGAGACCCCTGTACAAGTCAGGCACACCTGGGACAGTGATTCCGGAAACCATCTCCCTCAGGACATCATTAAAATAGACATTGAAGAGTAGAGGTGATAGTGGGAAGCACTTTTGTGTACTTATAAGTCTTGTAAATGGGAAGGAAATGACTCCCCCAGCAAAGCATTGGATACTGGAAGTGTTTTAGCTAGTTCTCAAAATATTCAGAATTTTTGGGTGAATTCCAGACAATTATAGTTTGAACCAGATGCCTTCATGTGGCACTCTATCAAAGGCTTTGTTGAAGTTAATATACAGATCAAAGGTTGGAAGTCCCATATTACCCCATCTTTGTAGTATTCCAGTGAGTGCAATAGCCTCCTGTCTCAATCTGAAACCCACTTGTGCAGTATCAAAGTGACTTTGTTCCTTGAGTTGGGAGGCTACATAACGGGAAATTATTGTCATTAACAACTTATTCTCAGTTCAAGAGAGAGTGATACCCCTGGTGGTACATAGATATCTAGGATCCAAACCAGGTTTTTCTATAGAGATGAGTAATTCTTCACCCCAATGTTTTGGCGATTTACCTAACCTAAGGCAAGCCTCCATGATGCCATGTAGTTTGTCAAGAGCAGGGGTTATTAGCTTGGATGGAAGGTCCCAATGTAGGAGATCCTTGTAGGAGTGATTCAGTGGAATGGTAAATTCATTTTCACCGTATTTTCTTATGGCTGGGGTAGGTTCCTGTAGGCTACACTCTGTCTGGATGAGATGCTTGAGGTTGGATGTGAGGAGCCCACTTTTTCCAGGCACTGTGTTTTTCTTCATGCTTCAAATGGCCAACAGAAAATCCAACACACAGAGTACCTAGCCTGTTTCAGTGGATTATTAACCCCCTCAATTCGGAGAGGACCCATACAGGAAGCCGTAGCCCTATAAGCTCCCCAGTGTTCTCCGCTCTTAGAAATTCCGGTCAGATCACCCGCTAGCCTAGCAGAGTAGGAGGATCGCTCCTCCAGGTCAACAAGTAGATTACCTTGCTCACTAAAGCAGGGTGTGGGTATATGTAATTGTCTAGACTTTTCCCAAAGATGTTGTATGGCCTGATGAAATTCTTTTTCTTCATTGTCCTCCAGGAAGGCAGCTATGTGACATGCCTTTTTTGACTTTTTCTGCTTTAGCAAATTCATTTTGCCACAATTTTCACCTCCCTTTCATCATGAGGCAGGTGCTGATAAGCTTAGTGATGACTTGAGTGCTTAGCTTCAATTGGAGCACTTTTTCCAGCTTTCTTTTTCCCCCCATTCCGGCTTTATAGCCTTTAGGGTAGCTTTGTCAAAACATGTGGGAGAGGTGTCTTTTGATTCTCCCCTTATGCTCAGACGATTGCCCACATCATTGAGTATTTCAATATATTTGTTGGCTGCATGATCTACTTCATCTTGTGAAGTCATCTCATCTACCTGTAGTCTGTTGGATAGGGCCAGGTCATCACCATGACCTTGCAGGAGTTTAGTATACCACTGGATGGAAGGGGGAGATTTTAAGTTAACATGTTGGAGATTTAACAACACCAGCAAGTGATCACTGGCTGATGTTTCTCAAAAAATGTGAACCTCTTTGCTTAGACGTGTTACAGCCTTAGAGACTACAAGGTGGTCAAGGCTACAATCTGTCTTGTGATATGTCACATTTTTAAAGTTATTGAAGGGCTCCCTAAGCTGTGATAGCAGTGAATTCCCCCATGAAGGTATGGAGAGAAGTTTTTTGACTTCCTGCTCATCCATAACAAAGTCTCCCATAAGTGTTCATAGTGAGTCTTTATCTTTCACAGTGGTCTCAATGTGATGTCTAAGACAGGAAAGGATCCCCTGACAGTCTCCTCTCCTTTATGTTCCTGAAGGTAGGTATAAAGCCAATATGTGCCATGGCTTCCCTTTGCACAGGTCAAAGACCATCACATGTATGAAGGCCTGTTCATCAGTTGGTATCTCATGGGACACCAGAGAACGGTGTACAAACAGGGCTTGCCCTCTGGATTTGTTGTAAGTGACAAAGGGTTTAAGAGCTGGGGGATATTGTAAAAGGCTGAAGAGATGTTCCTGAACTTAAATTATCCCACATTGATTGTGACCAGCCAGGGTCTCTTTGTTCCCATTCCATTCAGGTTCCAAGTGAGGAAGGAGGAGAGAAGGACTGGTGAGGCCTCAGATTGGGAGGGCTTTATTAATTCTCTATCCCAGTATGGCTCCCATTTGTATAGTCAATACTTAGGGAGCAGATATTTCCCTGTGAGTTCATTCTCAGGCAGCTTAAGCTGACATAGTGTGCATCTCAAACCATTTCTCCCACCGAAATCTAGTTTGAGATTTTTTGTAACCCAGCTGCAATATCCTGTTTAACACACAAATCAAAGCATTTCTGACAGTTAGGCTGGGTGACAGACTTGATTTTGACAATCCCCCATAGATTCCTGGGCAAAATTTAAGGCAGTTTTTTAGAGCTGAATACAACTGGACAGCTGTCATGGAGCAAGTGTTGGTCAAAAGCATCCTGGAATGTGTGGAAAGACCGACATCATTTTCTGGCTTATGAACAGATGCAGGCAATTCTGGAAAGCTCAAGCCTGAAGCAAGCTTTGGGGAAGCAGTTAGGTATTGGTAGTTTTGATACAGACTTCTCCTGCCCAACGAATCACAGGGTTCATCTGTCTCCTGGTCACTCAGGCTAGCAGGTCTGTGCAGGGGCCTATAGACGCTACTCCCCACACTTTCCTTTTCCAATCCTTTCTGGGGCCCAGGAAAGAGCTTGCCTAGCCAAGAAGTGCTGTCCCCTCCCTCAGAAGAGGGGGTAACAGCCCCTAGGACTGACATTCTCATATGCTGCATGCCTCATAAACTTTCCAAAAACTGACCTTACCTAACTACATCATCCAAGTCACTTAGTGGTCCAGAACAGACCCCTTTATGTCTTGTTAGATGCCTACCAATCCATTAACACAGCCCATTTCTGGTCCAGTTAGAGAATCAGGATAGCCTTCATCCCATATCTCATCACTCATTACAGCCTCCTTTGGGTAGTGCCTTTGATTACTGTAATATGCAGACCCTCATGAGATAAAGTCAGGCTATTTCAATGTTGGAAACCCAGGTCAGGGTGAAGCCAGTTTCCAGCAAGGTTGTTTTTGACCTCAGTCAGGGGTGTAAAGTATTCTCTTGCACAAGCAGGATTGGGAGGGCTTAACCTTAATCAAAGGCCCCCATACAATACATCAAGGTAGGTGACACATGGTGGAATGTGATCTACAGCTTGCCAGTATTAACTGGTCTTTCAACCAGTTTTATAGCCTTTTCGGCAAGAGCTCCCTTTGCTGAGGTCTGGCAGACAGAATTGTGACAATAAATGGGTTACCAACATTATGGGTTTGATTCTTGTTGGAGACAAGAAGAGGTCTCATTAAAACAACCAGAAATCTCTGGGGTAATGTCAAATGGTAGAATTTGATCTACAACTTGCCAGTATTAACCAGTCTTTCAACTGGTTTAATAGCCTTTTCAGCAAGAGCTCCCTTTGTTGAGGTCTGGCAGACAGCATTGTGACAGTAGGTAGAATCAACAACCCGGGTATTGAAAGTGTTTTTCAAAAGATGGGTGAACCCTGTCAAGTGCAAAGTCATTAAGGGGAACTTTATTTCTAGAGAAATACTGTGGGGGTCCAGGATAGCATGCAGCCAAGAAGGGAATAGCTACCCAAATTTATCTAGTCACTTAAGGGGGTACAGTGTCAATAAAATGTCATCAAAAAAAGGGGGATTCAGAGCAATAGGTATCATTTGACAGATAAGCAGTACCAATGAGGGAAAATAATATGATTTAAATATCAGAGGGAGATGAGCAACAGAATCTTTTATCACATGTTTGGCATGATCCAGGAATAGTCACAAGAGATCAACAGATACAATCTTGCAGGAAAACAAACAAATAACAATCAGGAAAGCACAAAGACAAGACAAAAGGAAGAGCTAAAAGGAAGGTGGGCCTCCATAGGGGACAAAGGATAAAGAACATGTTTTTGAATAAATAGAAGGGCAATTCAGTAAAGGAAGGAAGAAACTGAGTGGGGATGTATACCTAGGTGAAAGCAATTGATGTTTGTCAAAGAAGCCAATCAGGTCCTGCATTAGTAATTACACATTATCAAAAAATAGCATGTTAATGCAGGAGCAAAGTGTTAATAGAAGTTGTTGACCTGAGAGGTACACAAGCCAAACAAATATGTACATATGTCCCCTTAATTGGTTCTAGGAGGGTTGGAGGGTCTACTGTCCCCTCCCCTGCTACAATTGAAGTTCCTGACTTGACATCAGGAGGGGACTAACACCTATGTTTGTGTCACCAGTACCACTTGATCTTGGCATTGACATTAGAATTCCTTTTCAATATACCAAGGTGGGCTGCTTTGATAGTTATTTCATATGTACAAAGTTGACCATTGTGGTGCTCTTCAAAACTGCAAGAAGTGAAACCATTGAGGAGGTCAAGGTCAAATTGTTCCCCCTTCCATATCACTGGCATCGTGATCTTGTCCTTTCCTTTCCAATGCTCATTGAGGAGGGAATGGTCAGGGAATCATGTGACCTCAACACACCAGGTACCAGTGAAGATAGACAGGTTACCAAAGAGGAAGGTTTTAGGTGAAACATTACCAATCTCGGCATCAAATGTTTTCCCCAATTCCAAGACAAAACTAGTGACGCCAGAGGTAAATGGGGGTTTCTTAATATGGGCACTTGCAAGTAGGGTGGGGATGTAACAAGTAAAGATGAGTGGATGTGCTTTTCCCATCCATTTACGCTTGAGGTCCTGGCCTATTTTCAAGGACCAAATGAATCCTAAGCTGTTAGGTTCCTGAGGATTGCAGAATATCCCCTGGACAGCATTATTGTAGTTTGGCATCTTGGAGGTATCTATACCGGGAATGTGAATAAGCCATTCATTTGGCTATTTGACGTAGCCGGGCTGGGCTTAAATTTCCAAAGGTCAAACCTCAAGCTTAAGTAGAGCCTGAAGCAGGCTTTCATTGAACCATGCATGATCCCATACATTAGGACCCACAGCTCGTACTAGGATGATTATCAATTTATCTAGGACAGGGCATTAGTGTAGCTTCCATTACATAAGGAGGGGGAGGCTTACTCTTGTCCATGACCAACAAGTCTGTTACATTCTTATTCCAGTACGCCTCTGCATGGACACAAACAAATGGGCTAGAGATTTTTTTAGGCTATTAAAGGCTGCAGTATAGGAAATTTTAATGGGAGCTGGGGCCTTTTGTTGAGCAAACTCATCAGAAACTTGGGAACTGTAGGAAAGATTGCTAGCAGAAGCATCCAACATAATGGAATCAGTGTTTTGTCATTGATTTATAACCAAGCTCTTTCTGCACTTAGTACCCACAACACTTGGGTTGGAGCTCTCTATAAGCCTGGAAAGAGGGGTAGTCAAAGTATCAGAAGGAGAAGCCATTTTGTTGGCTAGCAGGTTAAGGTATTGGATGAATATGGAGGGAAGGTTGCTTAGGGATGATCAAGATTGGGCTTACACAGAGAGATCTGTCTATTTATAACAGGGGAGCGTCAAGAGGGACCTGATCCCTACACGTGTTCCATTGTATTGGCTCCTCCTACATCTAAAGACAGCTCAGTGGAGAACAAAAACAAGATCCAGCAGATGGTGGTGCATATTAATCATACTAACCATAAGATTTGTGGCATTTGAGAAAGGTTCTTCTGGGCTTAGCAATGTTGGGCACAAGGGAGACAGAAATATTGTTTGCCAAACTCAACAACTAAGGTTGAGATATCCAGAGAGAACAGGTTGAAGGCCAGTATTCTCAGAAGATCTGACGACAGGAGCTTGATGGGATGGTCAATTCGGCCAGTGTATAGGTGACAAGATGCTTTTCCTTTTGGTTTGCCAGTCTACACAATAACATTACCCATGTTGTAAGCAAGATACAAAGGGTCAGTAGCAGACATAGATGGAAAATCCATTCAAGGGGTGTTAAGCGCAAAACCTAGTGAGCCAAAAAGTTGATGTCTGAGTTTGACAAGGGAGAGAGTAGGATACCCCAGGCTCACATGATGTGGCTAGCCAAAGGGTGGTAGACATTGGATCTAGTGACAAAGGGCACATATGTACTATTTCAATATAGATAGTCAGGGTCATTTGAGAGAAGTGTTTGGAGCATTAAAGGCCAGAACAATCATCATTAAAAAGGTCAAGGTAACATAGGGTATTTGTGAATGTTGGGTATATGTTAGGCAGTCAAGAATGGCCCTGGGAGAGGAGATGCATCAAGTCAGTGGGTTTGGCTATCTCAAACGTAAGTGCAAGGAATCTCAGAGTGACTGGGGTGACTCATGAGGCAAGATCAGGCATACACATAAGCTGGGCACCTTGTCCATCTTAACAACCCATAAATGCAATGAACCAACAAGATGGAATGGAGAAGCTAGATTGTGCATCGGATTGATGCTGAGAAGTCAGTGAGAGGGAATAAATAAACAGACTAAGAAATCTGTAATAATTGTGAGTAAGTATGTTGAGGAGTGAGGGAATTTAGGATGGGTAATAGAGTTAACAAAGCTAGAGGCAGGTGTGGGTAAGTCTGGAGGGAGAAATGTGAAGAGCAAGAGAGCTTGTGCAGGCAATATAATTAGGTTAGGGTAAGCTTAGTGAGATTTGTACCCTAACCCATGCAGCCACGTCCCCTCAATAGATCATTGCGTGGGATAATCGCTTTGCCTCAGGTATCCTCCTAGACTCCTTCAAATTTTATCTGATGTAGCCTTGTGGAATTCAAGACAGATCAGACATGAGGTAAGTGATATAAATTTGGTTTAAACCCTTGTTTACGCATTGTTTGATGTTCAGGCTGACAAAAGGACACAGTCTTGTATTACAAGGGAGATCAAAATCAGCAAATGTCTACCTCTTGTCATAATGCCAACCAAGCTTATCTTTTGGCAGTTAATAGATTGGTTATTATTCAACCGCAACGCAACATGAGTGTAGTTTATTATTTTCAGTGTTAGCAAGATTGTTCAAAGACAGAAATGTAGTTGTCAAAGTCAAATGTCGTATGTTTGGTTAAGTAGTCTAATGTTCTTACTATGCAAGACATAGAGCCAGGGTAGAAGCTCCAAGACAATAGGCAAGGTAAGCTATGCTGGTGCAAATGAAGGTGACGTATTAGGGAGGGGCAAAACATTAATCAACTGGATTGATATCTTCCAAGCTTTAGGGATGTCAACAATCACTGTAGAAGTATGTCTAAGGTACAATCCATCTCAAGTTAGGGGCAACTTTGCTAATCGTAGATGGTCAAGAGAAGGTAATCTTGTAAATGTTGACTATCAGCATTAGATAGTTCATGTGCTGATATGTTTGTGAGTATCATTTATAGCTGATAAAGGTAATGTAAGCTAGACCAATGTGGATAGTTTGGCACGCAGGTTTTTCATGGGACTTACAATATTGAACATTACTGCAACCCGCACCTGGGTACAAATTCTAGCTGCATATGTCAGTGGATTCAATATTCATGAAGTAACAAGGCTTCCAAGGGTCCAATGCAGGTATCTGACCTCAAGCCTAGGGTCTCACCAATTTCTCTTCAATTGGGAGGAAATCATAATCCAGTGATACCAAGAGGCCAATGGGGGGTTACGGTTGGGTTATCAGGCAAGATATTGCCTTGGAGATGACAAGCCGCAGGATGGAGTCCCACAGAGCATGCTTGGTGAATTTGTTTGATACCATTGGTGTCAATCTATAGGAGGCTGAAGTCAGGTCTTTCCCCAGAGAGTGAGGTAGTTAACAATCCCTTGGTATTAGCGGTGATGATATGGAGTGTTAATAGGTATCCCACAGAGAAAAGCATGGGGTGTGAGTAGTGTCTCTCAGATTGATTCTGGGGTGGAGAATAATGATGTTTAGCTGATGATTTGTAGGGGGATGGGCATGGTCATTGCCGTAGCAGTGCGTGCGGTGATACCAGGCCCCCTCCATGGTTGTCACCAGTTTAAGCTGATTTGTCAGCCTGTGACTCAAAACCAGAGCATAAGCATGACAGCCAAATACCATAAATCAATGGTATAGCCAAGATACCACCAAAACATAGAGCTGAGCCAAATAAGCTCAAATAGTATCAAAAGAAATAGCAAACTCACTTCTTTCCAAATATGCAAGTCCCATCATCATAGGACAAAGAATAACAAAGTTATTCCTGCTCAAAGTTGTTGCTGAGCATAAACCTTAATTTTCACTGCTCATCTAAAATACAGATTAAGATGCTTAACCCCACCAAATTGGTATTTAAAATGAAGCTCTAAGTCAGGGCTATCCAATGGTACCAGCAAAACTGAGCTAGAACCAGTATTACAGAAGTTATGGCCAAATAAGGGTGAACAAAACATTCACCTCCCATCTAACTTCTACAGTTTTAGTGTGAGATACCTGAAGTGGGGTCTTTTTGAAAATAGCACAATCAGGACTATCTGATGGTGTCATCCATTTACCCATATCTCATCTAGAACACAAGTTATAAGGCAAACAAGCCCAATACAGCTTTTGCCTAAAACACACATATGTACAAAAATCTTGTACAAGGGATAACTTTGCCATATTTAATGATAACCGTATCAAATGAGGTACCATTGTGTAGAACACATACAGGGCTACACACCAAACCAATTTTGAGGTTGATATCTCAAGAACTGACAAATGTATAGCTGTTTCAAGATCAAAATCCCACAGTTTGGCCAATACAGCCTTACCATGGGATAATATCCCATAACCATGATTATGAGGTGTCAAACTGACAAAGAAGCTTGTTTTTACTTCAATACGTCATAGTTCATTCAATACTGGGGTCCCATATAGGTTCTGTACAGCATTCTATGCGTCATACACTTCAGAATCAGGCTGTGTGGTCCCCAGATGAAAATGTTCAACCTGTATTGGTCAAAACTGCCCAGATGTGGTTTCAAAACCACATCTGAGCTCAATACAGGCTATACAGGCCTTTTACAAACCACAAGCCTGTCCTGCAGAGTGAAGAATCTTCACTTCCTCTATGTGAAAAGGTCTAGCAGCCTTTTCACCCCATTTCAGGATAAAAGAAGGCCTTTTCACTGCCAGAAAAGGAATCCCCATCCTGCTCTTGAATTCCTATGTAGTACAACTGTCAAAAACAGTTATACTCTTGGAAAATCAACAGGTTATATTATAAGCTTTAGTATTGTAGTCTTTTATTATTGTAGCTCAACAGATAAATCTGCACCCAGGGCTTTCAACAGTGCTCACCACCACTAATTCTCATTAGTAAAGCCCTTTTAATTTGCAATTAAATGTTTTTTAATACCTTTTATCCTTGTCACAGTCATATTTAAAGTTGTAAATAGCCTTATTACTCTTTTATCATAGACTCCTCCTGACATGATTGCTGCCAAGAACTTTGACCAGGACGCCTCAATGTCAATGGGCAGGTAGAAGGACTGAAGGAAGACGTTTCAGATAATGAACATCTATATGAGAGGTATTGGACAAGGTACCAATGAAACATCCCAGGGTATTCTGATAGGAAGGTTTGGGCCAGTGATTGAGTACAGTGCCGTCCCTACAGGGGTGAAGAGCTTCAATTCCCTCGTGTGGCCACCTGGCCTTGCAGAGCTGGGTGATAGTTGGGCTCCTAGGGTAAGGGAATAAGATTGGAGTTCCAGTGGTATAGCCTTAACAGTTAGGAGAGAAGTTAATGTCTGCACGTAGTGTATTAATTTACTGGGGGTTCGGTTCCGGTGAGTCTGAATATTCTATATACTGTTCTGGAGGTGACAGTACTAACCTGAGCTTGATTTTTTAGGCCAAATTCAAAGTGTGGATCATGACAACACGCAAGGTTTGAGCAATCACACTACAGGGTCCATCGATTTGAAAGCCAGGCCAAAAATATCCACCTGATGTAGATAGGTGGTATGTCAATCTAGGGACTGGTGTAGCTTGTATAGGTCAGGAAATACTTCCAAGAAGGATCAGTACTTGGCAGGGGAACAGGGGCTAGCAGGGAGTGGGGAAGTAGCTAGATCTCCAGAGGGGGCTAGAGGGCGGTAAGCGCCTCAGCCTTAGCCTTTGAGAGAATGGAGAGGAGACAGGACAGGAAACTTGTGGACCGGCAATAGTATGATGCCTTTTTGCCTCCAGTTACCCTTGGAAATCAGGGCCAGTTGTGTGTTCAGGTGTAAAGTAAGATTATTGTGGAGTAAAGAGAATAAGGCCATATCTTTGGCATTACTTCAAGCAGGAGGTATGGTGTCAGAAATTGTTGCAGTAATAAAACAAGCAAGATGAAAAAAGCAGGGTCACAAAGAATCACATGCAAGAGAGAAGGAAGTGGTTATGACCTCAAAAATTGTCTAGTAACATCCTTTGAGGGGAGATGCCATAATCCCCTTAGCCCAAGGGGTAGAGTATTAAATGTAAACATACTCCCTCAGGGGCTTTTTCAGGGGTAAAAAGGGCCCCTTCAGGGGTTTCTCAGGAAAAAGAGGGCCACCTTGTTGGTCCACTAAGGGTGGAACAAGCAATGTTCCAAAAGGGGTGGCATGTCCTTCCAAGAGAGTCTTTCAGAGAATGATTTTATCAGAGGTTGTGGGCCAAAGAAGCTGACCTAATTGGTTCTTGGGATTATGCATAAAAAACAAAACTACAGTCAGATACAGACCTCAGATTTATGAGTAAGGTTGTAGAGCAGACAGAGGGAAAATAACAACATTCCTAATCCTGGTAGGCCTGTTTATTTTTGGCACAGCCAGGGTTATGCTTACATCATTGGTGTTGGATATAAGCAGCAGAGCATCTCATGGTTATTGGTGTAGCAAAGAATTACATTCAGGTGGGGAAAGGTGCCTGCTTTTGAGGGGCATTGGCTCCTCAAAGAGTGAGATTCAGCTTGTCCTGAGTTCATTTCTGAGAAAAGGCTACAGCAGTAAACTAAAGACAAAGTAATAGGGTTTTTTGGTATCTACTTAGTTCAGTTTAGAGTACTCAACCTATTCAGGGATGTCACAGGAAGGCAAGATACCATGAGTGTAGTTGCAATAAGCTAGTAAGTGGGACCCAATTTCAGCCTTGTGCATCAACTGCCAGTATTGTACAGATATCATCTTCACCAGGGAAATATTCAGAGGGTGAAGGAAGGTAGGTGAGGCTTTACAGCTCAGCTTCAGGCAGGTGCACCAATTGCTTGGTTCAAGCCATGCTGTCATCAAAAGGCTGACAGCTTCTCTGAAAGTGAATAGCAAGCTATAAGTTTGGTGCCTACAAGGTAAAGGGGTCCTTTCCAGCCACATCAGACTCCCTCTAAATTACCAATTTTGTGGAGCTTTGAAACAGTAAAGTGTTGTTTCCAACTCTTTATAGTCTCTCCAAATGCCTCAATAAGCCATTCAATTGGTAGTAGCTACAGGTGGTGTGTACAAAGAGCAGGGACATAATCAACACATTCTGATGAGATACACTTACTAGATTGTAAGATGTGACTATGAAACTGATGATAATATTACTATTAATCAACAGTACTATGTCTGTTCTTATGAAATATAATAATAAAAAATTATTATAACCACAATTAAACAATTATAAAATTATTTCTTTCACGTGTTATACACTACTAGTGATTATAACAGTGAGCAGTAATTGTCTACAAGAATCAATTACAAGAAGAATTTAATAATAAAAAACTTCTTTTATTAAAATAATAAAATTATTTTAATATATAATTATCT
This sequence comes from Austropuccinia psidii, assembly GCA_023105745.1. Lineage (NCBI taxonomy): Eukaryota > Fungi > Basidiomycota > Pucciniomycetes > Pucciniales > Sphaerophragmiaceae > Austropuccinia > Austropuccinia psidii. The sequence continues at coordinate 449,616 of JALGQZ010000006.1, forward strand.
TTTACAAGAATAATTATAAAGATAATTCTTGAAGAAAACTATTACTAGAGAAAAACTTTAAGAATTAAAGATAAGTGACTCACTAATACTCCAAAGAACTTATTGAAAGATAAGAGTAGAGAAATTTGACGTAGAATTGTGGATTTAAGGGATCAAGATGATTTATAACAGTATTTCAACAATATATAGTTGGATTCTATGATTTCACGTCTTTCTGATTGATTCTGAAAGATTTAAAACACTTAAGAATAGCTTGAACTAATACTTACTTGTTGGTAATAATGGTTTAATAAATTTATAAGATGATGATACGGAAAAAACAGCAAGAATAGGCTTCTTTTAAGTCAACAACAGCTCACAGAGGCGTGCCATGGAGCAAACTGAAAAACCAGTGAGTGAGAAAACAATAAACCCTTTTGGATTAATGATTGCATCATCTGTTGTCACGTAAGATTATCATAATTACTTAATTGATGCTTTTACGTGACTACCAACCCCAATATGGTTAAGAATAAAAGGAGTAACATCTGTAAATCTTCTTTTATTCTAAAATAATCATTGATTTCTCAAAGTTATCAATGTTATTGCCAATTTCATCACAGGTTGTAATTACTGTGAATTTTTGAAGATTCAGTATTTCACGTAGAATGGTCAAAAATGGACTGTAAGTAAAACTTTTAATTTTACTAGTAAAACCATAATTCTTTTTGGTTGTACCATAGATAATACAGTTCTCCATTGGTCCTGAAAGTTTCAGAAGGATTCATTAAGAATTGTATTTTTAATGAATTTTTGAAGTTTTTACCTTATTTCTACGTAGAATTGCAAATAGCAGTATTTTTCTGGTTGCTATGAGGTAAATCAATGAATATGGATCCCAAAAGGGTTTAATTACTCTTTTGGGGTTTATCCATGGAAATTCATTAGTAATTGACATGGTTACAGGAGTGTAAGTAGCTCATTACCTCCTTGGCACGTCAAAATAGCAGGTTATTTGCTATTTTCTGATGTTTTACAGTAGTTGTAACTTGGTAACCAAGTTCCCAAAGAGTTTTAGTTTACCAATTGGGCCAAGATGAGCCATGGATCCATGCTCTGGAGCTATCCACGCCTCTGAGGCCTCAGAAGTTGGGTACCCTGGCTCTCTTTGATGTCTTTTGTCCCCCTTGCCCAATTTTTACGTCAAAATAGTAATTTAAGCTTAAAGTGAGATATCCACTATGGGTGTACCAAAAGTCCATGTAAGAATACCATGATATTAAGTGCTCAAAACATGCATAACACTATTCTTAGTGTATATGTAACATGGGATTTCTCACTTTCCTATTATTTTGGCTAAAAATCAAGAAAAACAAAAATTTTCACGGATCTTTTATGTGGTATTAATGATGTGGTATTGAAGTATTTTCCATTTTACCACCTCAAATACTTAAATTGAGCTTATTCACTCTATGGAGCTACCCTAGGTGAATTTTTGTGTAGAATCCAAATCTGGTCTTAAATCCATGGATTTACTTACTCAATAAAAAGTTATTCATCTTTTCTGAAATTGAAAATGATGAATTTTGGATATATGCATGACTTATGAGTTTTGCATAATTCAAAATTTCTTTTTAAGATAATTGTGGCCTATTTGGGTATATAAAATATACCTCAAGGCTCACATAGATATTCCTTGTTGAAGAGTAATAATTGCAACGCTTTATCCCCATCAGAACCAAGTTTCACAAGATTACCCAATCCTTTCAGATAAGGTGATATACTTGCTGGCTTGGTCAGTGTAGCGCATGTGCGGCCCAGAACATCTAAGGGAATCACAGACCTGTTATTTCCCCTAACTTACATCAACTAAACGTTGATAGTCCTTCTAAAAATTAAGCAGTAAACCTTAGCCAACTGGATTATTTGGCAGGAGAAGATCTTGCTTTCTATTGGAATTAACCAGACAAATCACTCCACCAACTAAGAATTGCCATGCACCAACAGCCACAAAATCAAGAAAAAGCTATCAATATGTCAATCCTTCATGTGTCTGGACCAAGTGATATTTCCTATTTTGAGTCAATTGAAGCTGCAGGCTCCACACCTGGTGGTACCCTTCTGTCAATTCCTTTAATTTTCAGCCTTGTGACTGTACTCCCCCACAAACCTAAACTTAAGGCTTCCCTTTGGGTGCCAAAAAAGTCATTAAATATCCTTGTCTGATCCCCAGTCAGCATATTTTACTGTTAAGACTACAATGGTATCTGATTGTTTTTGAACCCTTAACCTTTGTTCTTGATCAATGATATCATCCTTGGAAGATGCTTTTGCAGTAGTTTGTCTTACATCAATCCAAGAATTTCACCTCTGAAAATTTGATACAAATTCCCCTAACTGACCCTATTAATCATTACCGTAACTCTAGAAACCAACAAAATAGAGATACACATCCTATTTTATTATTCCATGCTAATGTATTCAGGCAAAAGCCTGATTTGAACACTCTACTTTTTTCAAAGTAAAATTCCTGGTTCCTTTCAACACCCAGTAAAGTGCATTGAAGTTCACCAAGAGGTAAGCCTCCACCAAATCAGTACACACCAAAAGGCAGACCAACTGTCAGAGGCTGAAGTTTGACTGAGATTTTTAACATCAACAATTTTAATATATGCTATTGGAGCTGGAATTACTGCAGCTTCTGGCACCAGACTTTCCCTCAAATTGATCCTTTCTAAGGGATTTAAGTTGTACTCATTCCAATTGTAAGACCCAAAAAGAGCCATACATTGTTATTTATTGTCACTAACTCCCCGTGTTGGGATTGGGAAATTTGCGCACCTACTGCAATCCTTAGATTTGAGGGCCATTTCTCAGGCCCTCTCTCAGGAATAGAACACTTATTCCCTATTACCCGTCATCACCATGGTAGGCCTCTATCCTACCATAGAAATCTGATAGGGCAGATATTTGAATGAAGCATCACCAGCACAAGGCCATGCAATTAGAGAAGTTATCATGAATCACCAAAGAGACCCAAGGGTCATTGGTTTTTTATCTAATATATAAACCCCTCCCAGAGGTTGGGGCTTTTTCAGCATTTATTAGCTCTGGAATTACCACAGTTATCCATGTAGTAAGGTATCATCAAACAAACTATAGCTGATTTAATGAGCCATTTTCAGTTTCGTTGTATGATTGTTTATAGTTAGACATGCATGGCTTAATCTTTGAGACAAGCATATGACTACTGGCAGGATCAACCAGGTAACTTTTTTCTTTTTTTCTAATCATCCCTCTCAATATACAAAATAGTATATTTAATAAATATTCATAGAAAAACCAAGACCAATAAACAAAGCTTAAAGGAATTGGTATAAGGAACATGTCACTTATTGATTTACAATTTCAATACAGAATTATTGCATTTAATTGGTTTTGAATTATTTCTATTCTTAATCAGTTACTCAAACTTTTAAAACAAAGTGATCAAACCTGTTAACTATAATCTATTGGAATTTTTTTCCCCTCTCAAAAGCTCTTACATATTTCTTGAATTGTTTCCTTTGAATAAACAAAGTAATCCTAATAAAATAATATGCAATAGTGAAGACTTACTTTGTGAATTCACATAAAATTCAAATTTTAAAAGAGTATCTTCAAATTTATTAATTGCAAAATAATAGCTATTAGCAATAAATCCACATTGTTTTACATTGCTTGCTCAAAGTAACAAGACTAAATGGATGGCTAAAAAAAACTCTTTATTCCAGGGCTTTATCCCCACTACTTCAATAATTTTACAATTCTTTACTTCTTGCAGGGTTGTCAAGGCTTTTCAAGCACTATCCCCAACTGCTTCAAATGTTTGCTTGACTATTTCTCCTTGTATGGTTGTCAAAAGCCCAGTCTTTATGGAAGTACTTGAAAGTATTTCTACTTGTCAAGAAAGGGTGACCATTGAATGGGGATTTATTAAGGATAAAACTTTGATTATAAACCCTATTCAATATTATTTGGTCAATTTTTTCAATAATTATTAATTCAAGAGGAAGGGGGAACAAATACATCAACTAATGAATAATCAGCTCCTAGTCTTACTTTTGTGCTGATGCAACATAATCATTAAGAAACATAAATCTCAACCTTTCCATTGAATCTTTAATCCTTGAGATAAATATTCCTCAGCTCATACCCTTAAGTAAAAAACACATTTATTGCAGATAGGCTTGCTTCTTTATAAAAGTGCATGTTAAGTGGGAATAATGCAATGCTCAACCCATGGGGAACTAAAGTCATATTTTTTGAGGATCATCAAAATTTATTGTCAACTCAGGTTTGTGAGGATAATTGATTTAAAAAATCAACTGTCAACTCTGGTTTGTGATGATCATTTATTTAAATTAAAGAGATGAAATACTCTGAACTCTTTTGATGATAAATCCCTGTAAGATTGGTCAGCTTCAAAACAAACTGGTTAATCAATAGTAATTTTGATATTAAACATCAACTGAGTGAGAAGTTATTCAATAATATCATTCAACTTCAACTCTGTAATGAGAATGCCCTCTTGGTTAACAATGGCTGTCATCTCATTACAATTTTTTGGAACACATTAAAGGGTATTACTGTTGAAAGACAGTGAGGATGTATTATATTTCATGTTAACAACCATTATTAGTGAATTAAAAACACTAGGATGGTGAGCACTTATTGATGCAGACCCCTTATAGTATAACAAGAGTCAAAATTTAAGCAGTGGAAGGTTGAATTTGGTTTAGAGGGGTCAATTGCAATTTCACCTATGCTGTTATATACACACTTTAATAAAACAATAATACACTAAAACTAAAGATTAATACACTAAAACTAAAAATTAATACACTACAAATAAACAATAATAATACACTACTGCCAAAAAAATTCACTTAAAAATTAAAAAATTGCATTTTACTGAAAAGTTAATATACTCAAAAAATAGTACAAACTGTGATACACTACAAAAAAATCATTTCACTTAATAATAGTTAATCAAAAATGACTTTCATAGAAGAAAATAACTTTAAATACAATAGGGGGTGTCAAAGTCACCAAATCCTGCCTTAAAATAACACTGGATTTGGATCCCAAATCCCAACACTAAATCCTGGGTTTTTTATGTGTAAATCCCATGGCATTTTAACTGAGTCCCCTGGTATTTTGATCAAATCCCTTGCATCTGGGATTTGAGTTTGAAACCTAACCCAAACAAGTACTCACAATTCATACCTGTACAACATATTCCTCTACACTCCATTTTGGACAATCTGACCAAACAGCTTACAGTCCATTTATACTTCTTCATCCATGTAATAATGCCTCTTTCCAAAGCAAGACACATCAAGTCAGATATGAAGGTCACCTCTGGCCTGCCACATCCATTAGGTCACTTAATACATACAAATTATTTAACCATAATTAATTGGCTTTCATTCAAATCCAATTTTGAGTCATGTTTTGGCACTAGTGGTTCAACATCTATTGGAAGACCTCCGTCATCAAAGCAGAATGGATTTCAGCTTATGGCCATTGAGGTCAACAAAAAATCACAAAATGACCTAAACCTTAGTTCAAGCAGCATCTGAGATCAATGGCAAACATATAAAAAGAAGTATATGGCAGCAAAAAAATTCAAAAATTTAACTGCGGCTGGGAAAACAGAAGAAGATGAGAGTAAAGGAATCAAATCAATGAGTAAAAAGCTTGAAAGTATGTGTCCTTGCTATGCTGAAATGGATGTGCTCTTTGGCCACAAGCCCAATGTCACTCCCATTTCAAGCTATGATTCACAAGAAAAAGACAGCTTCAATGGTGATGATGATGTTGATGTTTTTCTTGATAAGGTAAGTTATAATCTCTTCCTTTTTTTACCTTCAAGAATTAATTCTCATTTGCTTTTCAAAGGATAATAATGGTTTGGAATCACCACTCAATCTTATTCCTTTGCTTCATAATGAAGATGACTTGGTTCCAGTGGAAAAACTTCAAGATGAATCAGTAATTATGTTGAAGCCTGATACTTATGAAATTGATTGTTGATTATTTCTCCTTTGACCAGCAAAGTAAATCCATAATGCATTGAAGACAAAAGTGTAATCAAGCATTGACACCCAACTTTAATGACGAGAGTGGTTCTAGGAAAAGGCCAATGGATATGTTTGCACCAACATATGCAAATTTGCTTGAATCATGGCAAAAGGGTATGTTTTTCATTTTTTGGTTACTCTGATTGATCCTACTGACAAAATGCATGATTTGTAGCCCATGAAACCAGTGAAAATGCTCATTTGGAGTGGTACAGGGAGAGGTGGAATGAAGAGAAAGCAAGCAACATGGAAAAGAAATGGTTTGAAAGAGTCAAGTTGCAAAAGCAAATTGAGTTTGAGGAGAAGCTAAATATAAAGGAATATGAATTTGAAAAAGAAAAGTGGAATAGGGAATTTTAATTTAAGGAAAAGCAATGCCAGATGGATATCACTATAGCGGCATTGTCATCAAGCAGGCCAATTGTGGAGCTGAAACGCATTCTGACATTAATCAATAACAAATAACATATTAGGTATAAATCATGTGATCATTTTATATGTGGTGATTTGTTAAATCAAACTGATGTTTATTTCTGATTATTGATCTTATGTCATGAAATCTAATTGCACTTTATTACCAAATTGAAAATTCAATGTTTATGCATAATTGGGGCACCAAATTGAAATTGATCTTATGTCATTAAATTTAATTTCAATTTAGTACAAAATTGAAAATTTGGGCAAGTTGTGCATCAAGATTTCATGTGAAGTCTGTTCAAAATTAATTTGATGGCTCCCTCTGTATTTCCTTTCTTTTGTATTTTTTTCCAAATAAAAGTTGATGATAAATTTTTTCCTTTTTTTTGAAATGGTATTTAATGTCATTTTATTGTTTTATTTCTCTGATTTTTTCATCTTTTTCTATATTTTTCTTATTTTTTATTTTGAATTGTTTCAACTTTTAATTTTGGAATTTTGATTTTGATTTTTGATTTTTGAATTTGAATTTTGAATTTTTAATTTCAATTTTGAATTCTTAATTTTTATTTTCACCCCTCACTCTTCTTTTTTTTTCTTTTGAGATTATCCAAAAAAATTCACTCTTCCTTTTGAATTCAGGTAAGTAATTTTTTCTTGTTTTTATTTCACAACTCTATTTTTTTTCCACCTGATTCTGATTTTTCGTTTTTTTTCAGGTAATTTTTTTTAATTTCATTTCATTGATTTTATCCACCTCCAATATACCCCCACCCATCACCATCCACCTCCAAAAACCTCCCAAAAAGGCTCCTGGGAGGTTCCGGGGCTTAGGCGGCTCAAATTGATCTGAATCAATTCCAATCATTTTTTTTAAATTTTGATGTTAATGGCCTCCAGAGGCCATCAACATCATTTTTATTTTATTTTTTTGAATTATATAATACTGATGTTTGTTTTTTTGGAAATCATAATCTTATTTATGTTTTTTTTCTAATTAATGATCATGAATTATTTACTGATTTATTTTCTTTTTATTTAAATCATATCATCATTAATCACTGATGAATGTTTTTTTTAAATCATAATCATCTTTATGATTTGATTTTTTTATTTGATCATTATGAATGCTGACCTGTTTTTTTTTCTTTTTTTTATCATCATCATCATGTATCACTGATGATGTTTTTTTTTATTTCATTTTTTTAAACCATAATCATTTTTAACTTATGATTCTGTTTTTTATTTTATTTTTTGATCATTATGATTGCTGACCTTGTTGTTTTCTTTATATAATCATCATCATTAATCACTGATGATTATTTTTTTTCAAAGTCATAATCAGGTTGAGCTTATGATTATTATTATTACTATTGATGATTATCATTACTGACCCATGATTGATTTTTTAGTTTGATTTTTTTTATCTTTTAATTTATTTGTTGATATAGGGGAGGATTATTTATAAGGGTTTATTGTGCAATGTCATTCCATTTCAGCCCCCTTCCTTCCTCTTTGAAATTCAAAAAAAATGTCCTCCTCCATCTCACTCTTCAAATCATTCTGATAATGTCATGGTTAGGACTAAACCAGATTCAGCACATCATCAGAATGATCTTAATGATGTTGTATTTACTATTCCTCCTCTTGATGTCATGGTTGGGATTCAACCAAATATAGAACATCATGAGGATAATAATACCAAATCAAATCATAAAACAAAACTCACCCAAAGCCAAAGACAACACATCCGTGATTAAAAACAAATCATGTCTCACCTTGGCCATTCAAACACAGAATATAAGAAATTTTCAACCATTTCAATTGACAAGAAATCAGCCAATTCATCATTGTTCAAACTTCCATCACTCAACACTCTACCCCATCCTTATGCACTCATTTATAAAAACAAAAATCCCTTTTTACCTGTCATCATATATGAAATAACCCCTTTTGATAATTCCTCTGGCCACTCTCAATTGCTCCAAAACCTCATCATTACATTAATTTCCTTATCTCAAAACTGACAAGAAATTAAAACAAATGAGCAACTCCTAGGTGGCATTATGAAAGGTATTGGGTTTTGTTCTGGTTCTGAATCTGGTAAATCTGCAGGTGTGTGATCTTTTTTTCTTATTATCTTAATAATTGCTAAGTAATTACAAAATTTTTAGGTGTTTACTACAGAAAACCAGGTTTAACTCCTCATCAAATTGCAACAGATAATAATCAATGGACCAACCTTCATAAATATGACAAATTTGTTTACTCAAGAATCTCCCATTTTTCAAAACTGGCTGCAAATGAAAATCAGTCATTAATGGAAGCAGCCAAATTACCAAATTTTAGTAAACTCAAATGGTCTTCTGCAAATCCAAAGGAAGAATTCAAATCATTTACCAATGTCATTATCACTCAAGATGGATTTTTCAATAACCACACCAAGATTTGAATGATCTCAATGCCTGGACTTATGGTATATTTTCTTTTGTATCAAAAAAGGATTTCCATCCCCTTCCAACTGTCTTCACTCCCTCTGGACATGGATTGCACTTCTCCAAATTGAAAATGGAGATCAATTTTCCAAAAAAACCTGGAATCATGGAATTTCTTTGGAAGACATCATCAATGGTCCATCATACAACAAACCCTCCTCCATAAATTATCAATAATGATGAAATAACTCATTTTGGATGTTCTTTTCAAATCAACCAAAAATTATTTAATGTAGGTGACAAATTATTCAAATTTAAACCCACCAAGATTAATTCAAAAGTCAATGGGTACTTTGAAAGAAATATGCAGGATCAAAAAAAGAACTAGAAAATATTAATTGTAAATAGTTTCATCTTACCAATAACATCTCCACTCCATTGTATTCCATTAAATTAAGTACGTAAATCAATGGTCCTGATAAAATTTACAATTGACTATTTTTCCATGCCAAAGTAATCAGTTTAAGTTTTTCACGCATATTTACCACATCTTCCCCAATTTTGTTATTGGACAGATTTTCTGCATGTGGTGGATCATCATCCCCAATTTGTGCTAACATATTATGTAAAATTGTGCAAGAAACAACCCAACTCACAAAATATTCAATTTCATGATTATCCCTCATTTGATTTTGCATTTCCCTTAGAGAAAACCACCACCCCTTCAAAATTCCAATTGCATTCTTGATTCTGACCCTTCCTTTGGCTAGAAATTAATTGAAATAACGTTTGTCTTCATTCTGTGCTACAGCTCCCTTATATGCTAGAACAACCCAAGGAGAGCTTGCATATGCTGAATCAGAAGGTACTGATCCTTTTCATAAAAATATTGAGGTGTTTGTGCTATTTTCATATGTTGATAGACATTCAAATCATGATGTGACCCAGTACAACCAACATGTAGAGCAGTGAACTGTTTGTTGATATTGCAAACCAGTTTTATTGACATAGAGTACCTTAATTGTAAAAAATCAGTAAAAATTAAATAAAGAATAAAAATTCAACAGCTTACCTCTTTTTGCAATCAAAATAGGCTTCAACATCATTGGGGGGACGTTGTGATAATGGTATGAGACTCCCATCAATAAACCCAATGCACCCAGGGAAGCCTTCTGCCTGCATTACTTGAGACATCTCTCTTTGTTGTTCTATTGTTGGCCACACAATCACTTTGCGCTTCAACTTAATTAATATCTGGATCACTCTTTGAGTGTACAACACAATAGCCTCATGGCTAATTCCAAATAACATTCCAATCTTTCCCAAAGTGGCCCCATTGCCATTTGATCCTAGCCTTGATAGTGCCACAGCCAATTGGATGGCATGATTGCATTGCTTGTTTTGTGATTAGTTTTGAAAGGTTTTATCATCTTGAATTTGTGCAACCAATTTTTCAAATGATTCATGTGTGGTCCTACATAGCTGACAAAACTTTTCAGATGATAATGTTTGTAAATCATTCATTGTATACAGGTAATGTGATGGATATCGTTTATGAGGATTGATGTACCTTTGTGATGTTATAATATCCAATAAGATTATATCTTTATGGATATCAGAATCACTATCAGAGTTGAGAGCATCAATAAACTGCAGTGAGCTCAAGGTCTGAAGTAGAGGTAGCCTTTGCAATGCCTTTGGCATGGTAAATGAAGAAAAGATGTATAGAAAATGCAATTTGAAATCAAATAACTTAATAAATGACCAGTATATTCAGATTTTATGCAATATAAGGGGAGTTTTATGCAATTTAACATTCCCTTACTGACTTGTGTGTTGTAAAAATGTCCTCTTAAGTGAAGCCCAAGGCAGGATTTTAGTATCAAAACATGGGATTTGGTACCAAAAAACCTGGGTTTTTGTACCTCAAAATACCTCACCTCTTGAGGTGTGGAATTTACCAAATACCAAAAAGTTAATGCGGGATTTGGAAAAAAAAAACCCGGGATTTTGAGTGTGGGATTTGGTAGCTTTGATACCCCCTAATATTTGATATTAGACTAAAAAATGATATTTACATACAAAATTAAATATTAGACTAAAAAAGTGAATATTACACTTTAAAAAATATTTTTCCTCAAATTTGTTAAGAAATTTACATTTGAATTAAAAACATATTTACTTTCTAAATAATTTGATCTTTTGAAAAAAATATAACCTGGGGCACCCAAGTATTCACACATGGTCCCCCACCACTCTACTGACTATGCCCTACAGTTTTTGACTGCACAGATCACACTACCTGCATTTTGCAGTCATTACGGTCCACAGCAACACCCGATTGTTGCGGGTGATGCTGCAGACCGCAGCAACTGCAAAATGCTGGTTGTGTCAGATGGGATGCAGTAGGTTCACTGTGGTATGGCACCACATGATGAACAAGTTACTTTTAGAGAATTTATAGTTTTTGATGAAGATTAACAGCTAGCTAGCCCTGAATTTGTTATTGTGAAAAATGCTGCCAGTAATATAGTGCTTTAATCCAGCATTTATGAATTTTGCTAGTAAAGCGTGGAATCTGGCATTTCTAGTGAATTTTCTTTACCACCATATTTAAGCAATATACAATTGACCAAGTGATAGAAGAGAACAATGTTGAATGTTCTTAACCAAAGTCATTTGTAAAACTGAAATAATAACAGAATATTGCAAGTGGAATATTTTAAAGTAATCCAGAAATAACTTTGAAAATTATTTTTATTTTTCATAAAAAAAAGCAACAAATTTATTTCAAGAGACTTTATATTAATTTTCTTATGTATTTATACATAAAGATAAAGTGTTAAGGATATTATCTAAGTATATAAAAAAGTTTCTAAGTCCTATTTTAAAAGGACTTAGAAATTGTCAGCACCCCCAAAACCAAAAACTGAATCCAATAGACACAAGATCTGAGACACTCTGCATATTTCTTTCAGACTTTAATACTGGCTAGCCCTGAATTCCTAGCATATAGTATTAAAAAAAGTTGAACAAATTTTTGGAACAAAGGCTGAACCTCAGTGGATTGTAGCAACAATGCTACTTTACCACTTACAGTACCCTGTTCCAATTCAAGTTTTCTGAAAAGGAATTTTACCCATACATATTTCATTCAAGATAAGTGAGAGCACTATCCAAGTCTTTCCACTTGGCTAGGAAACCCACAACTCATGGTACACAAGCATATTCTCTATATCAACACATCTTTGATGTATGTGACAATATCATTGTTTCTAGCATGGACTCTGGATTAAAGGCATTCAGCCATAATCCAACACATGGTAGATTCACATCATTGTCCTCTCAAACAGGTGTAAATACCAAATACATGAATGAACGGTTCCTCTTTTACTAAGTTCAATTACTATTACAATGACTTTCCATCAGTAGGGTAAAGCTAACCTGTCTCACAATGGTCTAAACCCAGCTCATGTTCCCTATTAGTGTGTGAACAATCCAATGCTTACTGAATTCTACTTCAGTATGATAGGAAGAGCCGACGTCAACAGATCAAAAAGCAATGTCTCTATGAATGCTTGGCTGCCACAAGCCAGTTATTGCTGTGGTAACTTTTCTGGCACCTCTAGATTCAAATTCTAAAGGACTAAAGGAGCAATGGGCCACACTTAAAATCAAAATCAAGGGGACTCTTACCCTTTTGTTCTACATCAGATTTCTGTTCTCAATGAGTCCCCCTCAGGACACCTGCATCATTATTTAACAGATGTGCCTCCCCAGCCAAACTCCTGACCTGAAAGTGTCTTAAACCCATATTGGCCTACAAAAGACCTTAATTCTAAAAGGTGAGATGTTAATCCCAGCTCTGCTTCATTGAATAAGTAAAAAAACAATAAAGGTAGTGGTATTTCACTGGCAATTACACTCCCACTTATTCTACACCCCCTATGTCTTTTCACAATGTCAAACTAGAGTCAAGCTCAACAGGGTCTTATTTCCCCTCTGATTCTGCCAAGCCTGTTCCCTTGGCTTTGGTTTTGCTAGATAGTAGATAGGGACAGTGAGAATCTCATTAATCTATTCATGCACGTCACTAATTAGATGACAAGGCATTTGGCTACCTTAAGAGAGTCATAGTTACTCCCACTGTTTACCTGCACTTGGTTGAATTTCTTCACTTTGACATTCAGAGAACTGGGAAAAAATACATTGTGTCAACACCATTTTCTGGCCATCACAATGCTATGATTTAATTGGACAGTGAGATGCCCCTTGCCTATTCCATTTAATTGCTTTCCAGGCGCTTTTAAAGGCTGCCCAAAACATCACAATAAAGCTCCATACAAGACTGCCACTAGTTTCCTAGTAGTAGTCCTAGTCATATCCTAAAAGATCTATTAATACAGATCTATTTTTCCAACTTCCCTTATCTACATTATTCTATCGACCAGAGGCTTATCACCTTGGGGACCTGATACAGATATTGGTACAGTTGGGTACAAGAATTTTTCAATCCCTTGGTTTTTCAAGGCTCCTCAAGGACACACCAGACTTTACAGAGTTCTAAAGTCCTAACAATCATTAAACCCTATCTCCAGATATTTTTCTTCCAGGGTTTCAGATTGTTAAGTAGAAAATAAATTCTTCCTGGGGCCCTTACAGATGTCACCAAGTTCATATATGTTACCATTCAAAATCTGTATCCCAGTTGTAGACTTTTAACTAAATTCCCTTTCAATAGGTGATGCTAACAAGAGTATACTTTAAAGCAGACTTTCCCTATCTTTTAGGACTGACTAACCCATGTCCAACTACTGTGACCATGGAACCCTTCCCCACTTAAGTCTTCGAGGTTCTCACTTGAATATTTGCTACTTCCACCAAGATCTGCACTAGAGGAAGTTTCACTCAGCATCACTGCTAAATCTTCAAAAAAAACCCATGCCTACATAATCATTCCACACGAGCTGTTTTATTTTACTTTTGACTTCTTATAAAAACTTTTTCCTTTTGTTTGTTTCATTTAATTATATTAAAACATCTCATCTTTTTTTGTTTTATTTTTTGTAATAATTTTCATATATCATTCTTTTAGATAATAATTCTCTCACCTCAATTCAAAAATTCATCATTATTTTTTTCTTAATATTTTAGTCTATCTAGTATAATTTCCTTAGTTTTAAAGAATATTTATCAATAATTATTCCAATTATAAGACAATATTTTAGTCTTTCTCCTTATTCTTGTAATTAGAACTATTCTTAATTTATTCAATTTCCAAAATCTCTTATTAACCATTCAAATACTATAGGATACCAGATTATGAACTGTAAATAATAATAACATTGATTTATTTTGATAGTGGTAATTAGTGTAGTTTTGGAAGGAATAAAACTCAATTTTGAAGATTATATAGTGTGAAAAGAAAGTTCAATAGCTTGTTAAGATATATTTTGGAATCTCTGATCTATAATTTCAAGCAAAAAAATTGAAGTAGTTTTATTTTGAAGGTATTTATTTTAATGGCAAAGAAAAGGCTTTTTGGTCTTCAACTTGGTTTGGGTATCTAGCTATTTCCTATCCTATTACACAGATATGGGCCAGGAAGTTGTTTATTCAAATTTAAATTATAATTTTTATTTAGTTCAATAAATTAATACTTGAAGGTCCTCCCACACCTTATTAACTCAAAAAATACCCCCTTTCAGATGGTGGAATATCTTTAGTAAACCAAAATTGGATTCAATTTCAATTCCCTTTTACTATATTTTTAGAAAATCAGTATGGGCTCTAACTAGCACCATCCTTTTATTTCAGTAAAAAAATCTATATTACTTTTAAATTATCACAACTCCCTCAAGGGACTCTCTCAAATATAAATCATAATAAAATGTAACACCCTTCTCTTCAAAAATAACAGATTCAAATCTTCCACACAACTTTTCATAACCTCATCCCCCTCCCTCAGAATCAGATTCCCTATCTTTTTTAATTTAATTTTTAGCATTTCAGCTTTAAGTAAGGGTATTTTACAGCTAATAATCCTATTTCCAACACTTTCCCACCCATAATAAATAAAAAACACTCACCTTATCTTCCCATGGAAAAATACCAGAATTTTTAACCTTTGATCTCCCCAATGAAAATATTAATATATCCTTTGGAGCTTGAAATATTTTATCACTCCTCAGAATATTCTATATAAAATGAAATATTGAAAAATAAATTAACCTAAAAGACTTGATTTATAACAATTACCATTGAGAGAATTTTCAACAATGTATCAGAAGAATAGAAATCACCATAAAAATTTACTTCCTTGTGGTAATAATAGGGGGTGTCAAACCTATGAAACCCCACATTAAAAAAATGTGTTATTTGAGACCCAAATCCCACATCCAAAAATAAGTGATTTGATCTCACAAAATACCCCATTTTTACTTATACTTATTTAAGACTAACCTAAATCATTTTATATTGAAATATTTGAACCAAATGTAACCCCTCCCCTTTTACAGAACAAGAAGCTTTCTCCCAACCCCTGGTTAAACCAATCAATTTATAATTCCATTCACTCTCTTCTTTTCTTAAATTGGTCAATTACTGATTTATCACCCACACCCACCCTCCTTTAAATTCCACATCACCCAATCAATCCAAATAAATAAGCTCCAAAAATTTCTTCTGGCCTTCCCCATCCTTCAGTTTACTTAACTTGGCCCAATTATTTATGTATTATGGAGTGGTTGACTAATAAATCAAGCTTTGATGCATTTTTTGGAACCAGTGGCTCAACATTAATGGAGAGGACACACTCAATTAAGAATAATTGATTGCAAAATGACACAGGTTGGATTTTAGTGAAACAAGAATTTGTGACCAATGGCATACATATAAAAGAAATACACAATAGCAAATAAGTTTTATAATTCAACTGGGAAGGTATAACAGAGGTGGATGAGAAATAAAGGCTACATGATATGGCTGAAAAGCTTGAAAGTGTGTGACCATGTTTTTTCAGAAATGGATGCACTCTTTGGTCATAAGCCAAATGTGACTCCACCTTCAACTTATGATTCTCCAGATTTTAGATTAATTTCAAATCAGGAATAGGAAGAACCCATGGAAAATGAAGTAATATGTGATACAATATTTCATTAATTGTGCTAAAATATGATGTCTTATTTAAATTAAGGATTTTGAAATAAAAGAGGAGGGGCCACCAATGACTATTCAGCCAAATATGGATATTTTTGGAGATAACTTGGATGAGTATGTGGAAGATCCATAAGCAAGATTAATTTTAGAAAAACAATTAATCTTAGCTATATCTGATTTATTTTGTCTGAAGATACAGGATAAGATTTATGGCTCATCACAAAATCAAAAACATAGTTTAAGATTAAATCTTAATAACCCCAGTGGCTCACAGAATAATTCTTATTATTTGTTGTTTCCAAGTTACTCACAAATAATGATTTATTGTCAAAAAGGCTGGTATTTGATGTATGTGTTCTTACATTAATTCAGACTAATAAGTGTTTTTTTAGGGAAAGGAGCTCATGATGAGGCCCGGTTAGAATGGGATAAACAGAAGTTGAATGAAGAAAGGAGTTCTCAGCTTATGAAAACTGAAAAAGAGAGATTATTGAAGGATATATAAGTTGAACTTCAATGCAAAAAAAAAAATGAAGGTAGAAATTGTGAACAGTCAAGAATACAATCACAACTGGATTTTGATATGGCCAAAGAGGAAATGCAACATGATTTTAAAAAGAGGTTAAAATGTGTGAAAACAAAATAAAATGGAATTGAATTCCCCCATCCAATTTCATATTTAGAGAGGATTATGAATTTTATAAATAAAAGGAATTGATGTAAGTGTGTGAAATATTAGCAGTGATATTTGATTACAGAATAAGTCCACCCATACAGACCAATAGGGAATTTTTAGGGTAAATGAATGAATATATATTAGAGCTTTTGGAAGTATAATTCAACACATGAGGTGGATTCTCACAGGATATCTGTATGTTCATTAATAGATGTAAATATTCCAAAAGATGCAAATATTCAATTTTCAATGAAGTAGTGGCTTTTTATTTCATGGTTGTTCTGTAAGTTCCTTTTTTGCAATGAATGGACATTAAATTTCCGGTATTGAAATGAATACTATGGTTATTTGGCCTTTTCATCAAAATTAATCACATTTGAAAAGGTGGAAGTTTTAATTCTAGTAAGAGAAAAAAATTCTCTATCTATTCTAAATTTAGCATATTTAATCCCTTTTTCATATTACTCCTTTAGAGAGTAACCACTTACTTTTTGAAGAAGACTAATACTGAAATTTTTATTTTGGTAATATATTTCATATAAAATACCTCCAGCTTGAATTAATCGATTGAATTCAAAATATCAGATATTATCAGCATATGATTTTAAATTACAATCAATTATCCTTTTCTATAAGCACAGAAATTTAAATCCAATCAACTTCCCTTTATCATAAAGTTCTTTAACCTTTTTTTTAGGAAAAGATCCTTTTTTTATAAAAAATAATCAGTCTTTGTCATTTGATGACTTATTTTTTACAATCAATATTGTAAGGCTTGGATAACAAAGAATAAGTCATTGTTTTCATTGTTTTTATTTTATATCTTCTTTTCTTATGTCTACCACTGCCACCAATCCATCAACACATCCAACACCTCTCACAAATCCACCTCAACCAATGCACCACCACCACCAATTGAACCTTCACCTTCATGAATCCACCCACTCCACCAAGCCACCACCACCAATATGATTCATGACATTATTAAATTAATAGAATTTAGTCAGGGTTAATTTTCTGGTAAATTGGCAGGGGCTTATGCAAGCAAGGCTGGCTTAACCAAACAATGAATTGATTATGATAATAAGAAATGGTCAAAACTTCAAGATTTTGATGAATTAATTCACTCCCAAATAAAAAAAGATTTTCAAATAATGCACTTGAAGACAATCAAGAAATTATTAATGCAGTCAAATTTAACTTCAATCAAATACATCACCTAATTTCAAAACTTATTCAAATGTTATAATTACTTTAAATGGCTTCCACAATAGACCACATACCAATAATAAGTAAATAAATGAATGGACTTATGATATATTCTCTTTTATCAATAAGAATGATTTAATTCATATTCCAACAAATATTCAACCCTATGGGCATGTATTATTTTTTCCAAAAACAAATTCATTTTTGATTTTTTCAAAAAAGAGGGAATTGTTGAAGTATTCTGGAAAACTGACAAAAAAGAATTGGTTGAGTACAAATCCATCACACACTTTAGATTTTATTTTCAAATCATCAAGAAGTTGTTACATACAGGACAAGAATTCAAACAACTGACATATGAAGAAATTAAATCAAAGGTAAATATTCAAATCTCCTGAAAGGAACAGAATTTCCAAAGATTACATAAAATTAAAAATCTTTAAATACTTTATATTGGTAGCCATATGATGTATCATATATATTTTTACATTTTATATCTCTAAAAAAATTAAGTCTTAACATTTAACAGTACTTACAAACATATTGAAATTGTATTATAAATATATGTCTTGAGTCAGTTTTTTTTGATAATTTACATTTTTTACAAGTCTTATGACTCATAAATGCTTTTAAATCATAATTTTAGTTATTATTGACCCAATCCAAAGTGTAGTGCTTGATGCTTTCATGTATATTCAAATGGCCAATTGAATCATCTGCTTCTATCATATTTTGGATATTGGGGGGATCATGATCCTCATATAAATCACTCCATTGGTTGTGTACTTGTGCTAATAGATTATAAAATATAACACAGGTTACCACCCAGTCTAAAAAACAATTGTACCTCTTTCACATTACAAATGTGATTTCTCATCTCACATAAAGATGACCACCTCCCTTTCAAAACAATAATATAATTTTCAATCTGTACTCTTGATGTTGCCAAACATGGATTGAATTTTTGATCATCTTATGTGGTATTTTTCACCTTGGTATTCTAGCACAATCCAAGATGAGCCTGCATAAGCTGCATGTGTAAGTCAATATTTATCTGTATATTTGGAGCTTTTCATATGTTATTACAAATTTGAACAATGAAGAGACCCTGCACATCCAACATGTAGTGAAATAAGTTCTTGTCACAACCACGAGTTTTGGCCCTCCTCCTTGATGGCTGCGGCAATCCAACCTGGAGCCATGATGGGGCCAATTGGTCAGGTCATGTCCTTTATGGCCAATTGGCCCCCTTGGGTGTTTTATGGGCTTTACGCCATAGCCCCTCTCAACCATCATTTATGGCCTCAGGCCATATCCTGCCATCATTGGCCTTCTTGGCCAATTTCCACCTCACCAACCCCCAGGCCTTCATCTTTTATTTTGGGCCTGGGGGGGTTCTGGACCCCCTAGCCATCATCATTGGCCCCTGGCCAACCCCTTTCATTATGGGGGTTTTGGCCTAAATGGCCTTTTTGGCCATTTAGGCCCCCTACGGCTTCTACGGTCCGTACGGACCGTGGGCCGCGGTCCGCGGTCCGTAGGCCAATTAGGCCCCTTTTGGCCTAATCCAATGAGGCCAAAAGGGGCCAGCCAGGTGGGTCCCAAACCACAATTGGGCCCACCTGAGCCAATTTTGGCCATGATTTCCTTGGACCCAAAATGACCAAATCCCTCTTGGACACCCTTTTGGCCATGAATCCCGTAGGACCCAATTTTGGCCATGGACCACCATGACCTCTGGCAGCCACCAGAGCAGCTCAGCAATCCTTCCCCTCAACTTAAGGGGAATTCTTTCCTTTCCTTCATGCACTCCGTACTCAAGATTGCAGGTGTGGTGCATATATGGTATTATATACCATTATGCACCATTTTTACTAAGCAATCCAATGGTGACGTTTTCAGGACCCAATTCCACCTTTCCATTTCAAGGTCCATAATTCCAACACCTATTTTGAAGGAGGACTTTTCAGCTCATCAGTCTGGCAATCCATGGCCGCAATTCAGAAGATCATTCAAGGATCCCAACCACCTGTATCTGCAGGAGTTGGGTTGGTACAATTCATTCAGGATTATTCTAAGGTCAATTCTCAAGAGGTATTACATCATTTAAATCAGTTGTCAAGACATCAAGTATTCAATACTCCTTGGACAACCCAATTCATCCATACAGGCCTTGTTCAATCAACCTGTATGGCCTTGGCCCAATTGGGCCATTTCTTATTCCACTGTGTGAATTCCATCACACAGTTCAAATTTCAAGATGGCCAGAACTGTATTTCCCGATTCGGACAATACAGTCATTAATCCACCTTCCAGGATCAATCTTTCAGCTTTTCACATATACCGGCCACCTTTCATCACCTGGGGACTTTTTCCCCAGTTAATTAATATATTGGATTTATTTTTATCCTTATTTTCTTTTACATTATTAAAGTTAATACTGATAATCTTAAGTCAGTCATTAGCACCTTTTTTCTCTTTTCTTTCTTTGCCTGTCAGTGGATATTGGTGGTCATATCCTTTTACTAATTCCATTGTTCTTTCTGGCAGGTTGAAACAGTGAATTGAGGATTCACTTGGTTGGCCTCTGGCTTCATCCTTATTATTCTTTTTATCTTTGGCATATTTGTCCTTTCTCTTTTTTCTGCTTAAGAAATATATTCCGTAGTGTTTCTTATCATCTTTGGAGCCCTCCAAGTGAGTTCTTGATTCCTGAGTGCCAGGCCCTCTTGCTTCCATAAGAGCCCCTGTGACATTATATTAATTAACTCATAATTTCTTTTCATTCTATTCATTCATTCTTCATCAATTTCATTCATTCATTCATCGAAATTATGACTCTTTAACACTTATGAAAATTAATGATTCTCCGTTACCTCTCAATTTTCTCTCATTCATTTCTTCACTCTGAAAATTGAAAACTGACCCAATTTTTATCTTCTGTATCTTTCCAATCTCATTTTTCATTATCATCCATCTTACTCTTATCCGTAATTCAGGTGTTTTTATCTTTGATCCTCAAATTATTCATCAGATTATTCAGACACGTTCTTCATATCAGGATTCATTTTGATTTATTCCTCAAGAATTTTGATTTTGGAAGAATTCACTTGGAATTGATTTGATTGACCGATTTGACATAATTGAAATTGACATCAAGATAATTGATTGACCTGAAGATTTTATTGATTTACTGATTATTCAAATCAAGAATTCATTTTGATTGATTGATTTTCTGCAAGATTTTGATTTGATTTGATTGTGATTGATTTGGGACATTGATCTGATTTTGACTTCAAGACTTCATTTGATTTTGATTTATTGACATACTTGAAGATTTTCACTTGATTCATTTATTTCCTCAAGATTTTATTGTTGATTCTTTACTTCAAGATAATTTTGAATTTGTTTTCATTTATTTGATTTATTATTCCTGAATCATGCCAGTTGAACATTCACCTCCTGCAAGACAGACCAGATCTCAGGCCAGAACTCAAGCTGTTCTGACTCCAACTCCAAGGGCTTCTCTTGACGGTACCCCAGCAGTTTCTCAACTGAGGGCCAGATTGGACAGAGGACCCACTTTGGAAGGAGCAGCACCATCCAGGAAGGAAGGAAGAGGGCCAAGGAGATCAATCTCATTATCAGGAGTGGTTGGCGGATTCCCAGGACTTTCAAGAACTAGTCCCAAGGTTCAAGGTGAAGATGATGAAGAGGAGGAGGAGAATTCTGTGGAAGAGGAAGAGTCTAATGGCACTGAGGCTGCTCCTGCTCCTGTGGGAGCATCTGAAGGCACCAGAGGACCAACTCTATCCCAGTTTGATCAGCCTGTCTCTCATCAGTCTGAACCATCTTTATTGGCCATCATGCAGCAGATGACTCAAATTATGGCCAATCTTCAAGCAGCTTCTTCCTCTGAGTCATCAAGACCACCAGCCTTCAAGACTCCCTCTATGAAGGCTCCAGAATGCTTTGATGGGACTCAGCCCTTCAAAGTCAGAAGCTTCATTCAATCCTGTCAACTCATCTTTCATAATGATCCGGCAAACTTCTCTCAAGACAGAAAGAAGGTTCTTTATGCCACTTCATTCTTAGTTGGCAGGGCTGCAAAATGGATTGAGCCTTATCTTTCCAATCTCAATAATCAAGACTCAACTTACCTTCTCAATTCCTGGCCACTGTTTGAATCCCAATTGTTTACTTTATTTGGAGACCCAAATGAAGTTAGAAAAGCTGAAGCAGAATTGGATGGCCTTAGGATGAAAGAAGGTGGGCATGTTGCTTTATATATTTCCGATTTCAGGAGTTTGGTTTCAAGAATCGGGGATTGAGGTGAAAGGGCGCTTATTCATCATTTCAGGAAGGGCTTGGCCTCCAGAATTCTGGATCAATTAGCCTCCCATCCTTCAAATATTTATTCTCTTCAAGACTTAATGGACGTCAGCCTGGAACTTGATACTAGGTACCATGAGAGGCAAAAGGAGAAGAAGCCTGAAGCCTCGAAGTCTCACTCTTCTCATCATCAAGTTTCTTCAAGCTCAAG
Organism: Austropuccinia psidii; assembly: GCA_023105745.1. NCBI lineage: Eukaryota > Fungi > Basidiomycota > Pucciniomycetes > Pucciniales > Sphaerophragmiaceae > Austropuccinia > Austropuccinia psidii. Next base: position 472,158 of record JALGQZ010000006.1, read on the forward strand.
GCATAAGAAGAAATTTCATTCTCAAAAGCGGGACAAGCCCATTCTTCCTTGTTGAATAAGGACTTCAAGTTGCAGGGTTCTGAAAAAGAGAGAAGAATCAAAGAGGGCTTGTGTACCTATTGTGGTGTGAAGCATAGTCTTGAGTCCTGTGTTAAAAGGCCTCAAAATAAGCTTACTCAACCGTCAGGCAGTTTTCCCAGCCAGGGAAAAGCCTGAGTGAAGATCATGTTGTGTTCAATGGTCTTCACAGTTTTCCTTCCAGAGCACAATTGTGCATTCTGAATACTGGTGTCAAAAATTCTCTTAAATTTTTTGTTTTTTCTTCTCTTTCTGATGTTTTTTACAGTATTCTCATTGATATTGGTGCTACACACTCATTTATTGCAAAGCAGTTTGTCCACAAGTACTCATTGACTACGTCAGAACTCCAAGAGAAGATTCCTCTTATCATTTTGGACTCCTCTGAGTCCCCTTCCTTATTTGTTACTCACCATACTAAATATATGGTTGAGCTCCCTACCTTCCCAAGCTTTGAATGGGACTTTTTAGTCATTGATACTCCCAAGGGAGAAGACCTCATATTGGGCTTTGACTTTCTCAATCATTTTAATCCTTCTATTGATTGGAGGCAAGGGCTGATCACCTTTAATCCTGATCCTTCTAATTCTGTCCGTAATGACTTTTCTTCTGCCAAATCTGGTGCAGCTCTGGCTGGTGATTCTAGAACACCATCATTTCCGTCTTCTGTCCATATTCCTTCCCTTAATTCCCCACAGTCATTACTATCTCCTAGAGCTGAAGTATTCAAAGAGATTCAAGATGTTGGAGAAGATAATTCTGTATCTTCACTTCACCTCTTATTTGGGAATATGGACCTTCCTCCTTCATCTTATCATGACTCCCTGGAGGAGTTGTGGGATGAAGAGGAAGAGCCAGAAGAAGTAGAAACCGTGATGAAGGTTGTTCCTTCTGTCTATCACCAGTACTTGGATGTATTCTCCAAGGTGAAAGCAGAGAAACTTCCTCCTCACCGCGCCTGTGATCATCATATCAAGCTGGAGGGGTCTCTACCTCCAGTTGGGGTGATCTACTCTTTCTCCAAACAAGAGTCAGATACACTCAGGGCCTACATTTCAGAGAATGTAGAGAAAGGTTTCATCTGGCCAAGCTCCTCTTCTACAGGAGCACCTGTTCTTTTTGTCAAAAAGAAAGATGGTGGCCTCCGTTTGTGTGTTGATTACCGCAAACTCAATGCTGTTACTAGGAAGAACAAGTATCCTGTTCCTCCTATGAATCACCTCCTCAATGTCTTTAATGGTTCTTCTATCTTCTCCAAGATTGATTTGCGTGGTGCATATAACCTGCTCAGAATCAAGGAGGGTGATGAACATTTGACCTGTTTTAGAACTAAATATGGCAGTTATGAGTACTTGGTTATGCCGTTTGGGCTCACCAATGCTCCTGCTTCTTTTCAAAATCTTGTCAATGATATCTTCCAAGATTTGCTTGATGTTTATGTTGTGGTTTATTTAGACGATATTATGGTCTTTTCCAAGTCTGAGGAAGAGAATGTCACTCATGTGTCCACTGTTCTTTCCAGACTTAGGGCCAATAATCTTTTTGCTAAGGCGTCCAAATGCCTTTTTCATGTTTCTAGTGTTGAATACCTTGGTTATGTTGTTTCTGCTGAAGGCCTCAAGATGGACCAAGCAAAAGTCCAGCAGATTCTCAATTGGCCTCCTCCAAGAAACCTCAAGGCACTTCAATCCTTTCTTGGCTTTGCCAATTTTTACCGCCGTTTCATCAAGAATTATTCAAAGAAGATCAGTTCACTCACCAGCTTCCTCAAGAAAGATTCCTGTTTCCCCCTCAATGAGGAAGCTCTTAGTCAGTTTCATCAACTCAAAGAGGCTTTCACCACTGCTCCAATCCTTCTCTACCCACCATTGTAGAGACCGATGCATCCGATTATGCCTTGGGTGCTGTACTGAGTCAGGTCTCTGACTCAGGAAAACATCCCATTGCATTCGACAGCCGCAAGCTTATTCCAGCGGAGCTCAACTATGAGATTCATGACAAGGAACTCCTTGGCATAGTCTGTGCTCTCAAGCGCTGGAGGGCTTTTCTTCTTTCTCTGTCTTCCCCTTTTGAAGTTCTCACCGATCATTCTTCTCTTCAGTACTTTATGTCATCAAAGATCCTTACTCGCCGTCAAGACCATTGGGCTGAATTCCTTTCTGAATTTCATTTCTCAATCACTTACCGCCCTGGCCGCCTGGCTACTCTTCCGGATGCTTTATCATGTCGGGATGGCGTTTATCCAGAGAGGGGGGAGTATTTCATCAGCAAGAATCCAATGAATTTTCAGCAACTCATTAAGCAAGATGAAGTTCAACCCTCAAAGTTCTTTGCAGTCAAGGTGGAGTCATTTTCAAATCTGATTGACTCAATTCAGAAGGAAGTATGGCAAGATCCTCAGTACAGAAGTATCCTTGAAGATTTGGGTAAAGGTAAATCTGTCCAAGATTATTCTCTTGATTCCTCCTCCCAACTTCTTCTCTTCAAAGATCGGGTGGTAGTCCCAAATGACTCCACAATTCAACTCAGCATTCTTCAAAAGCATCACGATTCTCCTCTAGCTGGACACCCTGGCCAAGAGAAGACTCTCAAACTTGTCAAGCGGGATTTCCACTGGTCCGGCATGACTCAATTCATCAAGGATTATGTTTCATCCTGTCAACAGTGTTCAAGAAACAAGAATATTCATCATAAGAAGTTTGGATTCCTCAAGCCTCTTCCAATTCCAAATGGTCCTTGGATTTGTCTCTCAATGGACTTCATCACTCAACTGCCACTGTCCAATTCCTTAGACTCAATCCTTGTCATAGTGGACAGATTCTCAAAAATGGCGGCTTTTATTCCAACAATGTCTTCAATCACTTCACTGTATTTGGCCCATTTATTCATCAAGAATATTTTCTCAAAGCATGGCCTTCCATCAAGCATTGTCAGTGATAGAGGTTCACTCTTTGTTTCTTCCTTCTGGACCAATCTTTGTCAGCAGCTCAAGATTTCAAGAGACTTGTCAACTGCTTATCATCCAGAAACTGATGGACAGACAGAGAGGGTAAATCAGATACTAGAACAGTATCTTCGGATGTATGTCAGTTATCATCAAGATGATTGGAACACCTGGCTCCCTCTGGCTGAATTTGCCTACAATAATTCTGATCACTCTTCAACCAAGCAATCACCGTTTTTCACTGTTTATGGAAGAGATCCACAATTTGATTCAGTTCACATCACTCAAGATACTCCTGCTGGAAAGTTATCAACAAAAATCCAATCAGTACAGCAAGATGTCAAGAGAGAACTTGAAATCGCCATAAACCGGTTGAAGAGAAATGCAGATAAAGGTAGAGCAAGTCCACCTGTTTTCAATCCTAGTGACATGGTATGGCTTTCTTCCAAGAACATCAAATCAACCAGACCCACCAAAAAACTATCCAAAAGATGGTTGGGTCCTTTTCCAATCTTGAAGAAAGTCAGTTCTCATGCTTACCACCTCAAGCTTCCATCTCAATGGAAATCCATCCACCCAGTCTTCCATATCTCACTTTTGGAACCAGTCAAGACATCAACAATCCCAAATCGGCATCAAGAGCCTCCTCCTCCAATCATCATTGAAGAAGAAGAGGAATGGGAAGTCTCTCAAATACTGGACTCAAAGCACAAGAGAAGAAAATTATGGTATCTGGTGGAATGGAAAGGTTTCAGTCAAGACCCAGAAAGATCCACTTGGGAACCAGCTGAAAACCTCAAGAATTGTCCTGAACTTGTCAAAGATTTTCATTCTTTATATCCTGACAAGCCGGGTTCCAATTCTTCAAAAGCTTGATTCATTTATGGTGCTTGGTGGGGAGAGGAATTACCAAAAGTAAGTCCCACTCCTGGTATGCACCTTTCGGGGTATTCTACCCTTATCTGTTGTAAGCATCACCTTGGCCACTCTGTGAGCACTTTGCAATTTTGGACACAGATCTTGGCCTGGCTTTTCAACATTCAATTCCAAAATTATGGCCATTTTCACTTGGACAAATGGACCATTCACCCTTTTACTTCTTTTCCAAGTTTCCCAATTCAATTCAATCCTTAACAAGTTTGTTTTTCTTTTATGGCACTGGCGGGATTGGCAACTACCAAAAGTAAGTTCCTCTCCCGGTGTGCACTTCCCTGAGGGGTCTACAATCTGTCCAAAACATCACCTTGGCCACTTTGTGAGCATCTGGCATCAAATCTCTTTTCCAGGTACCCTGGCCACTCTCAATTCAATTCTCAAAATCCGTGATGAAGATTGGACTCCCCCTCAAAATTTCTCTTTTTATTTCTTTTCCTGTTTTGTTTCATTTTATTTTATTTTCTTTCTTTATCATTTCAATTTTCTTTTATTATAATTTTTATGCCAAAATTCTACGTCAATTCAATCCTTCAACATTTTCAAAGCCAAATGTCAAGAGAAGACTACGTCAACCTCAATTCATATGCCAACACTATTATCAGTTAAAAATTTTTCTTTTCAAAGATCAAATACCTCTGGAATCCCTCCGTCCAATCCGTCTTAATAGCCTCAACAGGCTTCTACCTTATCTTGGTGCTCAGGAGCTCACCATTCAAGGTAGGGGGGTACTGTCACAACCACGAGTTTTGGCCCTCCTCCTTGATGGCTGCGGCAATCCAACCTGGAGCCATGATGGGGCCAATTGGTCAGGTCATGTCCTTTATGGCCAATTGGCCCCCTTGGGTGTTTTATGGGCTTTACGCCATAGCCCCTCTCAACCATCATTTATGGCCTCAGGCCATATCCTGCCATCGTTGGCCTTCTTCGCCAATTTCCACCTCACCAACCCCCAGGCCTTCATCTTTTATTTTGGGCCTGGGGGGTCCTTTTATCTTCCAGGGGGTTCTGGACCCCCTAGCCATCATCATTGGCCCCTGGCCAACCCCTTTCATTATGGGGGTTTTGGCCTAAATGGCCTTTTTGGGCCATTTAGGCCCCGTACGGACCGTGGGCCGCGGTCCGCGGTCCGTAGGCCAATGAGGCCAAAAGGGGCCAGCCAGGTGGGTCCCAAACCACAATTGGGCCCACCTGAGCCAATTTTGGCCATGATTTCCTTGGACCCAAAAATGACCAAATCCCTCTTGGACACCCTTTTGGCCATGAATCCCGTAGGACCCAATTTTGGCCATGGACCACCATGACCTCTGGCAGCCACCAGATCAGCTCAGAAAGCCTTCCCCTCAACTTAAGGGGAATTCTTTCCTTTCCTTCATGCACTCCGTACTCAAGATTGCAGGTGTGGTGCATATATGGTATTATATACCATTATGCACCATTGGTACTCAGCAATCCAATGGTGACGTTTTCAGGACCCAATTCCACCTTTCCATTTCAAGGTCCATAATTCCAACACCTATTTTGAAGGAGGACTTTTCAGCTCATCAGTCTGGCAATCCATGGCGGCAATTCAGAAGATCATTCAAGGATCCCAACCACCTGTATCTGCAGGAGTTGGGTTGGTACAATTCATTCAGGATTATTCTAAGGTCAATTCTCAAGAGGTATTACATCATTTAAATCATTTGCAAGACATCAAGTATTCAATACTCCTTGGACAACCCAATTCATCCGTACAGGCCTTGTTCAATCAACCTGTATGGCCTTGGCCCAATTGGGCCATTTCTTATTCCACTGTGTGAATTCCATCACACAGTTCAAATTTCAAGATGGCCAGAACTGTATTTCCCGATTTGGACAATACAGTCATTAATCCACCTTCCAGGATCAATCTTTCAGCTTTTCACATATACCGGCCACCTTTCATCACCTGGGGAATTTTTCCCCAGTTAATTAATATATTTGATTTATTTTTATCCTTATTTTCTTTTACATTATTAAAGTTAATACTGATAATCTTAAGTCAGTCATTAGCACCTTTCTTCGCCTGTCAGTGGATATTGGTGGTCATATCCTTTTACTAATTCCATTGTTCTTTCTGGCAGGTTGAAACAGTGAATTGAGGATTCACTTGGTTGGCTTCTTGGCTTTTGGCTTCCTTTTATCTTTGGCCTCTGGCTTCATCCTTATTATTCTTTTTATCTTTGGCATATTTGTCCTTTCTCTTTTTTCTGCTTAAGAAATATATTCCGTAGTGTTTCTTATCATCTTTGGAGCCCTCCAAGTGAGTTCTTGATTCCTGAGTGCCAGGCCCTCTTGCTTCCATAAGAGCCCCCATGACAGTTCTCTGTTGACATCAAAAACCAATTTAATTGACATTGAATACATAAAACACATCTATTATCATCTATATCATCAATTTGAAAGCTCTCTAATACAATTTGAATAGAATAAATACCTCTTCTTGAGATTAAAGTATTCCTCACAGTCTCTAAATGGCCTTTGAGACAAGGCTACAGGACTACCATCTATGAATCCCACACATCCAGGAAGCTTTTTATATTTCATTACTTTGGAGTCTCAGATTTATTTTGTTAATTGGGCCATGTAATATGTTCTGTTTGATACTTTATTAAAGCTTTCATTATATGATGCATATATAATACAATGGCCCCATGACTAACTCCAAAGAGAATTCCTAGTTTTCCCATTGAGGCCCTATTACAATTGTATCCTAATAATGATAATGCTACAGCCAACTGTATAGCTGAATCTCTCTGTTTGAATCTTGATTAATTCTAAAAAATTGAATTATATTTAACAAAGGAAACTAACTTCTGAAAGTATTAATGAGTATTTCATAAGAGCTCCTTGAATTTATGAATCTATAAGTGTACCAAATCGCTGGAGGTTTACAGAGGGATTAGTTTTGCAGGTTCTGAGATACCTTTGTATAAATATATGGTGCAATAGTAATATGTCTTCTTCCTTGTCAGAATTGATATCTGTTCCATTAAAAGGATACTCTGAATAGTATTTGGTTAATGAAGTAATGAGATTCTTGCTAATTTTTCTGGAATTTCTAGATGTTTATATATTTGATAAGAAAGATAATATTTGAATTCTATTCAAAGGATTTGGCCTTAAGAAATTTATGCATGGACCAAATTATTATGCAAAGTTAAATTCCCCTAGTGAGGTTTTCATGCACCATTTTTAGAAATTAGGAAATGAGAGGCTGGGATTTGAAGTGTTGAAATTCAGGATTTACAGCCAAAAATTGGGATTTTTACATGTTCAAAATACTATGGGTCAGGAGGTGTGGTATTTGAGAAATCCCAGAAATTAAATGTGAGATTTCAGGGAAAAAAATACAAGATTTTAAATGTGTGATTTCATAGTTTTGAAACCCCCTAATATTACATAATTCCTTTCTCTTAATATCATTCAAACTAAAATAAATTATTGAAAACAATGAGTTTGTTTTACCATATTTCCTTTTTGAAAAAATAAATCAATAAAAAACAAAAAAATATTCCAATATAAATAGTATAAATTTAAATTTGACTAAATTCTTTTAAAGATACTTTTTTTATCACATATCCATGAAGTAAAATTTCCAAAGAACTCATTAGATAATTTGTCCAAATTATTAATAAGAGGATATTAAGAGAATAAAAAGAATCAATGAATATTATCAAATTATTTTAGCTTAAAAGACTTATTTCAATTTCTCTAAATTTCTTCAAAATCATTTTTATAAATTTTTTACTTAATTTAAATCATCTTTGAATGGGCTTAGCAGAAATTGAACATGATTCTACACCCTTTTTAATTAAAATAACTATTAAAAAAGCTATCATATTTATGATTTTGTTTTTATTTTTGGTTTGAATATTTGAAAACTTCAACATAAAATTTGATTTTTATTGTCATTGTTTTTAAAAAAATGAACAAATGGAACTTCATATCTCCAAGGGTAAAATGGATCAATTTGTAATTAAAACAAATAAAATTAGTTATTAACGTCAAGCCATTTAATTTGTTCCAAAAAGCAATAATTAAATATAGAGAGAAGCTTTCATGTATTAATATTGAAATTTTTCAGAGTTCTGATGAATAACAGATCTTATTATTCTCTTTGAGATGAAATATCCTGCCATGAATAAAAATGCTTTTCTGTGGAAGAGCCAGGTCATCCATTTTTTTGCCAAATAATTTTGCAAAATGCAAACCACTTAGTCTTCCACTGAGTAACATACTTTTCAAAAGTATCATTCTACTGGAATTGTTGATCAAATCCGCTGAGAAGTACTTTTTCTTCAAGATCATGAGCCTAGGATGTCTCTTTCATCAAAAAATTGTGTCTTATCTGATTTTTTTGTGAATATACTACTCATCTTAAGCCATCTTTCAAAGATTCTAGCTGCCTGATGGTATTTTCCTGAGTTGAGTTCAATCTATTTTCTACTTTAATCGAGCTTTTGTCGAATTCGAGCCAAAATTACCCAATGAACCGTCTGCGCCGCTCTCAGTGAACTTGAGCCAGGATTGGATTTTTGGATTTAAACTTGTCGATTTTGTCTTCCTCGTCAAGATTCCGTCGCTAAACACTTTCAAATCCAACATGGCCGGTCTCACGAAGATCGTCTTCGTTGGAAATCTTCCCTATTCCCATTCTGAAGAGCGAGTTCATGTCATCTGCTTTTCTGGATCCCTTCGTTGTGCTAACCAATCTTCTTGCGATCCCATTTCGTCGGATTAGATTGCAAAAACAGCTGGAAGAAGTTTTTGGAACTGTCGGGTACGGCCAATCTCCTTTTTGCTGCCATCATCTCCCTCCTATCCTTGCTAGCACCCTTGAATCCATAGAAAACTGCCGGATCGACACCTTTTGGGCCCTGCTTTCGCTTGTTTGATCTTCACTTGACTGAGCCCGCGTTCTTGCGTTGCCATCATCTTCGAATAGTCTGGTCTCCAATTTTCGAATAGCTTTTGAGAAAGAAACCGGCAAACCTCGCGGGTTTGGGTTTTGTGAATATTTCGGTCAGCTTTATTGTCTTTCAATCAGAAAATAAGCACATCCTAATCCTACTTGTGTGTCCTTAATCCAACAACGCCTTGACTTGTTCTAGACACCCAAACCGCTGAATCGGCCATCAGGAATCTGCAAGGAATCGAGATTGGCGGACGCGCATTGCGACTGGATTTCGCAGACGTCGGCAATCATGACACAAGAGATGCAGGTGGTCGACCCCCACCTCCAAAGGGACGGCGAGCCGCTGCAGCTGCTGCCGCGGCCGCGGCTGCTGGCAATACTTCTGGATCTCAGGAATATATTGGTAATGGTGGGCGAAATGCTCCGCCGATCACCACTGGATTACCGCCCGATTTGCCACGCGGACAACCCTTAGCGCCTGGCCAAACTGCTACTGATCAGATCTCACAAACTTTGGCTGCGATTCCGCAAACTCAGTTGGCTGAAATCATGAGTCAAATGAAGGTACATTTGCCCTCCAATGCCAGCTCAGGCCGAAATTAGTCTCTGTGCTTATGGGGATCTTCAGCTAACTCAAAATGTCTTTTTTCCCGTACAGCAACTTGTTACCACAGCTCCTGATCAAGCACGACAATTATTGAATTCAAACCCACAATTGACTTATGCTTTATTTCAAGCCATGCTAATGATGGGCATCGTAGATGCTTCAATCTTGACTCGAATGCTGGTACCGGCTGCCATGCCTCAACAGCAACAGCAGCCTCAACCACCACATCCTTCAACTTTAGCAGCTATGCCCCCAGGTCAAGTCTCCCTTGGGTTTGGATCAGCAACCTATGCACAACCGGTTAGGCCCGCAATGCCTCAGCAAGTTGCATACAACTCATCTTTGACTCCGATGTCGAATTATGGGATGGTGCCACAGGCTGCTCCTGCCCCCGTGGCGGCCGCAGCCGTACAACCACCTCAACAACAGCAACCAACGGTAGTTCAGCAACAACAGACCGCGGCTGCTACCCAGCAAGCTCAATTGATTCAACAGGTCTTATCACTAACACCTCAACAGATTGATGCCCTTGCTCCTGAACATCGATCAACTATCTTGCAAATCGTCAGTTTTATCTTGTCATTCCATCTATTCTCTCTGCTTTCATTTTCTCGAGATCAATTCCGTCAAGTCCTTTTTACTAATCGGTTGCAATTTTTATACTCTTCTTGCGGTGGGATTGATGTTTCTTTTCCTAGCGTCAGCAAGCATTAAGTAACATGGGACGATAAAAGTCAAAATTTCATTCTGGTAAGCTCAAACGTCTGACATTCATTGTTATACGTGCCGTCGATTTTACATGATCATTAAGTTGTCTTTGTTTTCGTCTTGATTGAAACCGCTTCCACAAAGACTGCATCCAAACAAGATGGATTAAACTTTGGCTGTTTTTTTTTAAAACAAGAAACCTGTCTCGGGATTTTATCAATAAATCGTGAGCCAAATGTATTGAATTTGAGGCTGAAAAAACATGAATGTAAAATGGAGAACCCAAAAGAATAAGGTTTTTCTAAGTTTTTTAAAACTACAAGTGAGATACTATCTTTGAGGAAAAGATATTTGAGTGCAATAATAGTAAGAGCGATGTTCAATAAGTAACAGTTTGACTTGGTAGGCGCCAGCTTCGTTTTTCACCATGTTTAACTTTAAATATAATTCATTCATTTTTTACTATTTTCTAGCTTGAGCGCTAGTTTTCCCAGTCAAAGAGTATTGCTTTGCTGCCCTTATTCAGAACAGGTCGAAATTCTTTCAGCCTATTTACAAATAAAAGCAATAAAACAAAAATGCATCACCTTATTTGTTTCCAAAAGAAACTGGTTATACGGATTGGTTTTTGCTTTCATATTTAAATATTGAAATCTTAATATGACAGCTGGAATTTATCCAAGGCCTCAGCAGAGCGAATATAAAATGCCTGCGGACCCAGTGCCCCCTATAAAGAAGATCATAGTAAGTTCTTCACGCTAGCCAATAAACATCATTTGCCCAATTTGCATAATCCGCTTCCCAAGCTGATTATCTTTTTGTTTTTTTGCACCATTTAAACCTAGTGTTTGATCGAAATAGTTGTCATTAACAAAGCTTCGCGCACTCAAAATGCTGTCTCATGACACAATTCCATATCCATAAGATCACGAATATGCATAAAATACAGCCGTTTGACGTAAACCTGAGAGTTAAAAGAAAGGAATGTCAAGCCATATTACAAAATAATTTATACATTTGTCTAAGGTTCAGTATGATCATCCAAATGCAAGACTAGGAGCTTGAAACTAATTTGAATGATTTCATTTATTTTACAGTCTGTGATGTACATTTCTCTGATTTTGGGCCCTGCCAAAGGCAAGTTTGATTGCAAAGACATCATGGCTTCAGAAAGACCACATTATTGTTCCGTATCAAGCTTTTCTGAAAAAATCACATTGGGGAGATCGTCCTTGCTTTCCAGGTCTATGAGACAATCGAAATTACATCATGATTTTTTCTTATTTTTACCACATAAAAATTCCTTTTACAATCTTTTGGCTGTTTGAATTCCTTTCATTAATGCTGCAGCAAGTACCTTAGGCCTGTTTCAAAGATTTCTTGGCAAATAGTTTCTGAAACTTGACGATCCGCCTAATAAACTTGAAAGTGCGTCCATAATCGAGCTCAAATCGGGAATTCAACATATATATATCAAAAATTGAAATTTCCTGCTCGTCCAAAACCTATTATACCACCAATCCTTGGGACGTACCTTCACTCTCCGAAACGATCTATTGTTTGATAAGATCCGTCGTGGGTAGGGTAGCCGGCGGGGCTCCCAGGTTGACGCGCATGTGTGCGCCCGCCCCATCCTCCGAACAGAGGTTGGCACGCCACAGGATGTAAAGCCTTTGAGAAGGCATGATTGTGAAAGCTTCACTCTAGCGGTGCTCTCTCCCTTTTGCTTTATTTCTCAGCGTGCTCTTCTGTGAAAAGTATCCTCCATAGTTTTCTTTCTTTAGTCATCATCCTCCATCTTTCATTTAAAAATACCCTCGATTCTTTCCAACTTTTTGAATTGACATATGCTTTTCCAAATTACTTGCATCCTTTATCTTGCTAAATTGATCATTGCAATTTTATCTCAAAGCTAAGACACGACGCTTGCATAAGCTAATTCCGAGTACTCATTAAGATATTCTCTTGAATTATGGTGAACCCTTTCTTTCAGCAATATCAAGAGAAACTAGTTCAATCAGCCTTTACCCTTCTGACCAGATTGGGATATCAGACAGCCTGTTAATATGACTTGTTGAGAATAAGCTTACTACTGCAAGACATCAGCTATCAAAAAAACCTTCTACTGTCCCTGGATGGTTGGATTAATGTCTGGGAAAATAGTATATATGTCCATTCTTGCAAGGGCTGTAACTGAAGTGATTTGTCTGATTCAGAATATTACACCTCACTCAATCATGGTGGAGACTAAAAAGAACAATAAAACAACTTTCAATTTACTCATCTTGTCTTCATTTTGAAGTGAAAAACAGGGAATTTGGGCTGAAGAAAATCATTTAAAATATGGATTATGAACATCCTGAGGAATACAATGGTATTCAATGGCCAAGGTCTCTCTTGAAATTTTGGACCATCAAGAAGGATTCATGTCATTCCATTCTATCAAATATAATCTCACATTAATACTACAGAAATTGGCAGGAATTTGGTCAGCTTTATCCAGAATCATTATCAGTTTTTATCTCAAATCCAGTTCTTGTTTGTCTTCCAAAAATATTTTCTCACTTTATATCCCAAATTAGGCATTCAAGAACCCAACTTCCTGAAGTTTTTGAATAGTTTGATTAAATATACTTTAAAAGAAGGATAATTATATTTAAATAAATAAATAAATTTCATCAAATGGAAAAATTCAAGAGAAAACTTTTTTAACTACTGAATTCAAACTTGGAAACTTAAGAAGCTAACCTTCATGATTGAGGAAGTTGTACCTTGTACTTCTAGATTCAAAGGGATATTTTTTGTTATTATAATAGAATACTAGAATACTCTAATATAATGTTTTTAAACAATATAAAAATACTGAATTAAATAGAATCCCTTACTTTTTTCAATTGATTTCTTCTCAAGATTCCTAAAAATACCCTCAATTAACTTTTTATACAACATTCAATAAAATTACTTTTAATAAATCTTTTTTTTAAAAAAAAAACTTAACTGAAGATTTCTAAAGATGTTATTGTTTTTCTTTGTTAATTTAAGGCAAATACCTTTTTTTTAAGAAAAACTTATAGCTTGATAGAAAACTTTTTTTTTAATTTTGATTATTTAATAACTTGGAAAAAAAAACAAAGGCAAGAAGAAGATTTTTGAGATTAATATAAATCTTTATTAAAAAGTATTAATATTACCCATATAAACCTTCTTGAATGGATAATTGATTTTTTTTTTGATTATTCATATTTCATGAATTTTATGATTTTTCATTTATTTTTTATTTTATATCTTATTTAGTTCAAATTTCATTTTTTTTGATAAAATATAGAATTTCTATTTTTTTAGGGTTTTGGTAAACACATGTAAGTGACCTATTTTTTTTAAAAAAAAATCCTCAGGCTCAGTTTTGAGCCTTTTTGTAATTTTTTTTTGCCATATTTTTTCCAACATGGGATGTTAATATCCCTAAATTTTTTGGAATTTTTCTTGTTTTGCCAATTTGATGAAATGGCATATTTTTTAAAAAATGTCATTAAATATGTTTCCACTTATGAATTTCCATATTTTTTTTTAAAAAAATGAAGGGTTCAATCTTTACAATGAAAAACTAGATGCCCATAATTTTGGGGAATTTTTTTGGAGGGACAAGTAAAGGCACAAAAATGGTTTTTTTCATGTTTGTAATATGACTATCTTTAAGTACAAAAGTGCCACATGTTTTATAAAAAATGGGACTGAGGTGGGATTTAAGAAACAAATAGGACTGAGGAGAGGGATAAATGACATAAATTTTATATACACAAATCAATCAATCTGAATCAACCTCCAAAATAGTTGGTTTTTTCTGAGGGGGGGGGGGGAGGAAGATTGGACAAATATAACATCCTGTGTTTCTTAACTTTATCTTCCCACCCCAGGTCTTGTGGTTGGGCATGAAATTCCCAATTAACAGTAATGGGGAGGGACTGGATAAACTTTAGAAATGATGATATCCAATGGTACAAAATGAGAAAAGCTATCCAAGAAGCAGATGAAAATCAGTGGATTATCATTTGGAGGACAGAAATAAGGGAAAAAAGAGAAATATTGGGCTTTTAAGTGAAAGAAAACTGGTATTTGATACTTATTTTCAATTGGATCCCCCATATCAGGCATGGACATCCACCTGCTGTTTGGAGCCTGGCCAACATCTTCATACCACTCAATTCTGTCCAAATAAGATGTTATTGAGGGAATCAAAGTGTTCATGGCTTCATAAAGGTCTTGATTTTTTTGAATTTCTTCAGCCAAGTCACCTCTGACATCAGTCCATTGATCTTGAGTCTTGTAAATGTAGTGGGATACTGTTCTGTAGCCACAGTTTCCATCACCCTGGACATTGATGGCCTTGAAGGTGTATTTCAATTTAAACTTGGGAAAGTCTTCCGAGCCAGGTACCTGATAGAATTTGGTCAAAAAAAGAATAAATATTCAAATAAACAAAAAACATACAATAACAAGAATAAGAAACTCACAAAGAGCTTGGAGCATTCATAACTTGTGTGATAATTGCTTTGAAAATGCTCACAGGAAAAGTCAATTGCATCATATATCTTTAAGCTTGTGGCAGGATTGTGGGACTTTCATTGTGGGGTTTTGCTACCCATTGCCAATCTTCTGGACCTTCTAAGGGTGACTCCTGATTTTCTATATTCATTTAATTCAGTTGCTGAGGGTAGTGAATCTGATGAAATTATGGATTTTGATAATGAGGCCTCAGAATTTTCAGATGAATCCACTTCCATGATTGGAGAAGGTGCAAATGACTGTTATCTTGATGTTGTTGTGCTGGTCACTTTTGATGGGGTTCTTCCCCTTCTCTTGGGTTGAATTTCAATGATTTAAAATCTTGATGGTTCTCTTTTATTTTTATTTTTATTCTTATTATTGGCTCCTTGAGGTCTTCCACCAATATTCTTGCATTCAAGTGGGTCTTCATAATATTGATCATGCTCTTGACTCTTGGGAATTTGATCAAATGGGACTTTTCCAGTCAAAACATCTTGAAAATGTTGAAGAATTCAGGTGATTTCTGCCATTGGTCTTTGAAAAAGGTCTTCAAAAATATTTTAAAATAATCTTTTGGCTTAATTCTTTCTTGTTTTCTAAAAACTTTGATCATCACCTTGATAGCCAGGCTGGGAAGAAAATGACAAAGAAAATCAGCTAATAAGAAAAAAAATAAGAATTCAAAGTTCAAAAATCCTCACATGCAGATCAAAATGCCACTGAGGATGGAAGTCTGATATCTCAAGCCTTTGGTGCTTGGAAAATTACTTTTGTGTCTTATGCTTGTAAGTAATGCCTTGATAGTTGCTGTATTTGTTGGTGCATTTTTAATTGGGGGGAAATTTGGTTTTGAAATTGTCAAAGGCTATCTGAAGGGAATAATGAGACACCTTGCCATTGAGAGCATAGATGTGTGGAGGAAAATTCTTGACATGGACAATCATTTATTTGGAGATTCTGTTGATTATTTCAATAAATTTTTTTCTGAAAGCCATGTGGAGAGCCCTAACTACCTCCAGGAGAGTACCAGTGGACTTTTGGAGCCAAAATTTAACCATGGCATGGGAACCTTCAACTCTTAAGGTGGAGCCCACACCCAGGTGGCAATGGTGGTTGGTCCAGGTTGTCACAAAATACTCCTTTAGAGGAAGCCAGGTATTTTCCAAATATTGCAAGACTTCAGGATTTTTGACTTGCTTTTGAAGCTTATCCCAGTTGTCTTTTAAAGACTTTTCAGTGGATGAATACATAACCTGAGAAATGAATCCCAATGCCATTAATAAAACCAATAATAAGAATAAAAGTGAAAGTGAAAAGTATATTACCCGATTCCAAAGGCCCATAAAATTTTCAAAATAAGTACCATGACCAAATTTCTTCATGCAATGGGGAGATGCATCTTCATTGATATGTCAAATGCATAAAATGACTTTTTGAGTTTGGGAAGAGCTTCTTAAGAGAGTTTTTCAAGACCAAATACCTGTCAATAACAATGACTGGAGAAGGAAAAATATTTGTGTTGTTTAGGAATTTTTCTATGTATTGATTTAATTCCCAAGTATATGAGAGTTCAGTTTCATTCTTCATCAAACAAAAAGCCCCAGAAAATGTCTCATTGGTTGAGCTTAATCCAGCAATATTAAAAAGGGGAACTCTGTACTTATTGGTTTTATAAGTATAATCAATAAGAATGACATGAGGAAAGCCATGGAGAAGTTTTATGGCAAGGGGGTGAGTGAAAAACAAGGAGTTAATGTGTCCCTCAGCATCCCTTTCAGAGGACCAAACAAAACTTTCTTGCTTGAGGGTGTCAATAAGCACATAAATGGTCCTTCTGCCTTTCAGTTTGTATTTCTTTATTTTCTTGAATTGGTTGTAAATGTCTTGAAGGATTATAGGCCTTTCAGACTCCCTCTGGCTGAATAATTGGGCCTGAATTTGCCTTTTCATGAGCAGTGACTCAGACATTTGAGCAATTAGGGATGTTTCTTTCTCATTGTATTTTTTGAAAGCAGGATGTGCCATGATATTTTCAGTGGAATCATGGCTATGTTCAGGATTTTTGACTTTAAGAGTCCAAGTGGTACTCTTGGCATATTTTCTGGAATAAGGTATAAAGGGACAGTCAAGCTTTCTTGAAGTGATTGTTTTGGAGGAGTTTTTGTTGGGATTTGGGCTCCCAGACCTGTCACAACCTATTTCAATTTGTTTGTGGGTCATATTGAACCTCAAGGTGGACACAGCGTACCCATGAGCTGTGGCAACATTATTCACATGCTGCCAAAGAAGATCAAGGGTCTGAAATTCACCTTCAGTGGAGGGTTGAAGCATTATGGAGTGAAGAATATGTATCAATTTAAAAAAAGAGGAATTTGGGAATTTGGAATGAGGAAAGAAGCTTTTGAAATGTGAAAAAGAAGTGATAAAAGGTGTGAAAAATCCAAATAAGTGGTTTAAATGTGGGATTGATACATGAGGGAAAGTGAAAAATCAGAATTTTAGAGGCTTGGAACCAGGTTGTTGGGGAGTAAAATGCAGTTTTTGGGGGAAAAACGAAAAAAAAGTGTAAAAAGCTTTTCAAAATAGCTTTGTTAATGCTGTTTTCCAAAAAAGAAAATATTTTTTGGGAGGGGATAATGTGGATTATTTGGGTGTTTAGTCTTTTTTGGGGGGGGATGTGCAAAAAAAATTAAACAATTGGGTTAGAGGGGTTTTGTGGGGAAAAAACCTCTTTTTGGCAGGTTTTTGCCCAATACAGGGTTTTTGGTGTTTTATTTTTGATTAAAAATGGGCCCAGGGAACCCCTTACATGGGTTTACCTATACCCCTTTTTTATTTTTTATTTCTTGTTTTTTTTTTTTTTTCATTTTTATTGAATCATACTATATATACCATAAGTAATTAAAATCTTACTTATTTTTCTTTGGGAGTTACAATGGTATGCCAAGATCTGTACCCTAGCTTTTGAAAAACACCCTTAGCTTTTCATCTTGATTTTATAAAGATAGCTCTCTTACTAGTCTCAGATTACGGAGATTTCTCAAAGAAAAATCACAATTATTCTCAAATTGCAAAGCTAAATTAGGTGTTATTCCTTCTGATAATATGTTTCAAGGTATTTATACTAAGGTTTTCTCATATCAGGTCGGGATATATCATAAAAAAATCAAGTTAACTGAATTATGCTACAGGAAAATTCATTCCATGAACTTAAAAAGGCTTTATTGAACAGTTTTTAGGAAACCAAGTTTCTTTCTTTATCTCCAAAAATGATCAATTGAAACTTAATTTTTGGAAATATAGGCCTTTAGTTAATCAATACCCTATATCAGTAAATATACAAACAATTCATCTTTTCACTTCACCCTAATGAGATCATAGACTGATTGATAAAAATTTAGAAGTTCATATCTATGATACTATGAGCTAAGTGTTTAACATATAGCTTGAAACTGATTGTTAAAGGTCTTAATTTTGTTTGACTTAATTGAAAATCCTCAATACCACCTTTTATTTTGTCTTGATGGCCACCAGATATTAATCTTCAGTAATTTATACACCTATTGACTCAGATTTTTCTATTTCAAATTAAAATAACCTTTCAACTTCTCATTAATAATCAAGCCATAAGTTTTACCCATCTAAATAATGGTCTATTTAAAATTTTTACTGGAAGAAAAATCTCCTATATTTTTAATAGTAAATTACTTCCTTTGAGCTTAATTTTGACTTTATGCTTTTATAATTAATATATAAGATTAATTTGGTTTTTTATTAGTTTACTGATGAAGATTGGTTTTGATTTTCATTCCAAAAGAAGAACTATCTTTACCTCAACTTCATCCTCCATGAAATATTTAATCATCTAGTATTCCAAGTGAACTTTCTGGTTTCTGAAAATTGGTATTTATACTCTTATCATTCTGGTTTCAATTTTTTCTTGAAAATATTCTTCTTATTTATTGTTAGAAGGTGAGAACAAGTGAATTTTTTCTTGCAGTTTTTTTTTGTAAAATATTCCATTGAGATCTTTTCATATATTTTAAATGCTTAAATAAAGCCAAAATATATTCAAGAATTCATTTAATTATTCAAAAAAATTAATATTTTATTTAAAAGTGAATGATTATGAATGTAATTTGATCAATATACAGATTTAAGATAAGATTTGGATTTTACACCAAAATTTTCTTTTAGCTATACTTATTAGATGTATAAGTTAGAAATAGCTTGATATAAGCTGTTAAAAGGGAAAATATTTCAAATTTATATAGTTAATTTTTAATATTAATATCTGTTTTTGTGTGTTTCATTTTATTTTAAGTGAATAAGATTGTAAAAAAATAAGCATTAAATAGGAATTGGAATCAGTAAAATAAGCAAGTAAATCATTTAAGAGAACTTTATTGATAAATAGAATTATGATAAATACATACCCAAACTAAAGTTTGGTAGCTTATAGTGTTTGAAGTCATAGAGAAATAGAGGAGAAAAATCCAGTGAAGAAATTCTGATTGACTATGATTTCTGAGCCTTTGAGCTGTAGGAATTGATCATAGTTTTGAGAATGAATTTTCTATGATTTTATGAATTGATTGAGACAGTTTCTTGTGACTGAAAGAGATATTAAGGTCATCAAATAATTATAGAATATAATAAAACTAGAAATCAGTTTTTTAACTAGCTTTCATTCATGTTTTAACGCTACTATTACTATTACAAGGATTGATGATATGTTTTTGAAGATAACAAAATCATTAATTAAAGAGCTTTTTTGCACTAAAAAAATAAAAATAAAAATAAAGGAAATAAACAAAAAAATTAGTAAATATAACATGAAATGTTGAAGCACTACAAGAATTAATTAAAAATTAAAGATATAATTCTAATAATTCAAATTATCAGTTTTATTCATTGTTTCTTTTTTTATTATTCTGAATCACAAGACAAGATCTTCAAAAAAAACAGAAAATTTGAGATTTGATTAACTTACCAATTGAGCTCATTATATCAAGAGTATTATTAACATTATAAGATAAAGAAGTATTGATTGAAAACTATTCATCCTCTATTGAAAATCCATAATTGGTATCTATGAAAAGTCTTTTAATTGATAAGATGAGTAAATCTTGCTTGAAAATGGATGATTAAATAATGATCTAAAGTGAGGTATTTCATTCAATTTTGAATCTGAAAAGCACAAAATCTGAATTAATACCAGCCCTCATCCTTAGCCCTAATCCATCACCCCCAATAGATAAGCAGTGGGGAAAGGTAAATGAAGAAGTTACAAGCAGTCTTTTAAGCTAAAGCTAGAAAGCTGCAGAATAGAAGAGGAACACATAATTTTGACTAGGTAAAAGAATTTATTTATAGAAGAATATGGGAAGCTTCAGTGTCACATATGCCTAGATCTCAACACCCCTCCAAAAAAATTTGAATTTTACCTTCTTGATACCTACAAACAATAGGGCTGAAAGAAATTCAGGTACAGATAGTTATTTGGCGAGTTAATTAGCCTTCATTTCTTGTGTCTTAACCAAAATAACCTTGATCCTATATTGTTTCATTGTGTAATTTAAAAAAGGAAATGTACAATAGTAGTATTTTATTTTCTTTAAAAACATATTTTCATTTATACTTGGAAATTTCCACAATATATTTACTTTTAAAAATTTCCTATGAGATGTGATTTCTGTTTTACATCTTGAGCAAGATTTTTCATTGAATTCAAAATTGAAATGTATCCTTCCGTGAAGTTTAATAGAGTCACAACCCCTTTATAATATTATTACAATAATATTGAAGCTTTTCCCAGTTGGAGATTGCTCAATATCCCACCCCAGCTTTCATTTATCCAGAGGAGTTAGTCCTGAGTGTCATCCTGTGGTGCCTGATTTTATCAAGGTAACTAACAAGGTTTTATAGAAGTATTCAATGGAGCTCCATTGGGGAAGGTATTTAACAGAAGAAGAAAGTTCAGGTAAGCTAGTAAGCCAATGGATTACCAGTAGATGGTTGGATTTTGAATAATTCTGTTCTTTCCCATGAGATTGGTGCATAGTGTTAGTAACAGTTAGTCATGGTAGTATTTCTGTAGGGTATTTTGTACAGTATTCTACCTTTGATTTGTTGCTGTGAAATGGTTACTTAACCCTTTCCAATTTCAAACTCCAATCCAGAAATATAATTTGGCTCATTGCTTTATTAAAGTTTGAATTGGGAGAAGATCTGTGATTTTAAGTCTGTCACAGATTGAGGAGAGTTTGGTGAGATTACCCCATTACCCAAATAGATCCATATAAACATAACTATATTTCATGAGCTTAAGAAATAGAAGAATTGATCCACCTCTGTTTCCACAAGAGCTACATTTGTTAGTATATTTGAGAAGAATACCTAACAGCATCTACCTTACTGGAAAATACAATACAGTGCATTTTTTAGCCAGAAGAATTTTTCTTTCAGGTCATAGAGGAATTAAACAGGTTTCCCAACCAGTATGGTTTGTTTGATGTAGTGGTAGAGGTAGAAACCATTGAAATCAAAAGACCTGACAATCTATTTCTTTAACTAAGAAATTTCCGGCATCAAATTCAGAAGCATTAGGGATTCTGGTGGTGTATATGTCTCAGTAAATTCTATGCCTGGGTGATGTAATTCACTCCATGAAAGTAACCAAGAAATTGAGGTTGGGATTTGCATAAAAAAATCCAGCTATTACAAATGGCTTTCATACCCTTCATTTTATCAAAAGTGTAAGGTTTGACTATGAAACAATAAGTAAAAATTACTAATTTATTACTTATTGTACTCTGAATGTCCTTATAATTGAAATAAATAAGATTAAAATAATAATAATAATAAAGAAAATATTATTATTATGGCGTAAAAATATTATATTATTAAATAAATATAATAATATAATTAATATTATATGAAATTATAATATTATAAATAATATATTAATATAAAATAATTAATATATTATAAAGCTCTTTATTATTGTTACCAACAAATAATAAATGCGTAAAAATTGTTTTTTATAAATAAAAAACAATTAATAACAATAATATTACTAATATTAAAGTTATATATTAATATAAATACTATTTATATTAATTAAGAATTATTAAGAGTAATAATAAGAGAGAAATTATTATAATAAGATGAAATAACCTACTTTTAACACTTAAAATAATAATTTTGAGATATTTTACGCCAAAAGAATATAATACAACTTTTTCAAATTGTATTTACAATAAAAAATAAAGAAAATTACTAAATTTCTTGATTTTACGTGGAAATGAGTTTATAGAGAGATTTATGACAAAAACGATTAAAGAATTGATTTAATCACGTAAAAATAGTGATTAATATTAAGATGGTCTTTAGTCTTTAATAATATAAGAGTTTTATATATAAAGAATAAAGAAATTACCTTTTATTTAATTGATTTAATGTTTTTGATGCGTCTGAGGGGTAAATAGAGTAAAAAGAGCTCTATTTATAGTAAATACCTCCCTCCTAGAGTCCAACAGGCTTCTAGTAGACGTGTACTGATCATATCCACTGGAATTGATCAATATTTTAAGGTTTGAGGGTGATTACATCATGATCAAACCATATTACATCATTATTACACCATTATTTAGAGTTATCACTATAACTCTAAGTTTGATGACATCAGAGGCTTGGCAGAACCCCAAATTTCGTGGATTTTATTAGTTTTAATCATAAACTAATAGTATTCACCAATTTTATCACTCTTAAGACTGTTAAACTTAAATTAAGGTTACAGTATGTGATCATAACTGCTCAAATTAAGCTCAAACTTTGATCCTCAATAACTTTTAAGATTTACACGCTAAAGCAATTCAGAGAGTGAATTCTGATAGCCTGGCATAACCTTATTATGCTGCCAAGAGCTCTTCATTACATCATCAAAACTCTAATTTTGATGATTTTTCTTGTAACTCATCTTTTCTGTCGAAATTCAATATTTTAAACTTCAAACCTTGATTTCAGGGGGTTATACCCTGAATTTAATAATACAAATTACATCATTCTTCACGAATGAGCTAGTAGAATCCAACTGTATACTTTTTTTTAAGTTTGGAACACTTTCACAACAAAGTGGTCAACAGCTCTGTTGATTTTTATCAATAATTCATCATAGGTTTTAACCTTGTTTATAATTTGTAAAATAAAGTTCATATCTGTGTTCTTACAGTAATTACGTGGTAACTTTATTTTTGGTTCATCATTCTATCATGTATAGTTTAGAAGATATTAGCTATGATCCTTGAATATATGCGTTGACCAAAAAAGTGCATATATTCAGGATAATTCCTTAAGTATTAACATTGGAAATTAGCTTATTAATTGTTTTATGTGTGGATTTTAATGGGGAATCCACTGGTACAATTTATTTTACATGTTGTTTCATTAGTTCTTGAGATAAATAAGGTTTTATGATTTTTATAAGGTGTTATACCTTATAATTCCTTAAATATTGACTTTACAGATATGCCATAAAAATGGTATATGTGTATTTTTCCATGGGGAATCCAATGGTATAATTCATTTTACATGTTGATTCATTGGGTTTTAAGTTAAACAAATTTTTGTACCAATTTATGGTATTTTTTTGTATATTTAAGTAATTATTCTTAATGTATAATTATTCTAAGTAATTTTAATATAATTATATTAAAGGTATAATTGTTCTGAGTCTTTTTGTGACCTTATTGGGTATGTGGTCATATCTCAAAGGCTCACATTCCCTACCACCAAAAAATATTGTACCACAATCTGATATGTGTGATTAGGGTATCATCCACTGTCCTACCTCTTCATTAGACTTTGTTAGTCTTGAAGCTCAATAATGCTTAACTTTTCTATTTTTCAGGCTTTCTTTCATGTCTGAACCTTCTTAGTAGTTTATCAGAATTTGTTATATCTTTCTCAAGTAGCCATTCATCTTCTTGAGTTGAATTTCTATACCTTACAAGGTATTCCCTTTCTTTTTTGTTTCTTGTCCTTCTTTCTTTAAGGACTTTTACTATTTTCTTTTCTTCTCCTTCTTCCAAGGGTGGAATTTCAAGTGGGGGTTTATTTCTTAGTGGAAATAACTCCTTGTCACTTGAACTGTAAGGCTTTATTAGACTCACAGGGAAAGCTGGGTGCTTGTCCATTAGTTCACCTGTGAGTTCTAATTGCACAGCATTGGGTCCATGGAGTGCTTTTATCATAAATGGTCCTGCAAAGGAATCTTTCAATTTCTTTGGGCCTTTTATGTTATTGAAATTAAGGGTTGATACTAAAACCAGGTCTCCTATTTTGAAATCAGGTGGCTTATGACTTTTATCCCATCTTTCTTTTGCATATTTAAAAGAATCTTGCATGCATCTGTTTGCATGGTGTCTTGCTTTGTCAAGCATTATCTTGAAACTGCTTGCTGTTGGATGTATATCCACTAAGTCCTTTTTGAGGGTATCATAAGGAAGTCTTGGATTCCAACCTTTCTCTAGCATTGCTGGTGTTTTGCCAGTAGAAGAATGGATTGATGTCTTATATGCCAGTTCAAGTGCTGGTATTAGTGTACACCAATCATGGGTAAAACCATCAGAATCTTTGAATTCTAGCCCATAAGCACAGAATCTTCTGATCATATCCTCTAGGGTCTGTATCATTCTTTCTGCTAGACCATCAGTTTGAGGATGATAAGCTGTTGAGAATGATAACTTTGTCCCAAAAAAGTTATGGAGATTTGTCCATAATGCTGAAGTGAACTTTGGGTCTCTGTCACTTATAATATTTTGGAATAAGCCTGTGTGGCTAATGACTTTATTCCATATCATTATGGCGGTATCCATAGCTGTGTCATCTTTATGACATGGTAAGAACATGGGAGTTTTACTGTACCTGTCAACTAACACTAGGCATGCATTATAACTCCTGTCTCCTCCTGGAGGTAAGGCTGTTACCCAATCCATATGAACTATTTCCCATGGGGATTTTGGTTCTTGGATTTGGATCATCATTCAAAATTTCTTTCCTGTGGCTCTGTTGGCTTTTTGACATCTGTCACAGGTTTGGCAGTACTCTGCAACATCTTTCTTCCAATTTGGCCACCAAGAGCAGGTTTTCACCCTCTCTAGTGTCCTATCCTGAGAGATGTCCAGATGCAACACTATCATGACACTCGTGTAAAATAGTGTTTATTAGTGTTCTATCTGTTAAGGCCATAACACATGTGTGTTTTGTTCTATGGTAAAGGATTCCATCAAGGAGGTGAAATCTTCCTTCATCATATGCCTTTTTCCATATTTCATCTAGTTTTGATGAAAGTGATGGATCTTTGCAGTCTTTCATTAGAAGTTGGCTTAAGATATGGCAATTTTTATCTGTCTTATAGCTTTCTTTAACTTGGTTAAAGAATTCTGTGCCAATGTCTGTAACACATATTCCTTCTATATGGTGCTCTTCTTGTGGTACCCATGCTGGATTGTCAGGGGTATTTGCTAGAGCCCATCTGCTAAGACCATCTGCATTTTTATGAATATTTCCAGATTTATGAACAATAGTCATATTTCCTCTATATTCTTGGATAGCAATTTGCCATCTCAGCATATGTCTATTTGGAGTCTTCATATTTAATAGTGATTTCACAGCATTACAGTCTGTGATTACATCAAATACTGTGCCATCCAAATAATAATGCAGTTTTTCTAAAGCCCATACTAGGCATAAGCATTCCATTTGGCTTGCTCCATACCTTGCTTCTGTTGGCTTTATCTTCCTTGAAATGAAAAAAATTGGTCCTTCCACTGGTTTATCATTGATAATTTGTGTTTGGTGAAGTGCAGCACCTAGTCCTTCTCCACAAGCATCAATGTACAGTTTGAAGGGTAGTTTCCAATCTGGCATCAGAAGAAATGGGGCATTTGTTAAGGAATTTTTCAATTCTTCATATGCCTTGACTCTTTCTTCTGTCCTCTCATAGACTGTTTGTTGGTCACATAGCTTATACAAGGATTTAGCAATCTTTGAAAAGTCCTTTATATGCTGTCTATAGTAACCAGCAAATCCTAGAAATGATTGCATTTCTTTTTTGGTTTGAGGCATTGGTATAAGTAGTACTGCTGCTACTTTATTTTTGTCTATGCCTAGACTAAGGCCAGATACTACATGTCCTAGTGCCTTTAATTCACTGTATGCAAAATGACATTTTTTCAAGGAAATTTTCATATTTACTTGGACTATTTTCTGTAGTACCCTTTCTAGTCTTGTAAGGTGATTTTCCCAAGTTTCTGAGCAAACTATGATATCATCCATATAGATAGTCAACCATCCTTCTGATAATTCTTCAGGGAATATGGTATTCATCATTCTTTGATAATGGGAAGGTGCATTTTTTATTCCAAATGGCATTCTTAAGTATTCAAAAATTCCACAATGGACTATTATTCTTAGTAGTTTCTTGGCATTGTCTGTTAAGACATTTTGATGAAAACCCTTCAGAGCATCCATAGCTGTGATGAACTTAGCTTGTGACAATTGGGTTAATGTCTCATGGATTCTGGGTATTGGATATCTGTCTGGAATGGTATAGGTATTCAGGGCTCTGAAGTCTTCTACCATCCTTGATTTTCCATTATGCCAAGTTATAATGACAGGTGTAGTAACTTCTACTTGTTCATTATGTCCAACCTTTCTTAATACTCCAAGGTCCATTAATTCTTTAATGTGCACCTCTAAGGCTTCTCTAGCTCTTGGACTGGCTGGATAAGCAGGTCTTCTTAATAAAGGTGGGTAAGGTTTTTCTACATTAAGAATTATATCCACTTCATGTCCAATTATGGCACCTAGTGGCTCTTTGTCAGTTGCAAAGGCATTTTTATACTTAAATAAGAGGTCAATCAATTTTTCTTTCATTTTTTCTGTTAATTCTTGATTGAATTCTGCCTCTTTGAGTTGTTCAGATATAAAAAGTTCCTTTTCTGGAATTTTTTCTTCATTCTTAATAACTGTGATTTGTTTTTTGTTATTTAAGAATCCAAACTTTTGTCTTTTGTTATCTCCTATGGTAAAATATCTATCCTTTTGGTTGGAGATATCTATACCATAGATTGATAAGTAGTCATTCCCAAGTATGAAATGATTACTAGTACAGTTGTCCATTACTACAAACTCTACTTTAATTCTGACACATTGTGAGGGATGAGGAAAAATTAGTGTTAAATCAATTATTCCAAGGGGCTTCATGCTCTCACTTGCACTACTAAATTTGACACCTTGTATTGGCATAAGTTTTTCTTGCCAGTCTGGGACAATGGTTTTTAAATAACTTTTTCCAACACAAGTGCAATATGCTCCTGTATCCAAGTTAATCTTTCCTTCTTGGTTATCAACCATAACAATACTAATACTTGATTTTCCAGCTGTATATCCCATTCCTCTTGCAGGTTTGGTTCTATACATTTTGGCATCTTGTATGTTTGTCAGATTTGTGTCAGATGTTCCAACTTGTGGCAAGTTTGAATTAACATCCAGTACTTCATAAATTATATCAATATTATTAATTTGTGCATTAATTATATTGATTTCATCACTTTCAGAGCTTTCTGACTCTTCTGTCTCTTTTTCAGAGTCAGATTCCTCTTCTTTGTCATTGTGGTTTTCTGTTTCCACAATTTCATTAATCTTTGCTTTTTTAAGGCAATTATTGGCTAAGTGTCCAATACCTCCACATTTATGGCATTTTCTTTGCTCATTATTGTTGGATGTATTGGGCTTAAAGGATTCTTTTGACTTATCTTTTTTGATAAATGGTTTATTTGGGCTTTTAATGTCCAATTTTTTCCAAGTCCTGCCAATTTTTGTTCTTGTCACTATATCTTCTAGTGCATTTATATACTCTTCTGTGGAGCATGGTTCTATACACCTGCTTCTTAGGGCATGTTCTAGTTCCCCTCCACATTTTTTAAGTATTTTCATATGCACCATCTTCTGTGACATTTCTGGGTACAGTGCATTAAGCCTTTCAACTTGTTTTAAGAACCAAGTTAAAGGTTTATCTTTCTCTGGGTCAAAGAAAGAGTTTTCAAATGCATTTTCTATCTTATACCTCCAGGCATCATTTGCCCACTTGGTGATTATTTCTTGTTTCCACCAAGACCAGGTATTTTTACCATTTGTTTGTCTTATGCCATAATACCATCTTTTTGCAGATTTCTCAAACAATGAATGTAATCTTGCAGTGATTAATTCATCTGGTATGGCATAGTCTTCTTGTAACATGTCAATTGTTTTAATAAATGACATGTGGTCATATTCACCTTCTCCTGTGAATGTTGGCCATTCCTTCAATTGAGGTGCTTCTTTCATTAAGACTTGGTTATTGTCTTGGTGACTCAAGTCTGTTATGAAAGGATTTGACAATTCCTCTTTTGTTTTAACAGGGCTTCTTATATGAGAAAATGGTGTTGATAACTTTGGCATATTTAAATTAGCCTCATTAATTTTATCCATTTTTTCTGTAATAAGCCTTATTTCACTTTGAATATCATCTTTCAGATGCATTCTTGCTTCATCACTTTTTTCCACATGGTCCAAAAGTAATTTTTGGTGTGATGAAGTCTTTTCTTCAAATTTTTCTACAGAAATACTTAATTTATTTAATTTTTCTGTAAGATTGTCAATACTCACATCATAATTGATTGTCAAAGTCTTGTATTTGATATCTTTTATGTATTTATACAATTCTTGTTGTCCTTGTATTAATTTTTGAGTATTGTCAATTAAATTCTTTGGTTTATTATTTTCAACAATAAACTTAATGTTGTCAATTTCTTTCTTGTTTTGCACAACAATTTTTGTTAAAGAAGATAAATTGTTATTTATTTCTTGTAGTGATAATAAACTATCTTTAATTTCTTTTAGAGGTAATATACTATTTTTAATTTCTGTTAAAGTATTTACAACATCTTTGGACAAGGTTATTTCTTTGGGAAATGAGGTTGTCTCATTCTTTGCTCTTCCTTGTCCTTGAATTCCATCAAGGTTCTGGCCATGTTGAAAACATTGTCCATGGCATCCTTTTGGATTCTTGGGATTCTGTAGCTTTGGGAATATGGTTTCCTCCAATGCTTTTTCTTGTTCTTCTTCCCTTCTTGGGGAAGTGGGTTGGCTTGAGGCTTGCTGGTAGAGGCTACTGGGGCTTCTTCCTTGGTTGCCTCCCTCTTTTTGGCATGATAATCCTTGATTTTTTTGATTTGAGGTTTGGATGACAGTGGATTCCATCCATTGGAGTATTTCACTATCTCCTCCTCTTTGAGGAACTTTTTCAGGATGTGCCAGGAGTTCATCACTCCTTGGTGTATTTGAGGCAGCATTTCCCAGTCTTTGTCCTTGTATACTGTGTAATACTGCTTGTACTGGCTCATGTAGATGTCTATTTGAGCCCTCTGAATGTGATTTGTACCTATTTGAGTTACTCATACTTAGTTCCAATTCAGGCTCAGATATCATGGGTATTTCTGGGACTTGCCTTTGGGATAAGGCACTTCCTTGTGTGGATTCTGTTCCACTGGGGATATTGCCCTTTCTTTTCCCTTTTGAGGGATCAATTCTACCTCTGAGTCCAGCTCCATCTGATTGGATGGAGTATTGGGAACCTCTTCTGGTAGTCATAATTTAAAGAATAAGAAAAAATAAAAGTATTTTAGAATAAAATTCTTTTATGGCAATTTAAAAAGAGGTGCTCACCTTCAGAGTCTTGAATGGTGGGCCCTGGAAAGTCTAATTTCTTAGCTTTCTTTCTTTTGGTGATAACTGGTGTTGGAGAACTTTGACAAGTTTCTTCCACCAATCTCTCAACAGTAGCTTGGTTGTCTTCTGTTGGGTTATCTTCAAACACTAAAAAAGACAAATAAATATAAGTCTTTTTATAAGAAGTGTTATTTTTGGCAAGATATGGCAATTTTCCACGTAGAAATTGCTTTTTTATCTTTGAAAAATTGAAATAAATAAAGAAATGAATAAAAATGAATAAAAATAACTTTTTTATTGGTTTTTGAAATTTTTTAATATTTTTTATATATTTTTTATTTTTATTTTTAAAGAATAAAATACAAATGAATATGATTCTTATAAAATTAAATTATAATAAAAATTATTTTTAATTTATAAAATATCTCTTTTAATCACTAGAGTCACTCAAAGAAAGTTCTTGCAAGTCTAAGGATGTGAAAAACCACGTGTAAGACAGTACAATTGCTTTCCAAATGCCTCAATAGCTTTTAAAATCAATAAAATATAAAATTATTATATAATTTTATGATTCTAAATATAATTTATTATTGGATAAACCCAAATAGAATCTTTTCAAAGGTCTTTTAAGTAAATATCACGGCAAGGCCCCCAAATGTAAGGTTTGACTATGAAACAATAAGTAAAAATTACTAATTTATTACTTATTGTACTCTGAATGTCCTTATAATTGAAATAAATAAGATTAAAATAATAATAATAATAAAGAAAATATTATTATTATGGCGTAAAAATATTATATTATTAAATAAATATAATAATATAATTAATATTATATGAAATTATAATATTATAAATAATATATTAATATAAAATAATTAATATATTATAAAGCTCTTTATTATTGTTACCAACAAATAATAAATGCGTAAAAAATTGTTTTTTATGAATAAAAAAAATTTAATAACAATAATATTACTAATATTAAAGTTATATATTAATATAAATACTATTTATATTAATTAAGAATTATTAAGAGTAATAATAAGAGAGAAATTATTATAATAAGATGAAATAACCTACTTTTAACACTTAAAATAATAATTTTGAGATATTTTACGCCAAAAGAATATAATACAACTTTTTCAAATTGTATTTACAATAAAAAATAAAGAAAATTACTAAATTTCTTGATTTTACGTGGAAATGAGTTTATAGAGAGATTTATGACAAAAACGATTAAAGAATTGATTTAATCACGTAAAAATAGTGATTAATATTAAGATGGTCTTTAGTCTTTAATAATATAAGAGTTTTATATATAAAGAATAAAGAAATTACCTTTTATTTAATTGATTTAATGTTTTTGATGCGTCTGAGGGGTAAATAGAGTAAAAAGAGCTCTATTTATAGTAAATACCTCCCTCCTAGAGTCCAACAGGCTTCTAGTAGACGTGTACTGATCATATCCACTGGAATTGATCAATATTTTAAGGTTTGAGGGTGATTACATCATGATCAAACCATATTACATCATTATTACACCATTAATTAGAGTTATCACTATAACTCTAAGTTTGATGACATCAGAGGCTTGGCAGAACCCCAAATTTCGTGGATTTTATTAGTTTTAATCATAAACTAATAGTATTCACCAATTTTATCACTCTTAAGACTGTTAAACTTAAATTAAGGTTACAGTATGTGATCATAACTGCTCAAATTAAGCTCAAACTTTGATCCTCAATAACTTTTAAGATTTACACGCTACAGCAATTCAGAGAGTGAATTCTGATAGCCTGGCATAACCTTATTATGCTGCCAAGAGCTCTTTATTACATCATCAAAACTCTAATTTTGATGATTTTTCTTGTAACTCATCTTTTCTGTCGAAATTCAATATTTTAAACTTCAAACCTTGATTTCAGGGGGTTATACCCTGAATTTAATAATACAAATTACATCATTCTTCACGAATGAACTAGTAGAATCCAACTGTATACTTTTTTTTAAGTTTGGAACACTTTCACAACAAAGTGGTCAACAGCTCTGTTGATTTTTATCAATAATTCATCATAGGTTTTAACCTTGTTTATAATTTGTAAAATAAAGTTCATATCTGTTCTCTTACAGTAATTACGTGGTAGCTTTATTTTTGGTTAATTATTCTATCATGTATAGTTTAGAAGATATTAGCTATGATCCTTGAATATATGCGTTGACCAAAAAAGTGCATATATTCAGGATAATTCCTTAAGTATTAACATTGGAAATTAGCTTATTAATTGTTTTATGTGTGGATTTTCATGGGGAATCCACTGGTACAATTTATTTTACATGTTGTTTCATTAGCTCTTGAGATAAATAAGGTTTTATGATTTTTATAAGGTATTATACCTTATAATTCCTTAAATATTGACTTTACAGATATGCCATAAAAATGGTATATGTGTATTTTTCCATGGGGAATCCAATGGTACAATTCATTTTACATGTTGATTCATTGGGTTTTAAGTTAAACCAATTTTTGTACCAATTTATGGTATTTTTTTGTATATTTAAGTAATTATTCTTAATGTATAATTATTCTAAGTAATTTTAATATAATTATATTAAAGGTATAATTGTTCTGAGTCTTTTTGTGACCTTATTGGGTATGTGGTCATATCTCAAAGGCTCACAAAAAGAATCCCACATTTTCACTTTTTCATTTGATCCAGTTCTGTGCTTCAGGCCTCCTTCCAGCAAGTAGAAAATGAACCAGAATAAGCCTGGACCACATGTTGTAGGATGATTTTTTACTTTGCCCTTGGTAGTGTGTTAACCACCAAAGCCTCACTTTAAAATATTTTTTTTGGTTAGAAAATAAAAAAGATTCAAGGAGCTCAAAGAATGGTCCTTTATTTGGCTTGGCCACAGTGATCAGGTTGGGCTGGAGTTGAGTAAAGAAAACATTTTCTGATTTAATGAATCAGTTTCCTTCAGGATACCAGAAGACCCTTTACAACTGACACAGGAAGTGGCTTCAACAGATTGCAGGATATTAATAATGGTTCCAGTCCATGATTTTGCCAAGGTAACAGTATATGAAATATTTATATTGCTCCAAATGGGTATATCATACTAATTTCTGGAATATGTACATATAGTTCCTGATATGGAAAGAAGGTTTGTGAATTTAAGTTGGGAAGATGGTTGTGTGTTAAGAACTCACAGGAGTATACATATTGTTACCCACAAGTATTTCCTTAGCCGTGTAACCAAGTTTCCTATTGAGAAAATTGGATACTCAATTCTCTGGGTGATTAATGGAGAGTAGGTTGGAAAGCAATTACCATCTTCTCCAATATATTCCTTTTTTAGGTATTATAAAGATATTTAGAGCTGTAACATGATGTTATTGATGATTTTGAAAATGTCCCCTGGTGTTTCAGATTGCAATTTCAGTGGGTAAATAGCAGTGTAATTTGATGCATTATCCTGGACTGTGAATATGTACTGGTAGCAAAGGGGTTTGTTTTCAAAAATACATGGTACATCCAAAAAAAAGAAATCTGAGAATCTTTTCCTTTGGAATCTCCACCCATTCCCTATAAATAAAATGTGTTCTCTTTGATTTGGTACTCACTTCAAAGTAAAAGGGATTACAATGCTTGGTGTCAAAAGATGGTAAATTCTTCTTGAGGAAATCCAGAAAAGCTAAGGAACACATTCCAGATGCAGGGCGTCAAAAAATAAAAAGTAGGATTATGGAAGTTAGTTATTTCAAGAAGATTCTTGTAAGTTATCCCAGACATGGACCTGCTGGTCCCTATGAATGTAACACCATTCAGCCACCAACAATAAGTAAGGAAAGTAGTGGTGAAAAGCTGATTAATAAACACAGTAATAGAAACAAATTATTTGAAGAAGGTATCAAAACTTCCCTCAAGATCCTCCTTACTGACTAAATAGTGCTAAATATTTCCAGGTATAAAGAGAATTCTTTGATGATAATGATTGCTTATGAAATGGGAGTTTCAAGAGCTCTCATCTGAGAGAGAGTGATGAAAAAGTGTTGTGGGAACTCCTCTCGTGTGGGAGCAAAATGAGGAAGTAACTGGAGGGGTAAATAAAAGGTAACTAGTTTTGAATTGCTAATAGCTCCTGTAGCCAAGGGTGGAAAGGGTGTATTTCCTGCCCTTCCTAAAAAACTGAAAAAAATATTTCTTGGAGCTCACAAACCAAAATAAAATTGGAAAGTGGTTTCAAAACTGTAGAAGAAAAACTCCAGAGGTCTCAGATCATACCTATTCAATATATAATAAGATATATAATGTCAGCAATTTTGGTTGATTTTTAGATTTAATTAAATACTTTTCTGTTTTATTTTTATTTTATTAGTTATATTGAGGTGAGTTGTTTCTTCTTGCTGATGAATTCTTGGTAAGATGGGTTATTTAAGGTGTTCTGGAAATTTTTATGTGTTGATCAGCATAATTTTGTTAAGGTAAAGCTATAATATAGTAAAATAAGCTTTTAAGGGTTTTTTATTTCTTAAGAGTGGTTAATAATAAGATAAAATTTTCAATGCTGAAGCTAGGAGGTAAGATTCTTTGATATTGAATATTTTTAGGGGTAAGTTAATTTAAATTTTGGAGAAATTGTTTCAGGTTTTTTACTGGATAAAATATTTTTAATAGAGAAGTACCTATAAAATTGGATATTGAGTTAATTAATTTCTTAATACTAAGATTTCACTGAGCTGAGCTACTGGGAAATCTTCAACACTATACTTCAACTGAGATTAGCTACTGGGCAAGTAAACTCACTATGATATACTGGACTATCTCCCAGGTGAGGGATGACTTAATCCTGTGCTTATAATCTGAAAGGGATATAATGTGCATGGGTTTCTTTTAAAGCTTTGGGGGAGATAGCCCCTCTATTAATACCTTTTGGGAGCCCAGGGGTCCCTCCATGGGAGCTATCTTTTTTCACTTTGATTCCTCTTTATTCCATCATGTGACTTTGTTCTTGGTGAGGAATTTTCCTTTATGGGTCAGGTGATTTCAGGTTTGGTGATAATATTCATTCTCCACAGCCTTTTTTCTGCCACATGATATGCTGTTAGTAGGGAAAGTATCATGTGATAAATTTTACTTTTCCTAGCATTTTTCATCTTTGTTTGGCTGGTAGAAATGTATGTGTAGTTTATGCAGTTGCTATAGCTTTGTTTTCTCTTTTTGAAATTTAAAGTGAGGTCAGGTGATGATTTCTTGCACTGATGAATTTACTGTTGTGCATGAGATGATGTAATTTTTTTAGTTTTGAAACTTCTGTGCATAGTAATGCTGTTGAGATTTAAATAATTTTTTGTACTACATGAGGCCTGTTCTAACTAGTTTTTACTTTCATGAGGTGATAAGTGGTGTAAAGAATTTTGTTGCTTTTTTAATGTTTCAAGTGGGTTACTGTGGATATAAGATAAGTTGTTCCTGTGGCTGTGCTGGGAATTACTTTCAGGAATTTCCTTGCATTGAGCTTTGCATCATGTGATTCTTTTGAGTCCAAATGTAAGGTGGATGTGTAATTTATTCAGGTGTATCTTTCTTGCTGAATGAGTCCAGTGGTTATAAGAGGGGTGTAATTTAAAGGGTGATAGCTTATTTTTTGTAACTAGTTTTCTATATGTAAATTTATTTTTGAATATGCATAATTAAATTGAATAGTTTATTTTAACACATACACTGCCCTTTGGTCTCTTTGCCATGAGTTTATGAGTGAATTGCAACTTGTTGATGTAAATTTGACCTTTTTGTGTAAAATTTGACTGTAAGCATTCCTGTGGGTGGAATTTCTTTCTGTTGTGGGTACTATGACCTTGAACATGGTGAAAAAAATGGTATGGCATACCACAGTTTCAGTCTGAAATAATTCCATGAGCTTTTTGAAGAAAATGATACAAAATTGTATATTAATGCACCACTGTTTTACAACACTTTATCAGAATCTTGGTTCTTGATAAATTGAACCCACAAGACTCTATCTTAATGATAGCGAAATATCAACAGTGACGTTGGTTTGTTCTCAAGGGATTTTTGGCTGTGATCTGGAAGAACCAGGTGAGGGACTGAAGTAAAAGCAAGCTGAACAATACCTATCAACCAGGTGGTCATGCAGATAAAAAAATAACAGGGGAAATGGGATAAACGTTTATGGAAAGGAAAGGATTCAATTTTTGTGAGTTGGAAACACAGTACATAAAAGAAACGTTATTCATCTTTTGTGCATTGATTGAGAATAACCTGGACAAAAAAAGTGGAAAAGGGATTTTCCTTGAATCTAGCCAGAATTTCTGAAGTCATCAGTTATTTTGAAGAAATTCTGTTAAGCATTGTTAGTGAATGGAAAGCTTCCCACAAAATAAATTATTTTAGCTAATGGAAATTGATTTTTGGCTGTTTAAAGATGGCAAAGGTTTGGCACAAAAAAGTATAAGGGTGCTGTTTGAGTTAGGATCACAAGATGCATTTTCAACCGTAGAATTTACTAAATTCAAGATAAATTTTATTTTTTGAAATCAATTTCTGACGAAGAAAAATATTTTATCACCCCAAAGAATTCCTTTACTATTTTGCAAGAAGGTATGATGTCAATACACAAGGAAAAACCATGAGGTATAGAAGATTGAATGAAAAAATATATTTAATTATTTAAGTTTCTGAAGAATTTGTCAAGGAGAGAGGGGAGGTCATAAACTGGGAGCTTGGAGTTGAATTCAGTACACAGTATATGGCTGATGTTCAAAAGTAATTAATAGTAGTTTGATCCATTGGTTATTAGCTCTTCAAGCTTCTCATAAGTTCTGTAAGACTTCTGAATAAACAAGATTTAAGTATATTGGATTGGTTTCTAGCATTATGGGTATTGCAAAGATCCTGGTAGTGGCAAAATAATAATAATTTGTAATGACTGCATTTTGGAAGTATCAGAGAAGTGGGAAGACTTTTAAGAAAGAGGATTCCAATTGAAGTGATCTG
This sequence comes from Austropuccinia psidii, assembly GCA_023105745.1. Lineage (NCBI taxonomy): Eukaryota > Fungi > Basidiomycota > Pucciniomycetes > Pucciniales > Sphaerophragmiaceae > Austropuccinia > Austropuccinia psidii. Next base: position 508,709 of record JALGQZ010000006.1, read on the forward strand.
ATGAAGGAATAAATTTACTCTGTAGAGAGAGGATTAGGGCTGGTTTCATTCTTTTCATTTATAGAAATATAAATCTTGAAGACAGTATATTTCTGAATCTTGGTAGAGTAAAGACTTTTAAGCTGATTAGAAATAGCAAAAATCTGGAAACCTTCTTGTCAGTCTTATTCCTAATACATAACCTCCAATTTGTGAGAGGTGAGGAAAATTTAAAGGAAAGATTTATGACCCAACTTTTACATCACAACTAGACAACTTTGGAATAGTAATTGCATGCAGAATTTTGACTAAGTACAAGTAATTCTGGATAGAAAGATATGGCAGTAATTTCATAACAGATTCCTGGACCTTGTCATTTTGGCTATTCTTTTCAGCTGAAAATTTTCTATTGCATTGGAAACCATTAATTAATTTCTGGGAATATGAAGTTTTCATTTTTACTGCTGTTTTGATATTTATTGACAATAGGAAATAAATTAACATAATTACAATTACTTCAAAATATTATGGAAAATATTGCCACTTTTTTGGAGTTTTTTATTAATAAAATGCATGAAAACCTAGAGTATTACTAATAATAATGGAATTATTATTTTTATATTTCTAATTACTTGAGGTATTTTCATATAACAAAAAGATGAGAAAAGAAATAAGTAAAATTGAAGACAATTTATTGTTTCTTAAGAAATAACTCAAAGTTAAGAAGATAAATGAAATCCATAATTATTAATAGAATTAATTCAATTAAGAGACAAATATAAATCTCAATTTTTATTAGAAAAATATAAAGAAAATGAAATTTTATTGAAAAATCTGAAAAGTTTACATTTTTTCAAAAAAGCCTTGTGTCAACTCTAACTAACAATTTTGTAGCTCAGCATTAAGTGAGCTACAGTTAAGCTAAAAGAATCTATAGAATGAAAATTTTAAAATAATAAGAATTCAATCTGATTTACACCATATGTGGTGTCAAAAATCAATTTATGTGTTAAAAATGAGGTGTGGTGTGGAAATGGTTGTTAACAGGTGCTTAAGAATTATGTGTGCCTTATAAGAAATTTTAAGTATTGAATGAAATGGATTCAGAAGAGGTGAAGAAGGAGAATATCTTGTCTTATAAAATGGCTGGGTTAAACCCCATTTTTGGAGATCAAAATTCAAAAAACTTGCATTTTACACAAAACTTTCTTATGAAAATTATGTGAAAAAAACTAAATAAAATCTTTTAGTTGAAGAAGTAAGAAAAGGAAAAGGTAAAATTTGAAAGAGTTATATCACAATAATTTAAGGGTCCCATATTAGTGTTGATCCAATTGGATTCATAATGCTAGAGCTTCCTTAACTTTAAAGAGGGTTGTTGATTTATTCCCACAATGAGAAATACAATAGCATATCCATGAAAGAATTAAATCATGAAGGCAAATTATAATCTTATTGAAAGATTACTTCTTCAAATAGTTTCATTTCATGGGGGAATTCTTCCAGCTTATAAGGATAGACTTGATAATAGTATACAAATGTTCACTTCAAAAGTGGATACTAGGTCATGTAAGACCATTACACATGCTATTTGGAAGGTTGATATATTTAACAAAAACTTTATTGAAGAGAGTTTTTGGATAAAATTGAATAAGTTTCTTCCAAACCTTTTAAAGTGGGGTTTCTTTCTCTAACAAGGAGATTCTGTCAATTAGGGGCTTCAGCTTAGCAAATAGAGCCTGGTTGGTTTTAAAGTTATCTCAATTATCAATCAGAGTATTTTTTTTAAGATGGATTGTTGAGAACAAATAAAAATTTTTTGAATCCTTCCTCATGGGCTCAGATGCCAAGACAGATGTTTCCAATTAATCTCATCCTATTTTTCAAAACATTGAAAGACCATGTTGGATATTTTTTCCTTTTCCCCATTTTTGTAGGTGTTCATACTGAAAAATTGAGGATTTGAAATAGTTGAAAATAATATTATTACCTTTGAGTTTTTCTGCCATTAAAAGGTTTCCGATAGATTTTTTCTATGACATGAAATAAATGAAGCAAAAAATGTGTCTTGACTATGTGTGGGTATTCTTTCTTTTTAAGTGTCGACATATAAAAGATCGATTATCAGTTTTTCAAATCATGTTTTTACAGAAAATAAATTACTTGAAATCTAACCATTAATGAAGGTAAATCATTAAGAACACAGAATATTATTTTTAAATAAATATATGCTTTTCAAATGAGGTTTAAAAGCAAGCAGGATTCTATAAATCATATTTCATGGTTGATGGAGCTCCAAAATATTGATAAAATTCGATAAATAAGCACCTTTTAGTAATACCATTGCATAATATATATTTTTCGGAAATAAAAGTCCAGTCATCCAATGATATTTTAAGTACTTCTTTGAAAATCTCGATTTCGTTATTTTAATGAATAGATTGAATAAGAGAATCAGAGAACTCAAAACTTTATGGAAGCTTGTAAGGAGAGAAAAAAGGGCTTATTAATGAAATTCCAAAAGTGGATATTCTAACAATTACAAAAGTATGTTTGAAGAAATTATTTCCTGAAAAAAAAGCTCATTCAATTGTTGATTGTGTTATTTTTCATTTTCAAATAAATAGCCATAGACAAAGAGCTGGTTTGCAATTACACTTGCTGCTAGAAAAAAAGTAATTAGGGTTTTGCATCATTAATAAGTAATCCACAATTTTTCAATATGAATTTTTGTTTTGAGGTAACTTCAATTTGAACAAAGACATGAAAAAATCCCCTCCAAAAAATACCATTCATATAATGTATTCACCATAAAAAAAGACATCCCCACTGACAGAGGTAGAAGGTCCAACCCAGGTCAAAACAGCTTTCAACCTGAGTAGTAACCTTGGTCCTATTCTTGAAATATTTTTCCATATACTTTCAGCCAAAAATTTGGTCATTTGTAATTTTAATTAATGAAAATAGAAGATAATTTATTCACAATGATTTGTATTTGCTGACTTATTCAGAACATATACAGTTCTCAACAATAAAATATAACATCAACTATTTAATTGAAATTTTTGTCAACATGGAATAATCTTTTTTTACAAATATTTATTAATAAATGTCACAGAATCTAATTATCTTTATTGATTTGAACAGATGAAATATTTTTTATGTGCAAAAAATCACATAAATTCTATCCTCACCCCTTCTCTAAGTAAAAATTAGGATTAATAACAAATCGTTATTACAAAAAACTAAATATTTTTCCAACCCAATGATATTTAAAACAGGTCCTTTTAATTGTTGTCATATAATTTAAATAAATTTGCAAATATATATCCCAGGAAATCAATATTTTTTCATGAGCAACATCCAATACTTCAAGCATTAACCTATTCCCCATATTTATGAAAAATACAAATTTGATTCTTCTCATTGAAAAATATCTCTTTTTTTCTTCTACACAGTATTTCTCTTATTGGAATTCCTTGTTTCTTTTTCCAAACTAAAACCCATTAGTCACGAAAATATTCAATTTTCAAAAATTACTTCCAAATACAAAATTCACCACAAACGCTTTGGGAGGTTATATTTAAGCTATTGGCTCACTAAAATAAGAGATATCATCTTTTTTCTGGAAATTTATAATATTATTATATACTTAATCAATATATTCATCATTATTTTTCATTGTATCATAAACTAATATTTTTCAAATGGGTCATCAAATTTAGACTTCTTTGTTAATGAAGCCCTGTTATTATTAAATTAAACCTGTTTCCTGATTTTAATTGCTATGTAACTTTATTTTTTTCATTTTTGAATTGTGTTGAAACTTCCTCACTGATTTTCCCACTTGGTTGATTATTTAATAACTACTTAGCTTTGCAAGAACTTCTTATATTCAGCTTTTAAAAATTATATATTTTTATTTTTTGTTACTAATGGTTTAGCTCAATCACATATCTCTCATACTTTCAATTTTCCCAGCATTGAAAGCTGGTTTTTTTGACCAAAAAAGTGAAGTAAAATTGAAAAATTGAGAATTTCGATTGTCAGTGATTCTATTTTGTAATAAAAAATGATTTTTGTTGGTTTAATTTTACTTTTTTTTAATTCTTCAATATTATTTTTCTTAATTTCATTTCATTTCATTTATTTTTACCTTTTTGTTTTTTTTTCTTATTTCTATTTGGCTTTATTAATTTTGGTTTCTCTTTTTTACTTCTTTATTGTTATTTTTAAATATTTGTTTCAGGTAATTATAGCCTTTTTTATTATCTATGGAGTTTTCTAAGGATCTGATTGTTGAATTTTGCATCTTTTTAGTTGTGGGTCTGGATAAATTGGAACCAATTTATTAGTAATGAAAACATATGTTTACTAATACATTGAAATCAGTGTAACAACACAGGTTACAGTGCATCCACACCAATAAATTAAAAAAATTGAAAAAAAAAACTTAAAAAAAGAATTATAAATTTAAGTAAATTATAATAATTCAAAATATATACATATTCAAAAAACCAAAACTAGTGATTTTTAGAATAATAAAAATTATGTAGAGAAATTAGATAATGAAAAACACAACAAATGAAAGAAAGAATGAATTGTGAAAATATTCACAGATTCAGATTACAGAATAATGATGAATAAAATTATTTCCTTTTACCCATGGCCTGAATAAATGATCAAATTGCTGAAGTTTATATTTCTTAACTTTTTATGATAATCCCAGTTTTTGTAAAAATGGGATACATGGGATATATTTTCATATTCCATTTTCATATGAATCTGACAGAAAATTCCATGAAACATCACAGAATTTCCTCAAGAAAATGATTCTGTTTCTTTTTATAATTGGGAAATATTTAAGAAACTATTTCTTAAGCTCAATTATTATTTTTGGATTGAATAATATTGAGATACAATTTTACTTTAAAATCAATTTCAAATTTCTTAAAATAATTTAGCGCCTTTCATAAATTTGACATTAAAAATAAGCTTTTATTTTCATAATTGTTGGTAAATTTATTGATCTTATTTCTTCAAAATTATTCAATGCATATTTCTAGGTAAGTCATCTGAAATTTCTTTACTTATATTAATCACATTTATCATAGAATAAAGGGCTTTATATTAATTGAAAAGTATGAATTATCCACATGTTTATATTTGGTTTATAACTTGAATCCATCAAGGCTCTAGCCTAGTCATCTAAGGTGGGTCGGAAGAAGATTTGAGAAGAATTTAAGAGTGGTTGCACATGGGTTGAATTCAAAGCTCAAGTAAAACCTCAAAGAAATCCTAAAATACTAATTTCAATTTACCTTTAAAAGACTTGTTTTTTAATTTAAGAGATTAATCAAAAATAAAGAGGCTTTTATATGACTTAGATCCCTATCTCATATACGAGTTTTAAGTTCTCAAGGCTAGTATCAACCCCAAAGACTCTGAAAACTCAAATATTTCTACTAACCTTTTCTATGAATATCAAAATGTTTTATCAGATTAATAATTAGTAATTGAAGACATTTATTGTAATATATCTTTGTCAAGATTCAAGAAAACAGCTAATTTGAATTTTAATTACATAAGGATTATGTGCATATTTGTGACTAGGGATTATATGAACTATAATCAATAATATTTTCTTAAAAATGAAGAAAAGAAAGCCAGGTTTCAAGTTCAATAACATAAATTTTATTATTCTTCCTCCCAAGGAAAAATATCGAAAAAATCAAATTAAATTTTATGATGAAAGGGCTTGAAAGTGCTTTGATTTTTGACAAATAGGAATATGAATATTAAAAGCCCTTTTCAACAGAAAATTATAATTATGGCTTTATTAAAACATAATTAATTTTTAAATGAACCCAAAATGTGGCAAACCACATTTTTGGCCTTGACTGTTAATCTTTTTAAAATATCAATATTGATGATATTTTCATTAAGGAATTATATAATATTCAATATTGAATTTTTTATTCCTTTAATTGATATGGGGAAAAGTCATTATTTATTCAAATATCAATTCAATGTTAGTACCAAATACCATGTTTCAAAATTTCAGAAGCTTATATTTGAATGAATAATCAAAAACTTGAATAATTCTTCTGAATTTAAGGGATGATGAAAAATATTCAAAAAAATTATACAATGAAAATTTTTTCTTATAATTCCCCTTTCAATTTGATTTGAAATTTGAGGAAGTTCTTTTCCAAAACTCACACATATTAATATTGAAATCAAGCTATTTTATTAATACAATATTATTCTTCAGAGGAAAAGGAGAAAACATATTTCTAATTTCAAATTTAAAATTCATACCTCAAGGATATTTATCCATCAATGAAAATCAGGATCTAAATTCTTGAAAACATATAATTTGAGAATTTTAAAGCTTAATAAAGGCAAATTACATCAGAAATATATATTTAATTTATTGAGGAAACAAAATTTCTAAAACTTTATAGTTTGATGATAGGTTTGAGTTTGGTTTATGGCTAAACAATCTTCAATAAAGTAGATAAATGAAGGAGATGCAGAATTAATTATTGATTGAATCTATATAAACTAAGAGTAATTTTGAAAATCTGATAATCTTACTATTAGTTTGCGTTTTGTGTATGGCTAAAAATATCATCAATCAGTTTTTCAAATAACAGGAAAGAAGATTGAATTTTTCATTACAGATTCATAAATTAAGGGTAATTTCCAAAAGTTTATGATTCTAACATCAGTTTGAACTTGATATATGGCTAGAAATATCATCAATAAAACCTGAAAATAACCGAAATTCAGAATCAATTAATTTTTAAAGATCTTTTAATAAAGCACAGTTTTTTGAAATTTGATATCTTTACAATTACTTTTGAGTTTTGTGCATAGCTCTAGCTATAATCACAAATGAATTTTTAATAAAAGGAAAACAGAATGAATAATTTATGAGAGCTTTATCAATCAAGGATAATTTTACCGTAGATTTTGGCTAAGTTTGTGGATATAAATATGATTATTAAAGCTGTAAATTAAAAAAATGCAGAAGTTGTTGATAGTATATTTCTTTAATAAATTTAATATAGTTATTGCAAAAAATGAGCTCTCCATAGTCTGCTATTATAATATCCTTTATTAGTGAAATGTTTGAGAAATGTAAAATTAATTACATTAATGTGGTTTAAAATGTAATGTTCTGAGATCTTTAATTCTATTCCAGGGAGATTAATAATTAATTTCCCTATTCTCTCATATCTGTGTGGTGAAAAATAAAATTTATCTGAATAATTAAGGTTTTGGTAAACACATGTAAGCCCTTATGTGTTTTTACCAATTTATGGGCAAAGCATGCAAGTGGCCTATTTTTTTTGAAAAAAAAAAATAGGCTTATTTTGGAGAATTTTTTAAATTTTTTTTTCCATATTATTTCTGAAATTGGATGCCAAGATCCCTAAATTTTTGTAATTGTTTTTTTCCAAATTTCTCCAATTTGGCCAATTTGGCAAAATGGCCTATGTTTTTAAGAAAATTGATTCAAAATTTTCCCACTTATGAATTTCCATATGTTTTTAAGAAGAATTGACAGAAGACTATTGTGAATCAAAAATCTGAAACCCAAAATTTTGGGGATTTTTTTTGGGGGGGACAATTGTATGCCCAAAAAGTGCTTTGTTTATGTTTTTGTGTTGATGTTTGTGAGTAAATTGAAAATGCCATTTATGACATTAATTGAATAAAAAATTCAGTTTATGGAAATAGTAGAATTTGAAATACCATTAATGGGATTAAAAGTACAATTTATGACATTAAAAGTACCATTTATGGCATTAACAGTTCCATTTATGGAATCAACAACAGCATAGAAAGTCCATTTATGGCATCAAAAGTTCCATAAATGGCATAAACAATGACATTTCAATGCCATAAATGGTATTAAAAGTAGCATAAAAATGCTATAAATGGAATCAACAATAGAATAGAAATGCTGTAAATGGCATCAACAATTACATAGAAATTTCATGAATGGGGTTCTTCCCAATAAAGGTTTTTTCAGCTACATTTTAATTCAAAGACACCCCTTATGTGTTTTTTTACCAATTAATAAAAAAAAACACATAAGCTTTTAGTTATAACACATAAGGGCTTATGTGTTTTTACCAAATTTCTAACATGGCTTTACCAAAACCCAATAATTACTTCTGGGAAATATGGAATATTAGCTACCTATCAGGAAATAATAAAATTTTATTGCCTTAAGTTCAGTAAAAAATGAAACTTTGAAGAATAATAACGTTTTTATATCAATATGAAGGGTTTACATTATCTTATATGATAATATTGGAAGACACAATTTTTATATAATGGAATCTTCCTACTGAAAAGCCACTTTTAATTTTAGTAGTGGTTTAGATTTATACAAAGTTAAAGCCATTCCAGAGCTTGAAATTAATTGTCAAATATTTTGAATTACTTAAATCTGAGTGCATATTTTTATTATAAATCATATTATTTTACATACAAAAACTTGAGATGCAATATCTGTGATTTACTTGAAAATGTTTTATTCTGATACAAGAATTGTGATTTGTTTACATTTTTTTATCTGAAAACATAAATTCAAGGCTACTTGTGTGCTGTGTAATAAAAAAATTGATAAATAGAATAGACTGTTTGTGATTTCCTCAAAACACGGTTATATTATGGGGTTTTTCTAGGCTGATATAGCTTTAATAAAATAAGTGGTATTGAATAAAATATTCTAGTGAATAATTCTATTTTCCAAAATATTTTTCTGTTATATGTTAGCTTAAATATTAAGAAAATTGGTTCAAATGAATTAGGGGTCTCAATCTTTTTCCATAATGGGAACACTATGAAAAAAGGATATCATTGGTATTTTTGAGAGAATATAAAGATAATTCCATCTATTATTAGAAGAAATAATCAATATCAATGGATATGAGGATGCCAGAATTATAATTTGTGAATTTTTGGTGGAAATTCTCTTTTTATTTTGTATTTCACACCATATTTTAATACCATTTTCCAAATGGTAGGGAGCTTATTTATCTTCATTGAGGTTCAATTCCTTAAAATAAGTATCATGTAAGCTTCAAGGGAAAAAAAGAATGGAAAATACATATTTCATTACATTTTCAGAAATGAGGGGTACTGATTATGATGATATTTCAAAATTGGGATATTGCTTTTTTTCATATTCAAAAATATCTCAATATCATTATGTTATTTTCACAACAACAGATAGATGAAGGGAATGATGTGATATGTGACAGGAGGAGATATTTTCATTTGGAATGATACCAAAAATGGGATCCTGGAAGTATCAGCCTCATCTCAATTTTCCAATGAAAGCTTACATAAAATTATTAATCAAATTGAAATCTGGGTTGGACCTGGGGAAGACCTGCTTCCCACACTGGTGGAGATAGCATTTTTATGTGAAAAAAGAAATAAATGAGAACTCATGAAAAGTAATAATAATGAAATATTGAAAAAAAAGGTAAAGGAAAGAAGGGGGAGAAGAGATTATCTTTGAAGATGAAGATGAAAGGGGGAAAATCAGAGTGGGAATGAAAAATAATACAAAAAATCGCCATTTTTCCATTCAAAATGAATGGAAAATTTTCTATAAAAATAATGGCAAACACCCATCCAGGGTGATGACATGAGATGAGGAAATTCCAATATCCTCTTTCCAGCCATCCTCTAGGTATACATCTTTAAGGAAATGAGGAATTGAAGTATTTTTATCAAATTTGTCAAAATTTGTGTGTGTATTACATAATTTAGATGAAATTTAAAGATAAGGAATGAATATTTAAATTTTTCTATTGTAAATTCAAAATTTAATTTAAAATGTAAAGTTGTAGTATAATACACATGGGGGGAAACAAATAAAAAACTAAAAAATTGGTTTTGGAGGGGGAAAAGGAATATTGACTAAAATTGTGTCAGAATCCCCAAACTCCTTCACTCGGTGTGTATAATTTAAGAATTTACACAAAATACCACTAACTTTGGCCTATGTATTATTCACAGGGTCTGTGAATCCATTGATTATCTGATTTTTATACCAACAGAATCATTTTTGGATTTTTCCAGGTAGGTAAAACTACCCTCAAGCTGAAACAATATTCATGAAACCAGATTTATCTGCTGAAAAGGTTCTTTAAATAATTGAAGACTTAAAAGCCATTATTGATATGTGAATGACTTGTTTATAGGTACAAGAAAAAAATAAAGACATCCCTTTCTTTTGCTCTCAGAAAGGTCTCAAAAGTTTACATAATTGGCTTTTCTTTTTCCAATAGGTTTTAAATAGTTTATTGGGAGATTTCCTATTATTTGAGGAATGAATTTGAGGCTATAAATTAATCCATTCTTTTCCCCATCTTATATTTTCATTTGGTAAAATGTTTACTTTTATAGTTTATTTAATAAGCTTTGAACCAATGAATGAGTAATTTCAACCCACATTCTTAATTAATTTTGTGCCTGATAGCCACATTAATACATGATTTTAATTGCTTCATATAGCTCTTATAGTCATCTCAAACCTTGCACCACCCCCAAGTGAATGATGTTTATATATTCACTATAATAATTTTAAGGAAGTTCTTTGCTTTAAAAAATACTTTTACAGAATCTTTTTCAGTTATTTTCTTAATTAATCTAAATAATTAACTATCTTAGATATTATTTTTATAGCTTTTTATATCTGATCAAGAGTAGTTTTGGATAAATTTTTACTTCTTGTAAAGTAGTAAACAATTATAATATCTTACTTAAAAATGGTAATATTTTTTCAAAAAGAATCTTGAGGTTACCATTTTCAAATTATTTTATCTTAAAAACATTTTGAGGACAGTAAAAGTACTTTATTATTGATAAACGTTTCATATCCACACCTTAAAAAAGTTTCTTTACTTCTAAATTATTCCCATTTTATTCTGGCAAATTTCATTCCCTTTACATGTATTTACCAATTTCCTATGGTTTTAACACCATGAAATGGAAAAAACATAAGAACACCCTGGGTTCACAGCTAAATCAAAAACCACAAATTTTCTCATAATTGTTCCATCCAAGGAAACAGTTTAAAACCATGATATCACCCCAAAAAATATTTAATAAAAATAAAAATAGTACTATAATAAGCCTGAAAGTTCTCAATTCAAAAAAATCATCCCCCTAGTTTGGTCCTTTTGCTTTTTAAAATTTTCCATTTCTGTTATAAGCACTATATTTTGAATTCATTTTGCCACATTTTATCCCCCAAAAATGAGCAATAATTCAATTCAAAGCTAAATAAGCTCTAACCCAATTAATAGTGATTTTGACAAACATGAGTATTTCAGGAAACATTTGAATCATGTGTCTCAAGAAGGTAGTTATCATTTTCCACTCTAAAATAAAATATTATCCATCCAAAAAAACATTGGAATAAACTGTGACAAAGGTTTAAACCCTTAATTTTATACTTCATTCAGGAGAAAGCTAAAAATAAGGAGGTAAAATTATCCTTTGATTGTTTATACAAGGAAAAATTATAATAAAAAATTGTGGCATATTGAATTTAAAAATACCTCAAAAAATCATTATACCTATGCAAAACTTCTGGCACATCCCTCAATCAGAAAATTAGATAATCAGTAATCTTCCAAAGGCTCTGAAATTTATGTATGTATTATTATTCCCAGAGAGCTATAGACTAATTTTTAAAATAAAATTAAGGAAGAAATAAATTTATTCATTTTGGTAATGTATAGAAAAAGGAATAAATATAAAAATAAACATTTCCAAGGCAAAAGGCTTATTGATTCACTAGCTAATATCCTGATTGAATAATACTTATTGAGGTCCTTTAAGAAGGATAAAGATCAAATGACCTCTCTAATTTTGAAAGGGTATTGTTAAAAACATGTAAACACTTATGTGTTTTTACTAAAACCTTACGTGTTTTTACCATCAATTGGTAAAAACACCTAATTTTATGGTAAAAACACATAAGGGGGGTTCTTAAATGGAATATTTCTATTTATGGAATTTCTGATGCCACTAATGGCATTTATGGCATCAACAATGCCATTTGTGGTATTAACAATGCCATTTATGGAATTAACAGTGCCATTAATAGCATTATCAATGCAATATTTCTGATGCCATTAATGCCATTTATGGTATCAACAATTCCATTTATGGAATTAACAGTTCCATTAATGGCATTATCAATGCAATATTTCTAATGCCATTAATGCCATTTATGGCATCAACAATTCCATTTATGGTATCAACAATGCCATTTGTGGCATTAACAATGCCATTCATTGCATTAACAGTGCTATTAATGGCATTATCAATGCAATATTTCTGATGCCATTTATGGCATCAACAATGCCATTTGTAGCATTAACAATGCAATATTTCTGATGCCATTAATGCCATAAATTGATTTATTGATTCCATAAATGGCATTATCAATGCAATAAGTGGCATAATGCCATAAATGGCATTGTTGATTCCATGAATGGCATTTTTAATGCCATTAATTCCATTTTTAAGGCCAATGTTAAGGCCATTCATGTTATTGTTGAGGCCATTTATGGAATTGTTAAGGAGATTAAATTCAATTTAGGCATTGTTGTAATGCCATTTATGCCAATTTTCTGGCCATAAATGGCATTTTTGATTTAATTACAAAAATGAACAAAAAAACGTAAAAAAAAACAAGGACTTTTTGGGCCTATAAATGTCCTGGAAAAAAAATCCCAAAATGTGGGGCTTCTGGTTTTTTATTCTCAAGATTTTTCCCTTTATTTCAAAAACCAAAATATGGAAATTCATAAGTGGGAACATATTTAATGAATTTTTTTGAAAAAAAGGCCATTTTTCCAAATTGGCCAAGATGGAGAAATTGGGCAAAAAAAATTGAAAAAATTTGGGGACCTTCAAATCCCATGTTGGAAAAAATATGGCAAAAAAAATTATAGAAATGCTCAAAACTGAGCCTGAGGCATTTTTATTAAAAAAATAAGTTACTTACGTGTTTTGGCCATAAATTGGTAAAAACATGTGAGCCTTATGTGTGTTGACCAACACCCTTTTTAAAAAGCCTCTCTAGAGTAAAGTAGAAAAAGAACTTTTCCACCTCGCTCTTATTTATTTTAAGATTTTTTCAGAGAGATTATTTATAATATTACCATCAATAAATAGTAATATTTATTTCTCTTCTGAAAAATATACTGAAAATGATCATAGCCACAAATCAAAAAATTAATTACTGAATCACTCAAATTACTTGCTATATAATTTTAGTGATATGGAATTAAGAGTTAATTTTCTACTAAAGCTTACTACAAGAATAAAAGACATGTTTGCAAATAGTTTTTGGGAAATAAAAAAGTGAAAAAATCAAAAAATAAAATATAATGTTTCTGAATAGTATAAATATTATACAGTTCAGTTCAAAATGGAAAAAAAACCTGAGAGCTTTATTTCTGTTCATTATAAAACAGTCTCTGACCTTCTCCTTTCCACTTGTTCTTCCTTTTTTGAAATTCTATCAGAAAAAACTATTTTAGTAAAAATTTTGGCATCATGTATTTAATCACTTATTTTGAATTTTCAGAAGAAACTCTCAATTTCTCTTATCTATTGATTTAATTCCATACAGTACTTTTTGCAAACCAAATGGGATTACATGAATGCAAAGCTTGGAAACAAGAAAATTTTGAACTATGGGAAAATGTTAGTATTTTAGACAATGGTAAATTTTTAGCTTTATTTTTAATTGGTAAAGAAGATTTCAATAACTTAGTAGATCTGTTGATTTAAATACTTAAAAATGATTTGAATGGAAGGGGTAAATTACTGTCAAGTGAAGAATGAGTTGTTGTGGCACTCTACTTCATGGGTCATGGTTTCAGTTATTGAACTATTGGGAAGTTTTTCAACATATGTAAGCAACAGCTCATGATTAATTGATGATGTAATACATGAAATCTTATCTTTTCTTAATTATAAAGCAATTATTTATCTATTTCTGGGTATTTATTTTTTATAAAAGTATAGCATATTGATCATGATATAAAAATTACATTAGCCTTCCAAAATTCAATGAATAAATGAAATGAAATACTATAAAAGTGGATTTTTCCAAAAAAAAAACATGGGTTCAAAAATCTGGTGGGAGGTATTTATGGAGTTTATATACCAATAAAACCCCAAACGAATTAAAAATGGAAATAATTATTTAAATAGAAAGGGCTTGAACTCAATTTTTTTTCAATGTGTTGTTGACGCAAATGGTAACTTTATGCATTTAATTCTAATTTGAGAAAACCATTTTTTTGATTAATTTAATTAATCAATAGAATTTGAATCTAGGTGTATGGGGTTTTTCCTGGGCTCATACATCATAGAAGAGTTTTTTGGAAATAAAAAATAGGCCAGGACATGATCGATGGTATTAGCCAATTTCCAGAAAGTAGTTTATTAACCGAAGATTTAGGATACTCACAAAATGTACCAATTCTCACACCTATAGGCAATCCAGTTGTTTCAAATAGAAAGAGGTATAATTTTTAGAACCATTATACAGGTTAATTAAAACTTTTTTATTATATAATTATTCAATTACAATTTCTCAATGATATCTCAACCAAAACAGAATTTTGGTCAAGTAAACATTTGGGTGTCTGTAAATTCTTTTCGTGGCTTGATGCAGCCACAGACAGTCTTATCATTATATTCTTGCAGACTTACAGCTGCATGCATGATATTAAATAACATTTTTAATTAAATTTGCTCTGGTAAATGTTCTTCAACCTGCATTTCACAAATATTTTGAAAAATAATTGCAAATATTCATTCTCAATGATCAATTCGAAAATAAAAAAAGAAAATGAATGAAAATCACAAGAATATGAGGTATCAAAATTCACCCCAGAAATCTTGTCAATAATTTCCATGGAAATAATATTTACTTTCTCACTTTTATATTTCTCCTCTACACAATGTTACTCCTCTTGTTAATTCCTGGAATCCTCTCTCTCCCGCAGGTATATTCCTTTATCCAAAGCCCTTTCTTGAGGTTTTCAAGTAATAATACCATGAATACCATTATTCTTTGAGTTCATTCAAAAATTGATCCATTGGTCTAATATTTCAAGAAATATTATTCATGCTTTGTTTTGTCCCATGTGATCTATGTCATTGGTATGATCCATGTGGCGAAGTAGTGGTTATAGCAATTGAATCCCTGTTTGATTTTCTGTAACATAATCTTGCATGTTCTCAGTCCCTCTTTTTTATTAAGGGTCCAACACATTATAAGATTATTTATTTTCTTACTGTGTCAAACTGGTTTATTTTCCCCCAAGTGTATCTTGACTTGTACCTCTGCTTAATTTTTCTTATTAAGATCCACCACATCTTTGAGCTCCAAAATTATCATGAATCAAACACTCCAATTCTTCATAAACCTATCAAAATTTATTTCAGCTGTGCAAGAAATAAAAGAACCAATATGGACCTTACCTCAAAGCTCATATGATCTCATTTCGATTGTACATGTAGTACAGTGCCACCCATAGCATCACAAGAGTTGTTTACAATCTGTGGTTTAACACAAAATGTCAGTACAAATAAAATACCTGTAGGGAATTTATAATCTACCTTGAAAGCCGTTACCAATGACTTGTAGTAGTGCTCAAGTGTATCAAATGATAACTCCTTGATCTTATAATATTCACTTTTCCTCCCTTCATTGTTTTTGAAAAACCATGACCACGAGATAAATCCCATGTTTTGCTCCTCTTGATTTTAAAACTTGTCTTGTAATCGAGCTAGAAGAGACAAAAGCTCTCCTTTGGATATCTCAGTTCATTTAATAAGTTTTTGTTCTTATTTCTCAATATGAGCCACCTGTCCAACCAATCTCTCCAATCACCCCTCTTGTGTTAGAAATCCATTTTTAAAAATTTGTTTGCTTTTTTTCAGCGCATCTGTTATCTCTTTCTTCTCTTTCAAAAGAAATCTCCTCAGAAGGTTTTTACTTTTGTTTCTGAGATAGGGATTCCTGTGGTTGTGACTCCTTCTCTATTGATAAATTTATATCAACTTATGATTGATTTTTCATAAGATTTTCACTTGTATCACTATCATCATCATTAAACTGATCTTGACAGCTTTGTATTTCATAAATTATGAGTTGGGATCTGGGTTTTTGTTAGGTATTTAGAGTCTCAAATCAGGAGTTTGAGGAGCCATTTAGTCTTTACATGGAATAGACAAAATCAATTTTATCAAGATTTAAAAGAATGAAAAATTGAAATATGTGAAATAAATTCTGATTCAGGTTTAAATTTTATTCTGAATACAAACTCAAAATTAGAAATTTCAATCAAAATTGAAAAACATTTCAGAAATTATATTCAATTTTTCTCAAAACAGATTTCCAAATGAGGACTTAATTTTAATATGGCTTATTTTCAAAACAATAGGGAGCTATTCTGAATTATTAATCCTTTAAGAATTCCACAGAAAGAAGATTTGAGACTCAAGAATTAAGATTAAAAACTCAACATTACTGCAATATGAACCTTGAAATAACATTGCAATTTTCTTAATGGATTATCTGTGAATCTAAAGAATGAATACTTGATTCTATGTCATAAAGAAAATAATTATTATTTATAGCACTATTTTAACTAGGAAATATCATTCATTTTCAACCTTTTAATAAAATCAAAAGACCAGAAATTCTTTCAAATTATTTTATTCAGTATATTAAGATAAAATGGTTTAGCTTATTGATTGTGATGTTATTTTTGGAAAAACAGGTAAGAAATTGTTCCTTTAATACTTCAAAATAAGAAAAACTATGTATGAAAGCAGATAAACTGAAAACATACCAATTTTAAATAATTTATATCCTTTTTTTGACGGTTGAAGAGCATGTCACAAAGAGCTGCCATGATCACCTTATCATTTGATATTAATTAGATACCAATGAATTTAAGCTTAAGGAATTATTTTTTTAATTATTTGAATACTCCATTATCCAAAAAGAAATAAAAATACATCATTTTTTCTAATCATATTGGACATTCCATGAAAGGTTGTATTCTCTGTTAGTTTTAAGGATTGTTTTCTTACATGAGAATCAAAAAAGTGGAATAGAAGTAAAGCTTTTAATTTATATTTTGATCTTAAAGATAATTTTTTCTTTTTAGTCATCTTTAAGAAATATTCTTAGCTATTAATTAAGACTTATATTATCAATGAATTCAATGACTTTTTGAATTTCACATCATTATTTGTGCGATGAAGACTTTTAAGTAAAATGAAATCTTTTCCAAAACGTTGTTTTCATTGATAATTTCTAGAAACACCTTCAATAAGCTTCTATAGGTATATGAATAATAAATAAATCATATTTTTCATGTTCGAAATTGTATGAGGTTCTCATTACCTCCTTGGAACATCAAAATAGTAGCTAATTTTCTATTTTATCATTAGTTAATGCTCTTAGAATTAGGATCTAAGCTCGCAAATGGTTTTGATTGGTTCAAAAACCTATAGACCACCTTCAATAATATTTTCAAAACTTACTATGCCTCAGAGGCCTCAGAATTTGAGGTACCCTGGCTCCCTTCACCGGTCTTTTTTTCCCCTTGATAATTTTGTATTTAAAATACTTAGTACATTCCTTGGGAGTAAAATTGAGTATGGGCAAACAAAATATTTATTTACTAATACTAAATCTTTTTGATCTAAAATTATGTATTAAATTAACATCAAGTTTTATTTAATATGGGTTTCCCTAAAAAACTTTTTTCTATGTAAAAGGGCAAAAAACAAGAATCTTCACAATTTCTTTATGTGGTATCAATTATGGGTTTTGGAGGTATTTTACATTTTAGCACCTTATATATTTATATTTGGGCTATATAAATTTTTCAGTTACTGTAGGTGATGAATGCTTGAGTATAATCCAAATCAGGTCTTAAATCCATGGATTCAATTACTCAAGGGAAGTTATCTATTATTATATTTAAGGAAATTATTACTTATTCATTTTCCATAACACAAGAGTTACTTTGAGATAATTTTTGAACTATTTGAATATGTGATAAACATCTCAAGGCTCACATTAACCCCATGAAAAATGAAATCTTACTTGAATTTTATCATGGTTAAATATCAACAAAAATATAAAGCTTCATAGAAGATTGAAATTTAATTTTAAAACTTTTTTTACTACTCATATAAAGAAATTATGTGACATTAATATGCATATTCTGTCTTATGGCCTTCTTTAATGCCTAAATCTTTCAATATGCCTGCACCTGGCTGCTATATCTGGCTATACTTTTTACTCCATTTTTACATCTAAGTCTGCTTTCTTTAATATTTTTCTTAATTTTCTTCTATTTATTCTGTTTTTCAGGTTTTAAAGTCATAGAAGGGGGGTTTTTAAAGGGAAAAGCTCTTTATCAGATGGTTCATCAGTTTTTATGATGATTACTTGAGCTTTTGGGTATCTTTTCTCTAGCTAACCACTAAATTGAATTGGAAATGCATGGGTTCCATTCAAAGAATAAATCATAAAATTCAATGCATCTAAATATTGAGCTTTCCTTGGTACTTTGATATTATCAAAATTTAACAGTAAAATTCGTGAAAAGTCCCCTACTTTGAAGTTTAGGAATATATGGCTTTTGTCACACTTCTTATTCTCATGTTCACAGTAATTTTGAATACTTTCTTTTGCATTTCTTATCAACATATAGGGAATTTGTTTGAATATGGAAGCTTTAGGATGTATTTTTATCATGTCTTTTATAAGTTTATCTTTTGGAATTCCTGTATTTCATCCTTTTTCTATAAAAGCTGTATTTTTTCCTATTGAATAATAAATATTTATTTTGGTATTTCAATTCTATTTAGGTTATCAATATTTGGTATTAATTTGTAAAGCATCTGAGTCTGTAAGTTCTTAACCATACATATAGAATATTATCATTAAGGTACCCAAAGTTTAAATCATTCTTTCTTATAAACAGCTCTTTTGAGGTTGATAGGCTTTCAAGGAAGATAATTTGGTACCAAATATTTCATTATTATTTTCTAAAATTTGACAATTGAATTTGGTATCTCTGTATTCTTCAATAGTCCTAAAAAAGTCATGTATTGGAGAGCTGTATTAATGGAATTTTCATTCTTATGACATGTTAATATCATAGGTTTCTTACTATATCCCTTCACTATAGTAAAAAATAATTTTTTCTTTTATCACAAATTGGGGGAAGTGTTGTGAGAGA
This sequence comes from Austropuccinia psidii, assembly GCA_023105745.1. Lineage (NCBI taxonomy): Eukaryota > Fungi > Basidiomycota > Pucciniomycetes > Pucciniales > Sphaerophragmiaceae > Austropuccinia > Austropuccinia psidii. The sequence continues at coordinate 528,025 of JALGQZ010000006.1, forward strand.
CTATATATAGATTGATTCTCATTTGGAATATGGTTTTTGTATGTGGTTCATAAATTTATAATTCTTAAAAGTGCCTCTGTATTCTTTTTTTAATTTTTTTCAAGTTTGATAATACTTGATTGTCTCTTTCATCAATTATTTACACCATAAAAAACTCCTCACTCTTTCAATTTTTCTGTATTCCAATAGATTATCAAATTATATTCTGTCATGAAAATCATCAATTGAGGTATCTATAAGTATTATGCTAAATGATATCATGAAACAGGAATTTTTCCTTCTATGGTATAGTATTAAATTCAAAAATTATAGTATTCCTTATTAAGAACATTTTTTCTGTTATTCATCCAATCAATTTACAAAATCTATATATCCAAAGTACTTATCAATTATGATTGATAGGATATGGAAATTTTAATCCTTTTTATATGACTTTCTTACACCTTAAAAAGGTTCAGTGGTTATATCAGTGATTTAAATTACTTCTATTGGAATTTGAGTTTATAAATCATGGGTTGAATAATAGTTATTCTTAGGGATGTTCCCCAATGATAATCTACTAAGCTAATAGGAATTTTGTTCTGTTTTTCCTGATTTATGAGCTATAGTCAAGCTTCCCCTATATTCTTTAATGGATATGTTTTCTATCTCAAAACAGGTCTATAAGGATTTTTTATGTTGAGAATTGAATTTAATTTATTTAATTTAGCTATTTATTCAAAGAAATTGCCATAAACATGATAGTTTAGGTAAGAATAGTAATTATATTTGGAATTAATCATAACTTGCTTCTATTGGCTTTATTTTCCAAAATATAAAACACACTAGTTTTTTTTTGGTTTATTATTAATAAGTTGGATATTATTTAGTGCTTCCCATAAACAATCTCCATAATCATTGCTCTAAAATTTAAAGGGAATATTTCAATAAGGAATTAGGTTTGAGCGTTTTTCTGTAAGATCTTTCTTTATTTTCTTGTATTATTCAATACTTTCTCTTTAAATCTCAAATAATATTTGTTTATCACAAATACTATAGATTAACTTGGTCAATATATCAAATAATAATTCAAATTTTTCCTGTAATAACTATAAAAACCATTAAAATTAATAATTTCTTTTTAAAATTATGTATTTTTTTGAGGAATAATTCTTTCACTTTTTCTTCATCAATATTTAATCTTAATACTGAAACAAAATTTCCTAGTTCTATAGGTTCTTTAACACCAAAGCTGTATTTCTTAAGTGAAATTTTTACATTAATCTCTGTAATTGTTTCTAGTAATCTTTTTAGTATTTAAATTCTCTTCTGAAGTAGAAAATTTAATTATATCATCAATTTACATAATTCATAATATGTTAGATTATTTTTATGATAAAATGTTATTCATCCTCTTTTGATAGTGATATGCTTCATTTTTTATCCCAAATAACATCCTCAAGTACACAACAAATTCACAGTTAATTATTATTATCAGTAATTCCTTAGATTTTTCTCTCCAAAAAATTATGATTTAATCCCTTAGATTCATTAATTTAATCTATATACTTGGCTATGAACAACTTATTGAAGGCTTCTTGAGCTACAGGCCTTGATTTACTATCTGGAGCTGTGTAATTATTTAATTCTATAAAATATCCAACCATCCACATTTTTCCATTATATCAAGAAATAATAACAATAGTAATTATTTCAAATTTTTGATCATTAAATTCTCTCCTTAATACAGCTATTTTAATTACCTTTTGAGATGATTTTCTCAAAAGATTATGTAGCTCTTGGAATTTCCGGCTAATCTGGTATTCTCAACACGTGAGGGTATGGTCTTTCAATTTTCAGGCTTAAATCAACTTCATTACCTCCAATTTTTCCTAGTAATTCATTATTTGAAGAAAAAAAACATATTTATATGAAAGTGGCATATTAATATAATATTCTTGTAAAGATTTATGAGCTCCTTTCATAATTCCTATGTATTTTGTTTTAAAAAAAAATTATTTTATTATTGTTTTTTGAGATTATTTGAAGGTTAATAAAACTCAAAAAAAAAAAAAAACTTTCAATTTTTCCTTTTGAAAATTCTTTTTTTAAAAATTATCCGATTTTAAATCCATTAAGAAAATATATTAAAAAAAAAATTCTAATTCTGAAATTTTTATATTTCATATTTTTTTTTTCTTCCTTTAATAAAATTTATGTATTTTTTTAACTAAAAAGGAAATTAAATCAATCTTTTTAATATGAAATCTTGATGATAAAGTTTATTTTATTTATCTTTTTTTTGTCTCTATTAAAAAATCTGAAAAGAACTTTTAATCATAATTTTTTTGATAAATAAAAAGAAATAAATATTTAAGAAAACAAAAAACAAAAAATTTACTTTGAGTGAATTTTTTTGTTTTTTGAATAATATAAAAAATGAAAAAATTGGAATGAATAAATACATTTTATGATTTTTATTTTTTATTTCTTTGAAATTTTATCAATTAATTTCAAAGTATTTTTTTTTATGATTCTATTTTATTTTATTTTATTTGTTTTGAGTGATTTATGGCCTTATTACTCACAAAGGATGAAAATAATGTGATAAATATTACTTTTTTTAAAAAAAAAAAAAAAGAAAAAAAAGTTAAAAAATAAATCAATTAATAATAAAACTATATATATTAAGCTTAATCAAAAATGATTTTTTATATTTTTGGGTTTTTAAATAATCATGTGACTTAAAATAATCAAAATTAAAGTTAAAATTAAATAGTTAAATTTTAGTTTTATTTAGATAACTATATCAAAATACAAAAGATAATATATTCAAAATTCAATAAATGATAATTACTCATTTGAACAAAGTATAGTAGAAATTGTCTTGACCCATGTGTTTTTGAGCCTGCAACAAAAGAGTCTTAGCTCATGAGCCTATCATCTTTATTGACAGATTACTTTTGGCTCAAAAACCACCAGTGAAACTCTAAAGACCCATATTTTTCAACTCATTTTCCTTTTTTTTTTCAAAAAACTTCCAAAAATTTCCAACCAACTTTAATTTTACTACCCCAAAATGAATTTTGTTTCTTTAAAGGGGCAACCCCATCAACAAGTTTTTAGCACATGGTGTGGCAAAACTATTTTTTTACCATGAAATATCTCTTCTAATCTTACTAAGCCTAATTCTTCAATCATGATTGAAAGTTATTCTTCATACTTATTTGACAAAATTTTCAAGAATCTGGATGAAACCACAGAATCAAAACAACACATTATTGGATAAAAATAGGAAAAGTAGACTCAATACTTCAGAAGAAGGTTTTTTGGATAATCAGGGAAATATTTTTTAAGAGAATGAAATTTTGGAGGAATTATTTTATTCATTAACCTTACTGAATCCAAATTTGAAGTCTTAAGTCAACTTATTAAATCTGGATAGAGAACTGAACCTCTGAAATAACCAAAACTCAAGCCATCTGAAGAGGGGGATAAAGAAAAAAAGAAAATATAAGCCAACCATAACCATGTTGTTACCTTTATCTAATGCTATCAAGATACTGGATTGGTACCATACCTATGTTCATGATCAAAACGTGAAAGCCACTCAATTCAACAGCATCCATTCATTCTTAGGACTCAAACAGCCTTGAATATTTTCTTGAAATGAGGATGAGACCTAATTCTGACAGAAGAAGAAAGAAAATACCTCTTTGACAACCAAGAAATTCCTTAAATTTAAAAATAAATAAGTTGATACACTATTTTGGGAATTCATGAAACAAGTCATCAATAGCAATATAATTTTAAATTGCAATATTATAATAGAAAAGTGGAAGTATTTTGCTTTCCTAGGTGTAATTACAAGCATAAATTGTTTTTCTCTTTCCAATGACTGGGTGAACTAATTGAAGGAATTAAACAACTTTAAGAAGTATAAATTACATTTCTAAGCTTCTGAAATAGCACCTGCTCAATTAAAAGGTTAAATAAACTTTCTCAAGAAATAATTGCATTATATCCAAAAATTGTTAAATAACTGTTGCATTGAGATACAATTCAACTGGAACTGAATGAAATCCCCTACTTTTTATTAGTAAATATGAAAAAGCTTGATGTTTCAAAAAAAATTCCTCTATCACTGACAATACTGACTGGAAGGCCATGTTTGGAAAAGACATGGCTAATAAAGATTTGAGCTAATTCCAGAGCAGTGATTGTTTCATAAGTTGGGATGAAGATTTCCATTTTTGAGAACCTGTCCACAACTACTAGAATTGAATCAAAGCTGTTTTACAAGGGAAATTGATTGATAAAGTCCATTGATAAAGAACTCCAAGGACCAGATGGAATTTGAAGAGGCTTGAGTAATCCAAACTTCTTATTATGAATGTTCTTGTTTTTTGAACATTTCTGACATGAGGACACATAGTCCTTAATGAATTGATTTATTCCAGCCCAATAAAAGTCCCTCTTTATGAGCTTGAGGGTCTTCTCCTGGCCAGGATGGCCAGCCAACAATGAGTCATGACACTTTTGAGGAATATTGAGTTGGATTTCTTCATTTCTTGGGATTACCACTCTATCTTTGAATAATAATAACTTGGCTTGAGGTTCAAGAGAATAATCTGTGACTGATTCACCTCTTGCTAGTTGCTTGAGTATTTCTTTATAGTCTTTTTCTTGCCATACTTCTTTTTTAATCTTGTCAACTAAATCTGAGAATATTTCCACTATGATTGAGAAGAATCTTGACTCTTGAATTCCATCTTGCTTGATTACTTGATGAAAATTCTGAGGATTCTTGCTGATGAAGTCCACCCCCCTCTCTGGGTACATGTTGTCCTGACGTGACAAGGCATCTGGTAAAGCTGCCAGCCTGCCTGGCCTGTAAGTGATAGTGAAATGAAACTCAGAGAGAAATTCAGCCCAATGGTCTTGACAACAAGTAAGAACTTTGAAAGACATAAAATACTGAAGGGAAGAGTGGTCTTTCAAGATCTCAAAATAATTGGAAAGAGAAAGAAGAAAAGTGCTCCAGCGCTTGAGAGCCCAAACTATGCCAAGGTGTTCTTTGTCATGAATTTCATAATTCAGCTCATCTGGGAGAAGCTTGCAACTATCAAATGCAATGGGATGCTTTCCTGAGTCATTCACCTGACTCAGTACAGCACCCAAGGCATAATCAGAAGCATCAGTATCTACAATAGTTGGTAGAGAAGGATTGAAATGATAAAGGATAGGAGAAGTGGTGAATGCTTCTTTTAGTATTGGAAACTGACTAAGAGCTTCCTCATTGAAGATAAAAGGAGAGTCTTTTTTGAGAATGGAAGTGAGAGCAGTGATTTTTTTGGAGTAATTTTTAAGGAAACAATGATAAAAATTGGCAAATCCAATAAAAGATTGAAGAGATTTGATGTTCTTGGGCTGAGGCCAATTGAGGATTTGCTGAGCTTTTGAAGAATCCATCTTGAGGCCATCACTTGAAACAACATAGCCCAAATATCCCACACTTGGAGGCTTTGGAAAACAAATTCTTGTCCCTCAGTCTTTGGAGGACAGAGGCCACATGTTTGACATGTTCCTCCTCAGAACTGGAAAATACCATAATATCATCTAATTAAACTACAACAAAAATATCCAAGAAGTCTGCAAATATGTCATTCACAAGATTCTGGAAAGAAGCTGGAGCATTTGTAAGGCCAAATGGCATAAACAAACACTCATAACTACCATATTTGGTTCTGAAGGCAGTTAAGTGGTCATCCCCCTCTTTGATTCTCAGGAGATTATATGCACCAGGCAGATCTATCTTGGAGAAGATAGTGAAACCGTTGAATACAGTAAGAAGCTGGCTAATAGGAGGAAAAGGATACCTGTTCTTCCTAGTGACAGCATTGAGTTTGTGGTAGTCAACACACAAACAAAGACCTCCATCCTTTTTCTTAAAAAAAAGGACAGGTGCTCCTGTTAGAGAGGAGCTTGGCCTTATTAAACCTTTCTCTACATTCTCTGAAATGTAGGCCTGCAGTTTTTCTGACTCTTGGTTTGATAATGAGTAGATAACACCAACTTCAGGTAGAAGACCCTCCAATTTGATATGGTGATCACAGGCGTGGTGTGGAGGAAGTTTCTCTGCTTTCACCTTGGAGAATACATCCAAATATTGGTGATAAGCAGGAGGTACTACCTTCAACACAGTTTCAACTTCTTCTGGCTTTTCCTCCTCATCCCACTGCTCCTCCAGGGAGGAAGTTCCATATCCCCATGAAATAGATGAAGTGAAGATATAGCAACATCTTCTCCAACATCTTTTACCTTTTTGAAGACCTCATCTCTTGATTTAAGTAATGACTGAGATGGCATGATGGAAGGGATATGGACAGAAGAAGGAAGGGAAGGTGTCTTAAGTTTACCAACCAGAGCAACACTGTTGACAGCAGTGGCCAAGGCATTACTAGCAGAAGATTTAATACCACTGGAATCATAGGTGATCAATCCATTTTGCCAATCAATAATTGGATTAAAATGGTAGAGGAAATCATAGCCCAATATCAGGTCTTCTCCTTTGGGTGAATCTATGATAAAAAAAGTCCTATTCAAAGCTTGGGAATGAAGGCAAGTCAACTACCCACTTGGTATAATGGGTAATGAACAAGGCAGGGGATTCATTTGAATCCAGAATGAAAAGAGGAATCTTTTCAGGGAGCTCTGACATAGTCAAAGAGTACTTTAGAACAAAATTCTTTCCAATAAAGGAGTTTGTAGCACCAGAATCAATGAGAATACTATAAAAAATATCAGAGACAGAAGAGAAAATAAGAAACTTTAAATATTTGTTGACACTAGTATTCAGAGTGCACAATTGGGCTCTTGACGAAAATAAGTGAGAACCATTGAACACATCATGATTCCTACTTAGGCTTGTCCCTGCTTGCTAGGGAAGCCTGTTGATTACCCAGGCTTGTTCTGAGGTCTCTTGAAGCATTTTTCAATTGGTTTCTTCCCACCACAATAAGTACATAACCCTTCTTTGTTCCTCCTCTCCTTTTCAGAACCAATTAATTTATTGTCCTTATTGAGGAGAGCAGAATTGGGCTTGTCCCTTGAAGCTTGAAATTGCTTGCCCTTCTTATTCTTCTTATGGTGAGGCATTTTTGAAGATGATTCTTTAGAAGGTCTTTAAGGGTTGGATCCATTTATGGGAGGCTTCTTTTCTTGATGACTACCCTTCTCTTTATGTCTCTCATGGTATCTGGTATCTAATTCCAGGGTAATGTCCATGAGTTCTTGAAGAGTATTGAAATTACCAGGGTAGTAATACAACTGATCCAACAGTCTTGATGCCAATCCTCTTTTATAGACATGAATATAAGCTCTTTCTCCCCAGTATCCAATTCTTGACATTAAGCTTCTGAAGTCAGCAATGTACAAGGATACATGGCCACTTTCCTTAATCCTCAAATTGTCCAGCTCTTGTTCAGCTTTCCTGACTTCATTGGGATCACCAAACAGAGTGAATAATTGAGTTTTAAATAACTGCCAATTATTGAGGAGGTAGGAAGGGTCTTCATTTGAAATATTGGAGAGGTAGGGTTCAATCCATTTGCCAGCTCTACCAGTGAGAAAATAATTTTAGTACAGAACTTTCTTCCTGTCAGAGAAAAAATTTGCTGGATCAATATGGAAAATCAATTGACAGGATTGGATAAATCCTCTCAATTTATGAGCTTGAGTACCATCCAAAGAATCAGGTGCCTTCATTGATGGATTCTTGAATGCATTTCTTTGGAATTGTCCCTGGGAGCAACTGCTTGAGTGAGTTTCCCCATGACTTGAGTCATCTGCTCCATCATCTTGAGGAAGTTTGGTTCAGCTTGAGAGACAAGAGGTTGATTAGAATGGGCTAGATTTTCAGCTTCAGAAGCCTCAGGAACACCTGCCAAGGCAGTTGCCACTTCAGTTTCTTCAGACTTCTCCTCTTCTACAGACTCCTCCCCTTCTTCATTTTCAGCTTCCCCTAATCTTGTTTTTGCACCTTCATACATGCCAGGGTAGCCACCCAATAGGCCAGAGAAGGATCTTGATCTTCTTTATTTCATTCCCCCTCTTCTGGAGGGTGCTTCTCCTTCCATTGGTGGTCCTCTGTCCAGACTCACACTCTGTTGATGAACTGATGGGGTGTGGTAAAGAGGAACTCTTGCTGTAGGAGTGAGAACAGCTGGATTTCTTTGGGATCTAGTATTCTTGGCTGGTGGGCTATGCTGAACTGGCATTATTGAGAAATTAAGAATAACAACTTGATGATACTTGAGAATAAGGAATCAAAGCTTGGCCAAATCAATAGTCAATAAATCTTGATTATCTTGAGGAATCAATTAACAGTTTTGAGTTGAAATCAAATTCAATCAATCAATCAATTCAACCAATATAAACAATCAATTCAAATTCAATATCAAAATCTTGAAGAATTGAATAATCAATCAATCAATGTCTTCAGGGTCAATTCAAGTTCTTGAGTAATTAATCAATCAAATCAATATCTTCAGGAATCAAAATCAATCAATAATCAATAATCAATTCTTGAGGAATTCAAAATTAAATCAGTCCAATCCAAATAAAATCCTGAATTGCTGAATCAATATCCCAAATGAATCCCAATCAATCAACCAATCAATTAACCAATCAATAACTCCTGATAAGACCTGAATAAACAAACAAAAATAGAAATTGGATTTTGAGATTGAGATGGTCAGCAATGATTAAGAAGTGAAGGAATCAATTTTCATATGAATATAATGAATGAGATGAAAATTTAAGATAGAAAAATTATAATCATGAGAAATCATAAGATCATAAAAGAGTCATAATTTGATGAATGAGAGAAATGAAGTTAAATTAATGAAAAGAAAGAATCAAATATTAGTTGATTGGATTAATGTCACAGGGGCTCTTCTAAGTGAAGAGGGCCTGGTACTCAGTAAACTGGGACTTACTTATGGAGGGCTCAAAGGATATGATAAGAAAAGAGTACACTGAAGAGTGTGAAGAGATGAATTACTAAATAAAAGAATATAAGAAAAGCAACAACAAATCATAAGAGTAAGAATAAAAGATCCAACCACAAAAAAGTCCAAGTCCACTGTTTCAACCTGTCAGAATGGAAAGAGAAGGGTTAATAAGGATATGGCCACCCAACTCATACTGTACAGGCAAAAAAAGAAAAAAGGCTAAGACTAACTTAAAATCAAATAATTATAATACCCAAAAATAAGGATAAGAATAATTATAAAATAATAAATATACTAAATTAATTAACTGGAGAAAAGTCCCCAGGGAGGAGAAAGAGGGGCTGGTATATGTGAGGATCACCAGCCCTGATCCAGACAGAGAATTTTCATGAGAAGATTTGATGATTGAATTGAGTCTGGCCAATATAGGTCCTGTACGGATGTACAGGATCTGTACAAGAGGAGTTGTGGTATTGAGTGATCATACAGTTTGGAAATGGTGTATCCAACCTGTATAAGTATTGACAGGCTGTATTGGTGAACCAGACTGTATGCATGTTTCAGCAAGGAAGATTGCTGAAACTGAATGCTGATACACATAGTAGATTTTCTGGTTTGAGGTGTTTGAGTGGGTGTAAGTATGAATACCCTTACCCCTTATTAGTGGTTGTTACAGTTCCCTTACTGCACCAACAATTAATAATTGTTGGAATCATACCCAAATCATCCCAAAATTACCCATAGTTCCAGATGATTTTGGATTGACAAATGCAGAAGCATTCCTTGGGCAAGAAACCTATTGTCTTGAAGAGTTAGGCCTCATGGTCCCACAAAATGAAATATAAATATCAGAACCATACAGCCCTGAAAAAGAAAGCAAATACCAAATGCAATCAACAGAAGAAATATTTGATGAAAACATGTCAAATAATCAAGAAATCAATGAGATTTCCAAGAACAAAGCAAGTATATCAAAGCCCCTCCACTTAAGAAACTCAAAAATCTATGTCAGCTATCTTAAACTATGTTTCTCATAGCTGCAAAAAGGAAACTGAGCTGGTCAGTAAAGCTTTAGAAGGATACCATTTGATTTTGTACATTCAATCTATCCAAAATAGAAGACATTTGAGACTATCTAGTAAAGTAGTGTTATGCTTTTTATTTCTGATTATGCTAAAAAAAATACTCTATTAGATATTGTGAAATGAACAGTATTTTCTTTGTTTGAGTTTTCCAATCATATACTTCTTCTGAGGGCTCTTTTAGAAGTCAGCTATGTGATTGAGCCATGACTTAAGACAGGTATGGCTCAAAAGTATGGCACTTGACAGTATGGGTACATTTTATGGGTTGAGAGGGGTTTGTGACAGAAAAATCATGCAAAAACCTGTCCAATTTCATACATGGGTTTAGACAGGTTGTACTGTAATGGGTATAATTCTTAAAGCTTGATAGCCCCCTTTCATGACTAAGAGATATCAAAAGCTCACATCATATCTTCAAATGAAAGCAGCAAACCACCACCCTGCTCTGATTGCACAGGTGACCCAAGTCAGTTTGTGCTTTTGAGTTTCTTTCTGGGTATTTCATTTTGAATAAATAGGTCTTTCATGCAGGCCTTACTTGTAGCTTCAAATGATGTGGAGCATACATGGGTAATCACATCATAAGAAACAGGCACTATAGTCAAGACAAGGTCAGCATAATGTGCCTGCTAATAGTTCTTTGCAATTAGACATTGAGTTTCGTTGTGATTCTTCACACAAAAGATTACTATCCTTTGAGCAAATGCAAACGACGACACTGATGAGCACTTGTTTCTGACTTATCTTGGCTTTTATGTCCCAACACTCAAATACTCATGGGTAGGATAGCACAAGCTGAGAGGTTCTCCGCACTTCAAATTTAGTTCTCTGAGTTATTTGAAATAATTTAAAGCAGTCGATCTCGGGAAGAGAGTAGCTTGGGCAGGAAGTTGATTGAGGTCATGACAGATTTATCGCCTCCTTGGCTAAATTGTATCAGTTAGGTCTTAGTTCCCTTGAAGTACCATGTTGACTTATTTTTTCTTTTGGCCTTGGGTTGTTAGGGAGAAAAGTTGTAATTATATCCTTTCAATTTTTGAAAGTTGATTCGTTGTCTGTTGATTGTTTACCAGGCTTCTTTTTGAGAATATTTCTTTTCCATTTTTCTAATCAGGCTGAAATTGGATCTACTCACCAATTAATGTTTTCAATTGAGGGAATGATTTTGGTTACCAAAGGCAGTAATAAAAAACGCAGTTTTCATTTGCAAGGATTATTTTTAACTTTCAGCATTATTATGTTGAGTAATTGTTTAATGCATCAAGACTTTAGTTGGCTAGTCAATTAAAATAGTTATTGGATTGATTAATACAAATTTTGAATGTCGATCTTGATATTTGTTCGAGATTTGGTTTTGATTCCCAGAGGTCATTATTACTTGATCCTTCGTTTCTACTTGGATTGTTTGATGAAAATTATTTTTTTCCAAAATTTCAATTCCTTCAATTTGGCAAATTCCTTTTTGAGTTCCAATCATTTTAATCTTTCCAGATTCACTTTCACCTACGTTCAATTGCCTTTTGAAAAGAGATGATGCTTTGAGCTTACTTAAAAAGCAGCCAAGCAAACCAGAAAAAGACTTACCCGATTTCTATGGATTCATCCAAAACGATCAGTCCATCACTATCAGTCTTTCGATTAGTGTACTTGCTTATTGCAAATCCGCCCCTAGCTTGCTGACATCTATTAGTAATTATGATTTCTATTGAAAATTCTTCTAAGATTCGAAACCGAGCTTGATGTTTACATAATTTCACTTGAACAACAAGTTGTTCATTCGTCCATGATCCTGTAATCATTGTTTTTGAAACCATCTTTCCTGAAGGTTCTTGATGAATCGGTAGGTCAATTGAAAGTCTCCTTTTACTTAACTTGGAGTTAAACGACGCCCTCGAACCTATTGTTTTCCGGATTTCAATCAGCCGACATAAATGCCCCAGCAACCTTTTTTGAGAAAAAAGCCACACATACCATGGCTTGCAAGCCATCTTGTCGAGGGAATGTCCGATGGTCTTGTTGAATTAATTCCAATAGGTATCACTTCCTGTTTCTGATCTGTACCAAGAGGATGTCTTGACTTGTTTAATGTGTTGAGCAAGTTCGATGCGCAATACAGCTTACTGCCAGCTACTTGTCCTTGTATTAAATCATTGCATTGATTAACACTCAAGGAGTGTATATCTGTTTGATTATGCGAATTGGAAGGTGGGTTAGAGTTGAGCCGGGGATTGTCATCGAAAGATTGCCTAGTAAGACTGAGTGAGGCAGGTTTTGAAAGTTGCCATGGATTAAATAGAGTGCACCATCGAGAACTAATCACACTTGTTGAAAGGTATTCTTCTTCAATGACTTGGCTTGAATGTGAATTTTCTGGCACAACCATCTTGCCGCGCACGGTGACTGAGAGAAGATAAGATACATTGTTTAACTGTGGCTGTCGAGACTGATCAACAACCACCTTAGATTTATGAAGAGATTCAAAAGGGTGTCGATTGGGGAAAAGTTGATTACTAGAGTCAGATACATTTTCAACGACTTTTGACAATTGAGCATTGCCGGCAGGGATTGATTCTGATAAAGTTTTGTGATCTGTGAAGCCAGAAGGATATAAGGCGGTTGATACGCGGGCATTATGGTTTTGAAGCCCAAATTCAAAGTTAGAGATTGGGGCTCGAGTTGTTAAGGACGATTGGAGATGATCATGAGCTCTATGAAGTAAAAAATCTGCGGGTTTGTTTTTGATTGAATAAATCAAATTATATTGATTGTGATGAGCAAGACGACATGAAATATTGGAATGGTTGGGCGGGTCTTGAGAACAATTTGGGTCATTTTCTGAGAGCAAAGGTGTAATTTGGAACGACACGGGTTCGAATTGATCAAATTCAGAGAGGGTTGAATGATCTTGAATATTAATACTAACATTTTCAAGTAAGAAATCAAGATCTAAGTTTGAGTTTGGCGATGAATGACATATCTCTAACATTAAAATAAAATTAGTTGATCTCTCTCTTTCTATAAAAAGTGTATCTTTGTGAATGGCCAGTTTTTCGATTGTAGATTCCAGTGATTGAATTTGGTCATGAACGAAGGCGACCCGGGCTTTGACTGTAAGTGGTTCAATGAGAGGAATAGATAAAGAATGATGTTTCTCGATCAAATGAATAGGTGTGGTTGAAGGATTGTTCTGATCGGTTCCCAAAACGTTAAAATTTTGATGTAGCTGATGAGTAGCGGGCAAACAATTGGAGGAAATGGAAGGAGCACTTTGCCTTCGTTCGATGGGTGATGCTGGGGTGCAGTCCTCGAGAGAGCTTAACAAATTCCTGTTTGGAGAATCTTTTGGACTGGAGTATGAATGAGCAATTCGATTGATGGGACCAGCTTTGGAATGAGGACGATGTTGATGAGGAAGATGAGTTGAATGGAGTTGAGAAGATGACGAGGATGGATAAGTAAGAGGAACAAAAAGATCTAATAATTAATAAAGCAATGAGTTGATACGCGTTGTCCCACCCCAAGAAAAATAAGTAAATAAATAGCGGCCACGATAATCAGGTGAAAAACAAAATAGGAAAACAAATTTGATTAAAGGAAAAGTTAATTATACCTCTACCCATGCCTTCAAATAAATTGATGGTTGTACCATAATCCAATGGGGATTGTTGAGGTGGGTGTATAAATTGTTGACCTTCGATTGGGGGTGGGGATTGTGAGAATGGTAAGGTTGAAAGTAAAAAAGGTTTATGGTTTGAAGAATGAAGAATGAAGGGATAATAAGAAATGGTAGCAGATAAAGAAATTGAAATTGATTTAGGATTTGAATGAAATGCATGAGCTTCGATTCTCAAGACGTACAGAATTGAAAAAGGTAGATCAGTTAAGAGAACTAAAAGCTTTCGTTTGGTTTGGAAAAATGATGATGATTGAATGACGTACGAATCTGACAAGTCGTCTCCCAAACGACAAACCACTGATCATCTACATTCACGATTCGAAGATTAACTTGATGATTTGACGACTGATTGATATGAGATGAATTAGCTAGAATGTTTGAATGATTGACAGCAAAAGGCTCGGATGCTTCTCTGTTTGGTGAGACATGAGAATAGGTTGAAGTGAATAATTGTATGGGCTGCGATAGATTTGGAAGGTATGCAGTTTTCGCAGCATTAACCAAAGCAGAAGGTTGATTGGATGGACCGAATCGATGATCAAGGTGAGAGTCTTGGATGATGTTAGCTTCAAGTGTGAAGGAAAGGTTATTGCACAAAACGCTTCGAATGAATTCATCGGAGGATTGATCAGCATCGTCGCCATTATTTTTAGATCCATCATCATCCAGAACGAATGGCAGTTTAGAGATTGTCAAGATGACATAAATTTTAGTTTGTTCGCCTGAACGAGCCCATCAAAGCAAAGCAAGAATCCATCCATCAATCTAACTGACCGATAGGATGACGAACGAAGACTGAAAGGAGCCTACCGAGATAAAAAGACGTCCTCGTTTTAGATCGGATCAGGCTATCGATCCAAGTTTGATCATGGCCAATTTGAGACGGTGAGTCATGAGATGAAGGATCGAAGAAAGGCAGGACGAAGCTCAATTGCGAAGATTCAAAACCAGAAATCATCTGCTTGGAAATCCAGGTTGCCATGATGGCTTCTGGCGAAAATCGCGGCCGATAGCTGGGAAGGGATTGAAGTAAATTGGGATCTTCCTGCCCTGCGTCTGTGGCCATCGATCTTGTTCAAACTTCAGATCGACTAAGACTTGGGCATCATAAATTTCAGTCTCAACATCTTCGAGCTCAGTCTTTCTCTTCTCGAGAACACTTTCATCAGAATACAATCTGTAAACCTGTTATCATTACTGGAGCACTTGGATATGAGCCGAGACAACAAGTAGCAAAACTTTTCCATCAAAAATTTATTCACCGCATCAACATTTAAACTACAACAATCTCAATCTGGACATTACATTCACATTGCTACTATCAAATGTCTTGACATCAAACTAACTTTTAAATTTTTCAAAACAAACTGTCTGGATCGTAACAAAGTCGATTTACAGCAATTTATTCAACCTGTCGACAAAGTAATTGACCATGAGAAACTTGGATGCCGCAAAGCTTAGGCTCCAACCAAGAGCTAAATAGAGAAGCTACCAAAATACTTTTGTTCCAGCCGGCCATCAACCAAGCATAGAATCAAAAGACACCTTTTTTATTAGCATGATGCTAGATGAACCAAAAGAAATGCTGGGACTGCGTTCTACTAACCCAAGCGTGTCAGCGAATCCGACACAAGCAATTTGAAACTCCTTCTGGCCTTCTTCTTGCCCCAGCCAATAATAAGCGCCAACATAGGCTGTACCACCGCAAATACCTTCGAGTGAAATGAGGATAAATAAGATAGTGTAAATCCAGTTTGATGAAAATAACTTGACAAGAATTTGTGACGAAGATTCTAGCAAGATGATTAAAAATAGGAAGACTTGAATGATGCTTGGCAATGGGATTAATGCTTTTGGAAGAGGTGGTAATCGAAAAATCGCCATGGAAGAACGTGAAATGAAAACAAATGTCTAGTTGATTAAAACGCCCAAAATGTTGTTAGACTATAAAACTTTGAAAAGATAACAAAACCTCAAACCCAACTTGATAAGTTAATTGCCAAAAAGGATAATAATCTTTAATGGATTTGAAAGCATGCGAGAAAACTGGATGAGAGTCAGGTCGAGGGATAGGATATAAAAGAGTAGGTGCGATGCCAGTATTGATCTAAGTCAAGAATTACACATTGAGCAAATCCATTATTTCATCATTAAAAAACCACTTTTAATAAATCAAATCAATCGACCAAAACAAGAAATTTATACCGTATACTCAGCAAAATAAACTGCAAAGAGTGGTAGGATATAAGGAAGTAGCAATGGTTTCGTCAAGTCGAGTTTTTTCATAAACGTTAAATCCGACTTTGCAATCATCGAAGGTAGTCTGGTTAATCTCGATGATTGATCAGATTCAGGTAAGATAGTATAACTGCTACCATCACCCAATGAAGATAAAAGTTGATCAGGTTGGGGTAAAAGAAAAAAGTAAGCAAGCGAGAGGCAAATCGGCATGAGCTAATTCAATCCAATCCCATCATTTCAAATGAGTTGACGTTAAAATTTATTAAAACCCAGGAAATCACCCATCAAACTGATCAAATTACTCAACTGAACTGATCCCCAGACCAAGTTGAACGCCTAAATGTCTTAATAACCACCAAAGACCAGCCCCAATGATTCCAGCAGCACCAGTACCTGAAGCAAACCAACTTACGCCTTGTTGTTGAGGATAATGTGTGGATAATTGTAAAAAAGTCATTTCACCCAAACCAGAAGAGAAACTAGCCAATGAAATTCCAAAAAGTCGAATTGGAACTGATGAAAAGATGACAATAACCTTAAAGAAAGAAACAAATAAATCAAATCAAATTAGCAATTTAAACCTTTTAAAAAATCAACAAAGTGAGATTAAAAAGTTAGATGACCATGATACCCAAGAAGCTTAGAGTAGAACAACCAATGACTCGTTTTGAGTAACGAGTTGGACCTTCAATAAAGTAAGGCCAACCAATCTTGACAAGAAAAGATGGAGTTATATCTGCTAATAAAATTATACCAGTAGGTATATTCGATGGTACTAAATCCAAAGCAGCCGAAAGAATAATAACATATAAAACATTATTACTAAATCCCAAAAAGACGAAAAACAAAAATTATCAAACTTAAATTTTCTTCTTTTCTTTATTAAGAAAAAGTTAAAAACTTACAATAAACCAAATAAAAAGAAACTAAAATTAAAATTGAAATTTAAGATGTTAATCTTAAAAGTTTTAATTAAGTTTTGTTTTTCTTTATTTTGATTAAAAAAGTTTGATTGATTTTCTTCTAAGATTTCTTCTTCTGAGATTTCTTCTAAGATTTCTGGTTCTTGTGCTTGTTCTTGAATTAAAAAATTAGTATTTTCATTTTGATTTTCTTGTAAATTTTGATTTTGAATTTGATTTGGATTTCGTTTTAAATTATTTTGATTAAAATGTGATTGAATTTTAAATAAATTTAAATTCATAATTATTTTTGATTTTTATTTTTTAGAAAGAAGATAAAATTTTTGTAAAATTTTGAAATAACAAAAGAGAAATTATAATAATACTAGAAATCCGTATGCTATATAAAATGCCTAAATCTCTGCCACTTTCAAAAAATAAAAATAAATTATTATTTTTCAAACTCGCCTTATGATCTGTTTTTGCTTTTTTTATTCAAAAAATTAATCAAAACAAAGAAAGAATTGAAAAAAATTAAAATAAAATCAGTTTCTTTGACTTATTGAGAAAGATGTCTGATAAGTAAAATGGAAGAATTATGGTCAAATTTACCCTTGTCACAAGATTTTTATTTGTTTTTTTTTTTAAAAAGAAATTTACAAAGTGTTTATCCTCAAGACATAAAATTTGAAAGGCTTTTTTTAATAAAACTATTTTAATAACCTCATCATTTTAACAAATCAATAAATTTTGGAAAGGATAACCTGAATTGAATAATGGAAAATTGGAAAACTGACATTTTGTAAGATATCAATCATACTTGGAACTTTCTCAAAAATAAAAAAACCAGCACTTCTATCAAATATAGAAAACAATTCCTTAAAAAATAATAATTTTAAATTTATGAACACAAAGCATCATAAATGATCATAAATCCATTATTTTTTTGCACCAATTTTTTTGTAACATTGATTAATCTTCCTGAATTGATTATATTCAAAAGTCTTATGGATTTAGCTTGGTTTTAAAGATTTTTCATCTTATAAAAAATCTTTTTCTTACATAGAATGATTAGATGACTTAAATTACTTACTCAAGGAATTTGGATTTAAAGAAGGATATTTGTGATTAGTTTCTCATAGTAAAAACTGGCCTAGCCCATACCCATCAGTGGACTTACTTTGCAATGGCTTATGGGTTTCCAAAGGTTCATTTACTGTCAAATATTTGATTGGGTGGATGGATTTTCTATGGGTTATGACAGATTATAGATCTTAGCAGGTCTTTAAAGCCAGGAAGAGATCTTTATGTATTTCATTTTGTATCCATTTTATGATTTCATAAGAGCTCAGGTGTATTAATGATCCTTTTATAACCTTGACTTTTATGCCTCCTAAATATCCTTTTAGTTATATTTTTATGTTGAGATTACAATTTTGAAGCCTCTCTTAGTCAATTTATCAAATTGACTACTTGGGTAATACTACTTTTTGATACAAATGAAGATGAGGTTAGTATTTTTATTATAAGATTTTTGGAAAAATTAGTTCTCAAGGAACTCTATCAAAATATGAGATTTAAGTTTATCATTTTGTCACTTTTTTATTTTTAATTAGCATCATATTTAATGAAATTGATATTTTATTTAATTAAAGAGATTCAGTATTGGGTGGTTTGTTGAATATATATCAAATTTCATATTTTGTTATTTGTTTCTTATAATAATTCTTTAATTTTACTAATTTGAGGTGATTTTAGAATATTTCTTAAAAAAATCCCATTATGTATTCTGAACTTTAATTTCATGCTATTTTCAATTTGATGTAGAATTCAATGTATTAATTAAATTAAAAGTCCTCAAAAAGAAGAATTTTTGATCATCTTTTTCCTAGTACTTATTCCAGTGTAAAATATTCAAATAATTTGCTTTATTTTACTTATATTCTCAAAAAATTTGATATAAGATCTTTTTATGATAATTTTTTTCATTAGCTTATTTTATTTCCTTTATTTAAAATTTGTTTAATTAAATTTTTATTTCATGATCATTTTTTCTTTTTCCTAATTTTGTTTAGTTTTATCAAATTTTATTTTATTTTATTAATTCACTAATTAGTTTTTTTATTTTCTTTTTTTTATTGTAATTTTATTTATAATTTTTTTTACTCTTTCAAGATTCTTTTTTAAATTAATATTAATTATTATTTTTTCCTTAATTAATTAGAACTCAAGTTTTTTTAGTTTTTATATCTTATTATATTTCTATTACCTTATTAGAATTTATTGTTTTGTTTTTTCTTCCTTAATATCATAATTAACTATATACTTTTAAATATATTTTTAAATTTTATCTTTTTTTTCGTTTTTGCAATTTTTTGAATATCTCATCATTTATTTAACATTTGAGTTTTTTAAATAAAGTATTAATCTCAATCATTATATATAAATTCAATTGGAAAATTAATTAATTAATTAATTCTAAACTTAGACTTTTATCTGGGGAGAAGGATAAGTTACAATATATTTATATTTTTCTTCTTTTTTTGGGTTTCAATTTAATTACATGGAATAAATAATTGAAATATTCCATTTTAATACCTCTTAATCATTATATTTCACCTTAATTAATAATAAATAATTATAATTATAATGTAATAGTATTAATTAATTGATATTTGTTAATTATTTAGTATTTATCACACCAAGGATTTTTTGAGGATATTATTTTTTAATTAGTTTAGCTAAATATCTCAATAAAATCTCCTAATCAATTTTGTAAAAACAGAAATTGGTGGAGTGACAAGGGGTTTTATATAAATTTAATAGGGGGTGTCAAAGTTACAAACTTTCACATCTTAAGCGGTGTGGTTTTTTCCTCCAAGTCCCATTTTTGGATACTAAAATCCTGCCTTTGGCTTCACTAAAAGAATCATTTTTTTTCTTAAAAACCTCATTAAGTTAATGTATAATTGCATGAAACTTCCCTTATCTTGCATAAAACTGAATACCCTGGTAATTTATTAAATTATTTCTTTTCAAATTGAATCTTTTATAGAAATTTTGCTCATTTACAATGCCAAATTCATCCAAAAGGTTACCTTTACTTAAGAAATTAAAAATCACTGCAGTTAATGGATGATTTTGAATTTGATAGTGATTCAGATATTAAGGAAGATCTAACCTTATCAAATATGATAGCATCACAAAGATACATCAATCCTTGTAGAATATATCCTTCACATTAAATGTAAATTTTGAATTATTTACAAACCTTATGATATGAAAAGTTTTTCAGCTTTGTTGCAAAACACATGAATCATTCAAAAAATTGGTGGCAGTGGCACATATTCAATATGATTAAAAATTTCAAAATTCATCACAAAACAAACAATTTTATCCTGCCATAAAATTGGCTGTGGCACTATCAAGGTTAAGGTCAAATGTAAATGGGTCAGCTTTGGGGAAAATTGGAATGTTGTTTTGAATTAGCCATGAGGCTATTGTTTTGTATAATCAAAGAGTGATAGGAATATTAATGAAGTTAAAGAGAAGGATAATTGTGCTTTCAACAATAGAACAACACAGATATTTCACAAGTTATCCAGGAAAAAGGCTTTCCTTGGTGAATTGGATTTATTGATGGGAGTATCATACCATTATCACAACAACCCCCCAATTATGGGGAGTCCTATTTTGATTACAAAAAGAGGTAGGATTTTGAATCTTCTTACTTGAGTTAATTTTTACTGATTATTAAAAATTAAGGTATTCCATGTTGATAAAACTTTTTTTTCAATATAAAAAAACAGTTCGCTTCCCTAAATTTCGGGTGTAATGGCTTAAGTTGTGATTTAAATGTATATCAACATGTGAAAATAGCATGAAAAGCTTAGGAATTTTCTAAAAAAGATCAGTAATTACTAGCTGATTCAGAATATGAAAGCTCTTCTTGATTTGTCCCAGATTATAAGGGATTTGTAGCACAGAATTAAGACAACCATTCTTTCAATTACTTTCTAGAAAAATCAAGGGTAATAATTAAGCATAAAATTGGAATTTCAAAAGGTTTGTTTATTTCTCTATGGTAAATTTTGAATAAAATGAGGTATAATGAAGAAATAAAATACTTTATTGGTTAATTGGGTTTTTTCTTATATAATTTTACATAATATGCTAGCACAAATTGGGGCTTAATGTTTTTATTTATATGAATATGATGATCCACCACAAGTAGAAAATATGTACAAAATAGACAATGGAGAAGATATTTTGAATATTCATGACAAAATTAAGCCTGTTACCTTGGAATGGAAAGATAATCAATTCTTAACTTTATCATGACTGTTAACTTATGTATGGAAGTTCAAGGTCTACAATGGAGAGTAGATGTGATTGAAAAAATGAAACTATTTGAAATTTTTACTTTTTAGCTCTCTTTTGGACCTTCTCATCTCTTTGCAAATAACCATATACTTTTGATTTGATTTCAGTAGGTGTCATTTTTGAAAAGTTCTAACCTAAATCAAACAATTTGTGATTGATTTAAAAGAAATATCCAAAATTAATAATTTCTGGAGGAGGTTTTGATGTATGATAAACCATTGATTATGTCTTTCAAAGAATTTCAATGATTCCATGTTTCTTTGAAAAATAAATCTCCATTTTTAATTTGGAGAAGTGAAATCCATTTCCAGATGAAATTTGATTAAAATCTTTTTTGGACAAAAAAGAAAAGATGAAATAAGTCCAGTAATTGAGATAATTAACATCTTTATGTGAATTATTGAAAGATCCATATTTAGTAGTGACAATTACATTTGTAAATTATTTTCATTATCCTTTGGTTTGGCAGGAATTAATTCAAGGTTACTGAAATTTGTTAATTTATCCAATACCTTTCATGATTCTACCTAAGAGATTCCTTATTTTATTGTATTTATTTTCTATTTTTTTGATAAGCTCATTAAAGTAAAATTTAGATACCTTAAGATGTGAGATCTGGAAGAAGAATTTTCAAATGGGGTGATTTCATAAATGACAACTGGTAAGCAAGACCTCTTAGCTTTATTAATGATTACATAAGGATTAGTAAGCACTTTTATTGATGGAATATTTAACCATATTTAATTATTAGATTTCTTATCAATTTAAATGGATAAAATATTTATATATTATATGTTTGAATGGCCAAGCTTTGAGGTTATTTGTTTTGAATAATGGATATGTTGTATCTGGTTTTGGGTGAATTTTCTTTTATTATCTGCATGAGGTTCTATATTTTGTTTAGTCCTAGAAATTACATCATTGGATTGGCTTCTAGATAAAGAGAGAGCAGAATATTTCCTTCTAAACTTTAAAGATTAAGGGAGTTTAATGGTTTGAAATGACATTTCCAAGGTAAAGCCATTATGAATGATCCACCCCTATATTAAAATTAAAATTCAAAAATAGAAACAGTTAGTAATATAATGAACTATAATAAAATTTATACAATAAAACAAAATCAGCCTTATCATAATAATTCATAATCTCAAAGTATTTAAAAAAAAGAGAAAAAAAACAATTAGTAATCATAATAATCCTTTATGATGAAAAAAATAAATAATAAAAATATATATCAATTTTTTTTATTATCATCATCCTTCATGATGAAAAAATATAAAGAAGATTAAATAAATCATTAACAAGGGGATAGAACCCCTAGAATTCTTCAGATGGCCTCCAAAATTCTTCAGGAGGCTATCTGAAGTGATTTGGGGGCAATTGGCATTGAAATGAATTAAAAAATGTCTAATTTATTTGTGTTTATTACAGTTTAGAACCTCCCAGAGTGAGTATTGGAAGGTTCTGGATGGGTGGTTGTGTTAGAGGTAATGATGAAGGAGTTGTGGGTGATGGCTTACAGAATTACAGGGGTGGGTTTCAGGGTGCAGAGATGGGTGGTGTGTTATTGAGTTCATGATAACAGGGTGGTAGGTTATGATGATTGAGGCTATTTCTGATTGAATGATAAGGAAGTCAGGAATGAATAATAAAAAAAACTAACTTGATTATTTTTTTTAATAATTATCAGAAATAAATAAAAAAGTCTGACTGTAATTTCTAAAGAAAATGGAATAATTAGATGGTTTTTATTAAGAATGAGCTGAGTGATGAATTTCAAAGATGAAAATACCAGTTTATTGACTTTGTAAAAGGAATTTTGATTAATTGAAGTTATTCTTTATGAAAAAAAGACTGGTAATAAAGGAGTATTTAAAATTGATTTTTAAAAATAAAATTTGGAAATTAAAACTTGAGTGGAAAATTATCCAAAATTCCAATCTTAAAGATAATTAAATTAGAAGTTCCAAATTAAATTTGAAATTCAGAATTTGAGAAAAAATTTCAATTAAAATTCATTTAACATTGTGAAAGCCACCAAATTAAAATAAAAACACCTCAAAAACAGCGATCTCCCCAACATGAAAAGTAGTTAGCACTTGATTGGTATAAACATAAAATTTCAATTAAACTTTGAAATTGAACTTATCACAAGAAAATTTCAGTTAAAATTTATAATGAAAACACTGGAAACTCATTATTATTTTGTATCCAAATGAAAGCTGGGATAAATCTTGGGAAATATGTTACCATCATAAAAAACTGAATAATACAATGACCTCAACATATGAGTGAATTTCTCATCCCTTGGAACCCCTAGTTAATTGATATGTTGTATTTATGAGTTAACAAATCAAAATTAAATCCTTTATACCAACTAACTCATGATCAAAAACGATTTTCTATTGATTAATTTCAGAATATGTTTGAGATCGGGGATTGGCCTGCTTGATTACAATGCTGCTATAGTGGGATCCATCTGGCATTTATTTCCCTTCAGCTCCAATTCCCAATTTTAATTTTTTTTTCAAATTCATGCTTCATTTTTCTTTTATTCTAATCAAAATCCATTTGTTTTTTTAACTTCACTTCTTCAAACTGTTGAATTAAAATATTCCTCAATTTCTCTTCATGCCACCTCTACTTGTCCCATTCCAAACAAGAATTATAATTTTCTTCATGGGCTCATAACTATATTCATTTTCAGTGGGCTTTAAAAGAGTAATTATAAACTCAAGACATACACTTTTGACAGGATTCCAGCAAAATTGGATATGTAGCTGCAAACATATCCATGGATGTTTTCCTAGATCCACTTTTGTCATAAAAGTTGGGGGTAAATTCTTGATTACCAGTTTATGTTGTATGAGTTATAAATTTACTTAGCTGGAAGAAGAAATAATCAACATTGGAATTCAAAAATATCAGGCTTTAGAATGCTGACTGATTAATAATTGAGGTTTTCTACCTGAACTAGCTCATAATCATTATTAAGCAAAGGATCAAGATTAAGAGTTGATTCAAAATTCTTATTATCCTTTCAAATTTGAATGAGCTTTTATCATCTCAGGTAAATATAAAAAGAGATTATGACTTACCTTATTTTTAACAGTTCATCTCCACCTCATTATTAAAGGTATCTTTTTCTTTCAAATAATAGCTCTCAATGGAAGTGATATTGAGCTTTTGGCAAAAGAGTGAATCCATTTCAACATGGCAAGGAAACATACTTTTAATATTTTCAATAATTTATTTGATACCTTTCTCTAATATTCTTCAGTTAATCCAGCCACAGTTAAGTTTTAAAATTTTTTAGAATCCATAAACTTCTTTCTATATGTTTTCCATCAATCTTGAATACTGTTTGAGATAAGGCTTAGGAGATGACATGATCTTTTGTTTAACTCAATGGCCATAAGCTGAAATCCATTCTGCTTTGATAAAGAGGCTCTTCCTATTGAAGTTGAGCCACTATTACAAAAAAATTACTCAAAATTTGATTTTATTGAAAGCCAATTGATTATTTCTAAATACTCTGTACATATTAAATGACTTGATGGAGGGGGAAAGCCTGAGGCGGTCTTCATATCTTCCTTGATGTGTTTTGCTTTGGTGCAAGGAATTACAATATTGTTGAAGAAATATAAAGTGATTTTCAGCTTTTTGATTAAATGTTTGAAAATATATTGTGGAAAAAGATGTTGTACAGTTATGAATCATGAATTGTGAGTACTCATGTGGGTTAGGTTTTAAAGTGAAAGCCCATATTAATGGGATTTGGTGAAAATACCAGGGGACTCAGTTAAAATAATATGTACTTCAAACATGAAAAGCCTGGGTTTTAATTTTGTAATTTGGAAACCAAATCCCATGTTATTTTAAGGTGAGATTTGGTGACTTTTACACCCTGTAATGAAAATATTTTTGAAATTGAATGCTTTTTTGTAAGTATAATGTAAATGAATAATTATTTAGATTGATGATAATTACAACATTAAGAGATTTTGATATCCACATAAAATTTGATAACATGACGTAAGCCCTTAAATAAACTTAACAAAAAACCAAATATAAAATATATTTTTTAAACCCAAATAAAAAAGAATTCTTTTTAAAAAGAAATTCCTTAAAATTCCTTGAAAAAAGTTTTTCATATTTATATCTGCGCACACACACCAAACCCATGATGTTTTCTTATTTTTATTATTATGAATTCTTACAGTTTCATAATTCAAACCAAAAAAAAAAATCAACTTAAAGTTCTCCTTAAAATTTCTTGTGTCTCTTGAAGGCTTATTTCCAAAAGTATACTAGCCTTTTTCAGGGAAAGCAATACCAGGACTGACCTTAAAGTTGCAATATTTTGGCCAGTCTATCTCATCCTAAGTACTATTAATTGGTTACTATGAGGTCTAGAAGCAGAAAAGAGTGGCATTTAAAGTCCCCCCTTTTCCATAATTTCTCTTAGTTTTCCAAAATAAAATATTGTATGTAACATCAGATCTACAATATACTTCTACTCTTAATTGAAAATATTCTCTATTTTATTTGAGCCTTTTTTCTTTTTTCTGGATGGTTTTTTTTTCTTAAATTTCATTTTTTTTGATACCACCTGTTTTTTTCTTCAGCAAATTATCTAAAGAATTCATTTATTTTGACCATATAAATATATGGAAACTGTGACACCATAAAAAGAGAGTTTACCAATCAATACCAAGAATTCCAATATAGAATCCTTAAGAAAAGGGGATGATCATTCTATTTGGAACTATTTCAGTATTTCTGAAGATATTATATGTGGAATTTGAAGTAATATATTTCTTTGTAATTTTTAAAATAGACTTGTTAATGGTGATACTGAAAGAACTAAAGCCATTATAAGTAACATCACACTATATAATAAAATGGGATATTCTAACTGTAAAGTGTAATATTTTATTAGGATGATAAACAAGTTGATGAATAACTTGAACCCCCCAAAAGTTTTTTATTCACTGAAATATCTCATTTTTTTATTTCAAAAATATTCAATAAATTTCCCTCTTAAAGAAAAATTCAATAGGAAACACTCAAAACCAAACTGGTGCATTTTATTTTTGAAACAAATATTAAAATTTCTATAATAAGATAAAAATTAATTAAGACAAAATATTGAAGATTTTAACCCCATAAATAATGGACATAACTGTTTTATAAAAACACTAATAGATCACCCTTTTAGGATGATTTTTTTTTCAATAAGAGAAATATTTTGAATATTATAATTGAAA
Organism: Austropuccinia psidii; assembly: GCA_023105745.1. Taxonomy (NCBI): domain Eukaryota; kingdom Fungi; phylum Basidiomycota; class Pucciniomycetes; order Pucciniales; family Sphaerophragmiaceae; genus Austropuccinia; species Austropuccinia psidii. The sequence goes on from JALGQZ010000006.1 coordinate 554,575, forward strand.
AATGTAATTATTCTCTTATTGAAAACTGAAACATTGATCAGCCGAAAGGTGACAGAATAAGTGGATTTCCCTAGTCACTTCCTGGACCATCAATTTGGGTTTACCTCACAGATTTTTTTGTCTTATGAAAGATTAGAGTACTTAATAAAATATTTTTTTCAATTGTGAAGTGAGTTTCTGAAATAATTCATTGGGTTTTCACCCAGGCTTGGAGCTTGAAAAATGATTATTTGTTCTATTAAAAATATTTAATCTGTGATAAATATTGTGTCTTATTAATACCAAAGATACCTTTGTAAAGTACCACATGTGTTAAGAAGTAGAGGAATTTTTCCCCTTCATTGACATCTTCGAATAAGATAATTATTTTGATTCCAAATGCAGTCAATATTTTTAGTCACATAAATAATTCTATCTCATTAATTACCATCACCACAAGGCATTTTAAACAAGGATCTAAGTAAATTCAAAAATTCAAAATCCATAACTCCCCCTTACAATAAGAATTTAAATTATAATCAGCTAATATAACAGATTTAACACCTTTCTTTGTACTTAAAGAAAGCACACAATCCTGACAATAATATTAAATTGACTTCAGTCTGATAAGGAATGGAGATAAGTCAATAAATTTTGAAAAAATATTTCATGTGTATATGGGGTGAAATCACATTTATGGTCTCTTGGTACAAATATTTTCAATATAAGAATCTTACTTCAAATTTAATATTAATTTAATTATTAGCTCTAATCAAGTAAAATAAAATAGGAAAAGAAAAATTTAATTATTGACCTCATTCATACATTACATTGAGAATATTTTTTGGTTAAAAGTACCCAAATGTAAACCATGCTTTTCAAATTGACCCATTTTTGATAATTCTTTGGATTTTAGAATTTAACCTGTCAATGAATTTCATTCTTTTGTGAGAATTTAAAATGAAAAACAGTTTCAGATTCTTTTACCACACTTACCATAGATTTAATCATTGAAGGACATTAAATTATATTTTAAAATTTGAACTTTTGAAACTTATTATATATAGGAACCTAGAATTACTCAAAATAATCAATATAAATTGAAAAATTGAAAAGAAAAAAAGACACATTAAGTTTTTAAAAATGATAAATACTTTGATAATGAGTTTCAAAATTCTCACAATAAAGCAAATTTTTTCAATAAAAAAGTTTTCTACTTTGTGTGTATATAAAATATTAAGTCCAAGTTTAATTTTATTAATATCTTGGATTTTTTTATTTATTTTTTATTCTTTATGTTATACTTTTCCTTTTATTTTGAAATATTTTCAAATTTTTCGAAATTTCAAAAGTTCCTCTATTTAGTTTTATGTATTTTTGGTTACATAAAGTATTCCTGTTATTTTTTTGGTGAATTAAAGAATTTTTTTAAATGATAAGTTTTGTTTTATTATTATTATTTACCCAATTTCAAGAAATTTATTTAATAAATTAGAGATTTTTTAAGTTTTGAAGTATTCAATTGATTCAATACATTATTTTTTAAAATAATTCATCTTTAATTTTCTTTGAAATATTTTTTTCTTGGTTTTGGATTTATTCTTTGATTGTATTTCAATTAAATAAATATTGTTGTTACAATATGATATCTCAATTTAAATTTGTTAATAATTCAGAAAAAAAAGGAAATATTATTTATAAAATACCATGAAAATGGTTGAATTCAATTTTAATTTTAACTCTTGAAGAATTCTTTATTCTATAATTAAGTGAGATGATTGTATATTTTTTCAATTTTTTTATGTAAACTTTCTTTAAATTGGACTTACTTTTGATCCGCTGATTAACTGAAATGATGGTATGGATATTCATTAGAAAACATGAATTAAGGGAGTTTCTGTTTATTATTTGATTGAATTGACTTTGGAGGCAATGGTAAGACTCGGGACCCAAGACCCGGAGCCAAAACAAGAAGGGGTTCATATTATATTTAAGGCCATAGCTCTATTATTGAATTAATACCTTATAGTATTAAAATTTTATTAATCTAAATTGGATGTTTATTAGCCTTAGAATTGCTTTAATTCTATTTTAAAGAAATTAAAACTTTATCTTAATAATCTACTAATTCTCTGATTTCTACAATTCCAGTCAATTATTTAAAAGTGGTCTCATCAGATATTTCATTAAAGGAATGAAATAAGATTTATTATTTCACATAAAGATATAATATTTATTAATTCCATGGGATAATAAGCCTTTCAAAGAAATTTCTATACAAAATTTTATTTAATAAATTTTTATTAAAAGAATTTATATTGATTTCTAAAATTATTTCAATTCAAATTTGGGATTATTTTAATCAAATACAAAAAGATATATATTAATAAAAAAGTATAATATTTTTTGGTTAAAACCTTTTTCTTAAAGTTTTCAAATATAAGAATCATTTTTTTCCTTTTTAACAAAAAAATGTTTTTGAAAGATTTTCTTTTTTTAGTTGAAATAAGAAAAATAAAAAAACTTGTTATTTAATCATTCTATTTTTTTGTATTATTAATGAGAATTAAATTCAGAACACCTAGTAGTAGATTTTGAATTAACTTGATAGGAAGTATTCAATATAAAAATTGAAATATATTTGAGTATAACACAAGTAAATTACTTAATTTAGAGTACTGATTAGGTCCTATATTGAATTTGTGACTTGAAATTTATCCTCAATTATTTTTTACAGCTATTAAGTACATGTTAAAAGATAAAAACCTTTTATGTCTATCTTTTTAATATAGAAATTAGTATCAATTTTATACAGAAGAAAAGATATTTGAAGAGAAAATATTTTTCATTTTGAAAATTTATTGAATAGAAAAAATTCCCAAGGAGGTATTACCAAGAATGTTTTTTTATTCCTGTACTATTTATTAGGAGGTGTAAAAGTCAACAAATTACACCTTAAAATAACATGGGATGTGGTTTCCAAATCCCAAGGTTAAAAGCTAGGTTTTTAATGTGTAAATTATATGATATTCTAACTGAGTTCCCTGATATTCTTACTAAATACCATGCATCTGGGATTTAATTTTGAAACCTAATCCACATGAGTATTCACAATTTATCATTCATAACTGTATGGATTATTCTTCCACAATCTATTTTTAAAATTTGATCAAAAATCTTACAATAAATTTGTAATTTTTCAACCATATCATAATGCCTCACACCAAAGAAAAACACATGAATTCAGATATTAAGGCCACCTATAGCCTTCCTCATCCATAAGGTCATTTAATATGTGCAGCTTAATTAGCAATAATCAATTGTATTTCAATAAAATCCAAACTTGGGTCATGTTTTGGTACTAGTGGCTCAACTTCAATAGGAAGGACCCCCTTATCAAAGCAGCATGGATTTTGGCTTATGGCCATTTAAGTAAAAAAAAAACACATCATTGCCTAAATCTTAGTTTAATAATAATTCAAGTTTGATAAAAAACATATAAGAAGAACTCTAAAGCTTTGCAAAACTTTGAAAATTCAGCTGGGGATAGAATAACTGAAGAATATTAAAGTAAAGGTATCAAAAAAATTGGTGAAAAGCTTGAAAGTATGTGTTCATTTTATGTCAAAATTTTAAAACTCATTAAACACAAAAGTGTAGTCAAGAATTGAATCCCAGCTTTAATGAAAATATTTGATCAAGGAAACAGTAAATGGATATTCTTGCACCACCATATGCAAATTTTCTGGAATACAATCAAAAGGATATGTCTTTCAAGTATAATTACTCTGTTCAAACCTACCCAGAAAATATAGTTCTTAGCCTGTGAAGAAAATGATAATTATTGTTTTCAGTTGGAAAACGAAAGGTGGAATGAATATCAAGTGAGAAATTTTAAAATTTAAGGTTTTGAAAGGTTTAATTTACAAAAAATGGAGTTTGATGAGAAAAAAACAACATGAAACATAAATTTGAAAAATAAAGGTGGAATCGGTAATTGGAGCTGAAGGACAAGCAATTCCAATGGATCTAAATATAGCATAATTTTCATTGAGAAGGCCAATCTCTGAGCTCAAACATATTCTGACATTAAGAAATAAAAACTAATGTTTGATAATGATATATTAGTTATTAATGATTTAATTTTTATTTGATAATGCATAAATACAGCATATCAATTATTGAATGATTCCAAGGAATTATAAATATGCTCATACATTGAGTTCATTTCATAAATAAAATTTTTATTATGGAAAGATATTTCCCAGGGGTTATCCCACCCTTCATTTGGATACCAAAAAGTAAGTAGTTTCAATCTTTTTTATGATATCTCATAATTGAAATTTTATTTTGAAAGCTCAATTCCAAAGCTGTATTAAACTTTTCTGGTGATTATAATAAAGTGTTAACCACTTTTCATGTCAGGGAATTTCTTTCTTTGAGGTGTTTTTATTTTTATTTGTTTTTTTTACAAAGAAAAATGATTTTTAATTTTAATTTTGGCTCAAATTCTAAATTCCATTTTTTTTTGGAATTCTAACTCAATTTTTTTAAAATTGGAATGCTGAATAATTTTCCATTCAAATTTTATTTTCTAACACTAATTTCAATTTTTCTTCCAAATTATAATTAAAAAATTCCTCTTATTTCTCTTTTTCTCATAAAGAATCCCTCCAATTAATCTAAATTCATCTGAACAAACGAAAAAACCTGGTTTTTTCCCTTTTTAATTTATCACTCAGCTCATTCTTACTAAAACTCATCTCATTAATTTATTCTTTTTTAAAAAACTCCATTTAGACTCATTTTTTTATTTGTTTCTGATAATTCTTGGGTTGGAACACAGGCCAAGTGAGTCTTTTTAATCATTTCTTTCTACATTCTCACCATTCAATAATAGATAAATCATACAATCTCCAGGATGACTACCTACAACCCTGTTGTCCTGACCTCAATAGCTCACCACCCACCCATGACCTCCCAATAATCACTTTGGGAGGTTATAGCCTTTATTTGCCCCCATTTTTTGCAAATTGTCTTGGATTACCTTTGAAAGGCCTTCCAAATTTATTTTTGATTCCCAGAGGCCTTTTTAGCCAAATCAATGCCAATGAGCCAAAAAATGATTTGGAATGCCTCCCAAAGTGTTTTGGAGGCCATATGAGGAGTTTAGGTGTTACTATCTACTGGGTATTTTTTGGATAATCAGTGATTATGATCCATTAATTTGAAAATTTATTTATTTTTTTCAAAATAAATAATTAAAATGATGGCTGATTACATTTTTTTTATTTTTTTCTCTTTGATAATAATCTTTTTTTAAAAATATCTTTTTGTTTTTATATTTCTTCAATCCTTTCCAATCATCAATTATGATGATGAAAATGCTATTTTTTTTCTTTTTTGTTTATTGGATTATAATATCTTACCTTTATTTTCATTTTTAACTTGATCATTGATACTAATAATCTTTTTTTAAAACCTCTCAATTATAATTTATGATTAACCATTATTGATTATTCTTTTCAAATATTTTAATTGTGGATTATGATCATCTTTCTTTTATTTAACATAAATGTTTCTATTTCATCTTATTTTGAAACATCATTAATGTCTATTTTTATTATGTCTAATCTTTCTAACACTGTTTTTATTATCATTTTAAGAGTTAATATAGAGGTGGATCATTAATTAAGGTTCTTCTTTTGCAATGTCATTCCAAACCATCAAACCCCCTTCATATTTGAAGTTTAAAACAAAATATTCTGCACTCTCTCTCTCAAAATCATTCTTATGACGTCATGGTTAGTACTAAACCAGATATAGAGAATCATGAAGATAATCCTAAAAATTCAAATAATAAAAGAAAAATCGCCCAAATTGAAAGACAACATATCCATGATTCAAAACAAATAACCTCAAAACTTGGGAATTGAAACAGATCATATAGAAATATTTTGAAAATCTCAATTCATAAGAAATTTGATAATGCAAAATGGAAAAAAATTCCATCAATAGAAAATTTTACTAATCTTTATTCAATGATTGTTAGAACTAAGAATCCTTCCTTACCAGTTTTTATTTATGAAATTGCCCTATTTGACAATTTTTCCTCCAGCTCTAACATCTATGAGGATCTAATTTGTACTTTAATGAGCTTATCAAAAAAAATACAATAAATAAAAGCCAATAAAAATATTTTAGGTGGAATCATTGAAGTTATTGTCTAAATTACCAAATTTCAGTAACCTTGAATGGATTTCTGCCAATAACAAAGAAGAATGAAAATAACTTACAAATTTCATTTTCACTAAATATAAATCTTTTAATAAGCCACATCAAGATTTTAATTATCTCAATTCCTGGAATTATTTTAGCTTTTCTTTTTTGTCCAAAAAAGATGTTCATCCAATTACAACTGGACATGGATTGCACTTCCCAAAATTAAAAATGGAGAGTGATTTTTCAAAGATACATGGAATAATGGAAATTCTTTGGAAGATATAATCAATGTTTCATCATACATCAAAACATCCTTCAGGAATTACTCATTTCAGATACTTGTTTCAAATAAACCATAAATTATTTAATTTTGGTGAAAATGTTTTAAAAAAAACACCTACTGAAATCAAACCAAAATTATATGGATATTTGGAAATAAATAAGAAGGACCAAAAGAAAACTAAAAAGATTTTTTTCAAATAGTTTCATTTTATCATTCAAATCTACTTTCCCTTTTAGGAGATGAAATTTAATAGAAAGTAAATTATAATCATAAAAATTCAGAATTGATTATCTTTCAATACCAAGGTAATTGTCTTAATTTCCTCACATATATTCACAAGATCTTTCCTATTTTACATTTTGTAAAGATTTTATACTTTTTGTGGATTGTCATCTTCATATCAATCAAATAATTAATCTTCAATTTGTGCTAACATATTATGTAAAATTTAACAAGAAAAAACACAACCAGAAAAATATTGGATTTCTTTATCATCCATCATTTGATTTCACATTTACCTTAGATAAATACACCAACAATTCAAAATTAAAACTTAATACTCAATTATTACCTTAAATTTTCTAAAAATTAATTGAAAGTCTGGTTGTCTTCATTCTGTGGGACAACTCTCTCATAAGCTGGAACAACCCAAGGGGAGATTGCATATTCTGATATTTTCTGTAAAATGCTTGAGGTGTTTGAAGTATTTTTATATGTTGATATACATTTTAATCATTAATTGAGCAAGTAAACCCAAAATTTAGGGAAGTGAACTGTTTATTTATATTGAAATAGAATACCTTAACTCTGAATAATTAGCCAAAGTTGAATCATATATTAAAATTCCAAATATTAACTATTTTTAGAATAGAAATAGGCTCCACAATCATTGGGGGGCTGCTGTGATAATGGTATGAGACTCCTATCAAGAAATCCAATTCACCCAGGAAAGCCTTCTTCCTGCATAAATTGTGAAATATCTCTGTTTTATTCTATTTTTGGCCACACAAACACACTTTTCTTTAGCTTCATTAATATGCCAATTACTATTTAAGTGTACAAAACAATAGCCCCATGGCTAATTTCAAACATTCCAATTTTTTACAAAGCTTCCACATTTGAATTTAATCCTCACCTTGATACTTCCACAACTAATAGTATTACAGTATTCCATTGTTTGTTTTGTCATCAATTTTGAAACATATAATCATTTCAAAACTGTGCCACCAATTTTCTGTATGAGTCATATGTTGTGAAACAAAGTTGGAAAAATCTTTCATATGATAAGTTTTTTAAGTTATTCAACATATAAATGTAAGGTAAAGGATATCTTTTACAAGTATTGATGTATCTTTGTTTTGTTATCATATATAATAAGGCTATATCTTCCTTAATATCTTAATCACTATCAAATTTGAAAGTATCCATGAAATTCAATGATTTTAATTTCTGAGGTAAAGGTAACCCTTGGGATTCCTTTTGCATTTTAAATGTTGAAAAAAAAATTACAATATTCAATTTGAAAAAAAAAAAGAATCTTTAAGAAATTACCAGGATATTCAGATTTTATTCAATTATACATTCACTTACTAAGGTTTGTATCAAAAAAAAATGATTATTTTAGTGAATTTAAAGGAAGTATTTTAGTATTGAAAAATGGGACTTGGAGGAAAAAACCCTGATTTTTTTTATCTCAAGAAATCACACCTCTTGAGGTGTGGGATTCATAAAATCCCAAAAAATCAATTTGGTATTTGGGAAAAACAAAACAGGATTTTAAGTCTTGGATCTTTTAGCTTGGACACCCCCTATTGTAAAGATTTTCAAGGTAAGATTCATTTTAATACTTAAAAAAAATATCATCTGAAAATATAGTTTAATCACTTGTAAGAAACATTATTAAAAATTAATCCTTTTTCATTCAAGATATTCAATTTGATAGCTGGGCCTCTTTTTTAAATTCCAGACTAAATATTAATTATCTTAATAAATAAAAAGTGGAATATTTTTAGTTTTAATGAATATTTGTGATACTTAGTTTTATAATTAAGTTCCTTTAGAATTTAAGCTTCAAAATTATAATAAATGGTAAAAGTGAAATAAATAACTTATAATTGAGAGTACTAATATTTCTAAAATAAAATGTAAGTAATTTTAATTTTGGAAATAGATTTATTTTAATAGCTCTTAGTATTAATTAAAAGAAAATTAATCCTCTTTAAATATTTTAATTAAAAATTTGAAATAAAAATAACATGAAATAATTATTATTTTTTTGAATAAGAGAAGATTTTTTATGGTAACAAGAGAAAATCTAACAACAAAATTAATAAAATAGTGGGAACATATAGTATGAAACAAATGAGTAATAATTCATATCAACAAGATTTAATTGATGTTATTAGAACAGAAAAATACAGATATTTGATATTTATACAAAAGAATAAAATACAATGAGACAAAAATCCAAAGAAATTGATTGGAGTATGTATAGCAGGTAGAATTTTACATGCTTTCAGGCTCACATTTTTTAAACTAAAAAGAAAATATTATAAGAATTATTTAGTAATACAAATTAGTATAATTTTCTTCAATTTTGGAAATTATTTTCTTGTAGATTGAAGTTTTCTTCATACATCAGTTTTTCTTGTTTTATTTATGTAATTTTTTAAGATATTCTAGCTGAGTTTTATTTGATTTATTTTTATATTATGGTTCTTGACTCAGAGCCCATTCAATTTTGAAATTTTGCATATTGTAGGTTTTATTAGAGTTGAGTTAGTCATGTAGGCTTTTTTCATTATTAATATTTTTTGTAATAATAATTAAGGTAAAATATATTTAAAATTTAGCTGTAATAATTTGACCATATAGTTTCCTGTAAATGTAATTTTTGATCTTATTTGATTTTCTATTTTTGATTTGGGTTTTATTTTACTATAAGTTTCATTTGAAGGATAGGGTTTTGATTTATCTTCTGTTTGTACAGCTGTTGTATTAGTTTCTTGTTCATCATCATAGCATCTCCTATTAATTTCATTTCTAAAAACCATTGAATTACTTATCTTTCTAATAGGTGCATTTTTGGCACTGTTGTTATCTCTATTAATGTTTATTTCATTGACAACAGAGCTTCTGGGAGTTTTTTGTTTTTATTTCATGATTAGGTATCAACCATTTATCTAAAGGGAGATTTTTTGCTTGTAACCTTTATAGTAGAGCCATTGGAAGGATCAGGGATCTCAAGTGTGTATACTGTATTTGAAAGGGTTTTATTTTTGGAATTAGGTTTATACTTCACATTTGCCATTTTGATTGTGCTTCTTGTCATATTCCTATAAGAATTTTGAGACTCAAGTGTCTCATTAAGACTAGGTTTTAGATCCTGTGTAGTTTTTAAGTTGCTAGTAACACTATTTTTAGTAGCAGTCAGCTAGCTGCTCATCATTGTAGTTTGAATTTGGAGTGTTAGAGAAATGACCAAGTTTCCATCCTTCCAAATGGATATTAGGCTTCCTTCCTTGACAAAAACAAGTAGAATGGTTGAAATAATAGCTACTGGTCATCATTTTGGATAAATGAGCTGTAAAAATTCTCAAGTCTTTCAGGAACAAAGACAGGCATTGAAAGGCTTTGATTTCAGGAGGGACCATAGTCATCAAAACTTTATTTATGGTGTTGAAGAGTGGTACTTATGCCTCCAACAAGATTTTGAAAGAATTTAAAATAATAAATCTATAATTTTAGATTTTATTCTTCAATAATAGAAAAAAATATGAAAAAAATCAGAATAAAATGGTGTGTTTTTTTTATTACTTTTTGATATAAGAGTAGGTTATAGAAAAAAAATATTTATTAATCAGGTATTTTGACTTTTAATTAATTAATCAATTAAATCTAATACTAATCTTAATATATTAAATGTTAGCTAGGGTGTCTTTTGTGGCTTCCAGACTAAATATTGGGAATATTAATAAATCAAAAGAGGTAGAATACTATTAGTTCTAATTAATAGATGTGTCACTTAGTTTTATAATTAAGTACTGGTGTAATTTAAGCTTTAACAGTATAATAAATGGTAAAAGTGAAATGAATCACTTTTATAAGTGAGAACACTAATATTTCTAAAATAAAATGTAAGTAATTTTAATTGTGAAAATATATTTGTTTTAAGAGCTCTGAGGATGAATTAAAAGAGAATTAATCCTCTTCAAATCTTCAAATTAAAATTCTGAAATAAAAATAAAATCAATTTATTTTGTTTGAATAAGATAGGGTTTTATGGTAACAAGATCCAATCTAACAAAAAAATTAATGAATTAGTGGTAACATATACTATGAAACAAAGTACTAATCATTAATATCAACAAAATAAAATTGATTTTATTTTAACAGTAACTTAACTATTTAAAATTTATGCAAAATAATAAAAGACAATGAGAAGAAAATTTAAAGAACCTGATTGGAGTATGTATAGCAGGTATAAGTTTACATTCTTTCAGGCTCACAAAATTTTTCAAAAGCTATTTCAATGTGATTTTGATTCATATTTAGTATTTGACTGGTAAAAAATTAATCTTATTTTCTTCAAAAATTATGAAAATTCTTACAAGGGGCTTTTATGGTGATGGGATATCTAATCAAATGATATCAATTATTAAAATCATATAACTTGATGAAAATTAATAAAATGGAAATATGGTAAATTATTGGTGAAGAATTGGTGAATATCAATATTCAATGAGGTTAATGATTGTGTTTGAGAAATTATTGTCATTCTAAAATTTAATGAAATCAATAATCAAGCAATGATATAGACATCTAAAGCTATTTTGTTTTTGTGTGTGTGTGGAGTTTGGGTAAGGGAGTTAATGGATTTTTCGAACTATTTGGTTCTTTAAAGGTATTTATGGCCTCCAATTTTCTGTAATTTTGATTTAAATTAGGATTACAAGTTTTCTTCCATATTTTTATCAAAAAGAACTAAGTTTGAAAAAAAAGGCATTTAAATGAATTTCCTAACCACCCAATAAAAATATTTTTTAATTTAATTTTATCTTATAACTTTTCATCTTAAGGAATTTTAAAAAATATCAAATAAAAAATCAAAAATATTTTATTATTTGACCTTAAAGAAAATCAATTTACTTGACACAATTTTTTTCATAACTTTTTAATTTATTATTTGAAATATTTTATTTCAATTCAAATGTTTCTCTAAGCTATACATTGCTATTGTGACGACCCCATGTGAATAGTTTAAAACAGAGAAATGTAAAAACCTTAATTTACTTTTTTCCTCAAAAAAAAATAATAATTGAAAAATAATAATAAAATCAAATCAAAATTTATAAGACATAAAAAAGTTTGAAATTAAGAAAAAAAAATGTTTACCTTTTTATGTTGTCTGTCTCATTTAATGATTCACCAAATCTGAGGATGTCAATTATATCACAAAATGAACCAAAGATTATATATAATTATGAGGATTATAAAGTTTTGAATGTGCATATAGCACTACTCTTTTAAACATTCTGTATATCTTCCTGACAAAAAGTATTTTAACTTGAATAAAATTAACGGATGATGCCTCAGCACCACGTTTTTTGCTTGTTCATGTTTTTTCTCTTCTGAGTTGAGCTAGGCCACATTTATTATCCCTGTAAGGGGATGGGAGAGTCATTTGATTGTATTGTAGTGTTATAGGAGCAATCCAGTTTAAAATGATGATGGGTCCTTAAAATGCGTGGTTTTGTGAAGAGTGAAAAAGGGTGTGCTTCTGCGGTAGAAGTTGGAAAGTCCACGCTTCGCCCTGAAAAAAGTCCGCGATCAATCAGAAAACCAGACTTGTCAATTAACAGTGCCATCGATAAACCACACCAGCTTCGTTGCATAGACTTCTAAAAATGCTTGTGAAGTAAGAATCATTAAAGAATCTTTCTCATGATCGTAATATTTTTTAAATTATAAAAATAATTTTCTCTTAAAAAAACAAGAACAAGAACATAACAATTATAGAGTTATAGTAAAAAGTTTATTTATTATAACAGATTCTTTTATTAGTTTCCAAAAAAGTTTTCTTGTAGGATTTATTCACATTTATCTTTTACAAAAACTGATTTATCTTTCATTACCTTTCACTATATCCTAACGAAAGAAAAAAAAAGTTAACTATTATGCTTAATCTTCTTGACATCTACTCAGACTTCGTAAAAAGTCCCTTTTTCCAATTCCTTCAACTTGATTGCTATCATGTAAATTGAGATTTAAAGATTTTAAGCAAATGTCCAGTTGATGATTGTCATTGGATGAAATCATCAGCTTGGATTCAATTAAGCTTAATTCTTCGCCTTCCTCTAGTTCTTTTAGTTTTTTCGTTGAGGAATCTTGTAATCTTTTGATCTTTTCTTCAATTCTTCTCACCCGTTCTTTTACTCGGTTCATTTCCTCCGCTACTGTTCCAATCTATGTCGTATAATTCATTAAGTATAAAAAAAGCAGCAGAGTTGTCTTTAATAAAGCAAATAAATCCTTTATAAAAAGAAAATATATTCACATTCAGCGGCAGTTCACTCCAGTCTTTACCATGAATCTCTGAAGCGTCTATTGATTTTGGTATCGATCCGCTATGAGAGCGCAAAAATCGGCCCAATTCAATAATTGAAATCCTATCATGCAGCTTTTTAGTGTCAATGTTTGGGATATCAGTTTCTTGAAACCTAGTCGATCGATCAAGACCTTCAATCGGATCAGCAACCAATCTTTCAATCAAGCTCCCATACCGGCTTAACTGGGATTGACGCGCACTATCTTCATAAGACATTCTAAAAAAGATAATGACAAAGTTGTCAATTCTTCAATTAAGCTTCCTGACCATCAAATTTTGATGCCTTGACTTTTTAGCTCACCGAATTCGCCAATTATCAAGTTCTTTAATTTTTCGCTCATTTTTCAGATCTTGCGGATGAGGTGGGAGTGACTCTAGATCCAGTATTGAAGCTTCTTCTTGATCCTCAATCGAAATCTCTGAATCTGGTATACCCCAAGACACTTCTACTTCGCTCTCACATATACCCCTGACATAATTTTTAAGTGCCATCTTGACTGCTTTATTCACAAGTTTAGAGTTTGTTGTCGGTGGATAAGAAATTGTCAATCGAGAAAGTGAATCAGAGAGAGGCTTTGAAAGTTCCTCCGGTATGAATCGAGTGGGTTTAAAGTTTGGATAAAGAATTGAGTAAGTCACGTGTTCTGCCTTTTGACTACACCACGACAGTAAAGTCCGACACCTTATCGATGGTGGTAGATCGGTTCGAATGTGCCTATGAAGCATTGTTGGGGGTATCCTTGGATGAGGAAGAGCTTGAAGATTAAATGACATGTCAAAGTGTTAGCAAGCCACTCGGAGAAGATATGAGGCAAAATGAGCCAACCTTCGTGACCACTACCAATGCTACTCGCTCTACTACCCCTCCTGGCTCTACCACCACTTCCAAGGGAAGAGGTAGACTCAAATTTTTGAAGGGAATTTGTCAAGAGAGTTGGTTCATGTCCAAGTTCTAATCTTTTGTCCTTCTTTTTGGTACTGCCAAGAGAACGATAATGTTTGTTTTTGGTATTTTTTGGCGTCTGAAGGAATATGATGAAATTGATTTGATGAATAGATTGGAGTATTAAGACGCGTCAATTAAATGGTGTACTTACCTCAGCTCCGATAATCGATATCTCACCGTCCAATTGTAAATCTTGATGACCGTAAATGTGTGGGTTTTTTTGATAATGAGATTTTGATGGGGACCTGGCGGGTGAGAGGGGTATATGATTATATGATGAATTATGAGTTTGATTGGTTAGTTTATCAATTATTAGATTTTGATCAATTTCTTTTGCCTTTCCTTTGACTTTTGATTTATGACCTGAAGATGAGTGATGAGTTTGCTCTGGAATAGTAGTAATTGAGGTATCCAATTTTGCCGGTGTTTTGAATCTTTGAGTAGTAAAAAATAATTGAGGTGGTGCAGTGGATTTATGAGTTTGATTATTTTTTGATGATTTGTTTTCTAGACGTGGCCGTTTTGGGGTAGGTTTTTGAGGATGATGGTGATGATTTGGAGTATGATTATTAATGATAGATTTAGATGAATTAAGTTGATTTGATTTGATTTGATGGTTTTGATTGGATTGAAAGATTGAATTTGATTCATCTGATTCAGTTTCAGATTGATTTCTTTTAGATTTTTTATTTTTCAAGTGTTTAGATGCAATATTTCTTTGTTTTAATTGACCATTTGTTAAATTTAAATTTTGATTGATGAAATTTTGATCTAAATCTGGTGTTTGAAGGCTTTTTGAGTTAGTGAATTGAGTTGAATGACTGCCAGGACTCGATTCATGATTTGCTTGTTGATAAAAGTTTGAATTGATTGGCTTGATTGAAGATGATTGATTGATAGATTGAGTTGAGGAAGGCGAAGAGGGTGAAGAGTTGATCTGATTAATTTGATCTTTATGATTTTTTTTCTTTGATTTTGAGTTGATGACTAATTTGGATTGATTTGAATGATTTTTGGCTGTTGAAGGATTGATATTTACGTTTGAAGAATCAGCAGAAGACGATGATGACGATGAATGACGATGGCGATGACGACGATGATGATGAACAGGCATGTTTTGAGGTTTGATGAATTCCGATAGACAGATGACTTGAGTGGTGGTGAGCATGAGATGATTATAGCCAAGGATGGTTTCGATCTTCAAATGTTAATGATTGAATTTGGGACCCTTCGATGTCAACGGTCGATTTCAAATCTCAAGGATCGATGGCCATCCCGACGACGACGACGAAGAATTTTTGAGGAGAAACATTTCATTGGTTTTGAGTTTATGGGACAAAGCTATATGCGCGTTGGGTGAGACTTGATTAGCTCAGTAGATTGTCTAAGCCGATAGCTGTGCTCCCTATGCGTTTAGATAACTACCGCCAGCAAGTCAATCCAACTGCTGCGGTGCTCTGCGAGTCCAATCCTGGAAACAAGATCTGTGGATTTGATATTCTCAAGAATTTCTTTTTCTTTGATTTCAAAAACTTAACTCAAAAGATTCTAAAAGAAATAATTTATTCAAAAGAACACCAATTATAAATTATCATTGATATACTTGATAAGAAGACCAGCCATTTTATTATTTCTGTGGAAATTTGAAGCCTTAATTAGGGAGATTCATATAATTGCCACAAGAAATTCCACAAAATTGAGCCCTTGTGAATACTTTAACAAATATTATGACTTATTTGTGGCTAAAATAGAGGTTTTAATCAATTTTTTTGGAATTATTATAACTAAATTTGAAATGGCTCCCCTTAAGAGTTGATAAATACTATGACTGAAATATGAAACTTTTTTTGATACCAAATACCACATTTAATTTTGGGTATTTTAGACATTCCACATCTAAAAATAAATAGTGTTTTGAAAATAAAATGCTTTTTTTCTTCAAAATAAGATTTTTTGAACCAAAGTGAAACCATCACCTTTCCAGTCTTCTAATAAAATCAATTCAGTTATAAGAATTTTCACAACACCCCAATTTCTTATTTTACTTTTTCCCAAAGCTTACAAAAATGAAAGCTTTGATTTGATTTTTTTCAAGACCAATATTAATATTCCATAAAATAAAAGTCTTATTAAGATCTAGAAGCATAAATTTGAATATTTTATTACCTATATAAAAATTTATATCTGAGGCAATTTCAAGCTCATAATACTCTATATCATCATCAACCCAGTGATTTGGAAAAATTGAATTTTAATAGAATATGTCAAATAACATATTAAATATTTCAATTCATACTTGATATTATAATAACTCATTAAATATTCATGAAGACATATAATATTAAACAAAGCTCTATAGGTATAAAGTTGTCTGTTCTTTTTTTTAGAATAGGTATTCACTGGAATACTGCTTCACGCTTTAGAGTTGGTACAATATCTAGAATTTTCCAAGGTAAATGAATGCTATATATGCAAGGAATAGCTGAAGATATTTAAAAAAACAGCTTATCTCACATTTCCTGATCCTAAAAATAGGAAATAGTTATTTCAGGTGATGAAATCTGAAGGTTTTCCAGGGTGAATTGGCTTTATAAGCCACAAAATTATTCTGAGGTTTATGCTGATTTAATACATAAGTTTTCCATTTTATTTCTGAAATATATTTTTATTTAATACTGCTATGATATTCTTTTCAAAGCTCTTATGCTATTATCCAGGTTGTTTTTGATATGAGAAAGTTCTTTCAGACCTTACATTTTGGTCTTCCAGCTTCAGTAAATTTCACAATAGTGTATAAAAATATGAATAACTACCACATTCCCAAATTAAAAATTTCACAAAATAGATAAATAACTACTGATATAAAATATTCTAGCTCTTATTAAATGATTTTTTCTTGTAAAAGGAATATAATCAAAGATACAAGGTAGGAGATAGCTAAAAAATTCTCTTACTCAATGATGTGTTTGTATTGAGAATTCAATTTTAATTTTTAAAGTTATTTTTTTTAATGAAATATATTTATTTAATTTATTATTTAATTAGTAGTATTATTTTAAGATTTTTTTCTCAAAAAAAAAAAAAATTAACTCCCATTTTTTCATCAATAATTTTTTTTATACTTTTCAAAGCTATCCAAAATAATAATAATGAATAAAAAGAATTCTCTTCATTTATTCAATTTCTTTTTTGATTCATTTCTTACAATTTTTTTTTCAAGTATTTTATATTTTGAAAAGCTATTAAGAAGTAAAGATTAATAGATAAACTATCTAAATTCCTTGAAAAAAATACTAAAAAGATGTCTTCATAGTTCAAGCTTTTCTATTCTTTTTTATTTTTAATTCTACTCAAAACAAAGTTTTTTTTTTCCATTATCATTGATGAAACACACTCTACCGGCCTTTATTAATTTACCTCTTCCACATTATGGGACAAACCAATACTGATAACACATATTAACCTTGAGATATTTTTATGTGTATCATGAAAATTAGCAAGAATACATATGGACCCTAAAAGATCTCAACAAAACATTCCAACCTCCAAAAATATCCGAATTTGAGAATTTTAGGAAGAGCCAGAACTAAATTTGGCTATTGAAGTGGTATTCAATGAACTTGATAATAGATATTTAAGCTGGAAAATTTCTAAACACTTAAAAAAGGATTTCAAGAAAATTTTTCCAGAACATTATTGAAAAGAATATGTAATATTATGAGGTATTTTGGTCAAATACTCTTATTAATAGAACCTAAATAAGCTAGAATTAAATTTAGGAAAATATTTTAGCGCATGGAGAGATGATATAAATGCAGACCTTCTACCCCATAAAGAAACATTTGTCTCTGAATGGGAAAGTCATAATCTTCATATTGAAAATTATTCAAGATACTGTGTTGAATCAGGTTACTCTTATATAAAATAATTGATAAAAAATTAAAATGTATCCACTAAGGTCAATCTGTAACAATCTAAATCAAAGAAATAAATATAGCTTAAAGAAGATACCAACTCAAATAGCCCAGATGATTTTAGTACGCTTTTGTTTAATATGTATAGGTTCGAATTACTATCATTACAAACATCTTTTTTTTGGTAAGAATCATAATTTTTCTTTTCACTATGATTTAACTTACTAAGATTCAAAAATAGAAATTGAGATTTACCTCCTTTGAATTTAATTTCAAAAGAAGATAATTCAAAAATTCCAAGATTTCTTTGGCTTTCACTATTAAAAAATTAAGCTTGAAACTATCAATGAGTCGCTAATATTAGTGGAAGAAATTATTCAAAGTGAAATAAGCTCTCATGAAGAGGAAGAGCTCCCTCAGAATTTGATATTGAATAAAGGAATATAAGGAGGATTAAAAGAAATATCAAGATTAATAAACAAGGAAGGTGTAAGGCCAAATTAATCTTGAAAAATACAAAAATTCCAGACCCCAGTTAATAAATTTATATTTAGAAAAAAAAGGAATACTTTTAAATAGTAATGATGATAAGATTCTTCAATCATTTTTGAAAAATCTGTGGCCATTATTGATTACCACTTCAGCCAATATTTAAGCCTTTTTCTAAGGAATATACAGAAATAAATTATGAATTAATTCCTCCAAAGTATTTTCAATCCATTATTTTATGTTATATTTGGGATTTAGGCTATCTTGAAGATAATGAAATTATCAGGAAAGGTAAACCACAAAATCATAGAGTTAAGAAAGAATTAGGTTAAAGAAGTTTATATAAGCAGGGAGTACTAAATTAACGTATTAGGAGGTAATTCCCAATTGAAAGAAATTTGAAACAATATCTTGTTTAAAGGAATAAAAAATGGCTATTAAGATGGGATCATGGCTCAATATTGACATATTATTATAAGAAACCAATCCTATTTTTTCATCTATTTTTTTGATTAAATCCACCTCAAAATTTTTACTAAGAATTGTATCCTACATATCAATATTAAGCTTTCCAATTGGAACCAATTTTTATTCTTCATTAAAGTGGGGATAAATTCATATTTCTTTTATTAAATGAGAAGGAAATTAGTAATTTCAATATAGCAGAATTACCTTCAAATTGTAATCAAGCTCATCATGATTACCATACTAAGAAAGAAGTTAGATGGAGGAGAGTTCATTCATCATAAATAAATTTATTTATACAATTATGCACTAATGAGCTATAATCATTCTCTTTTTATTTTGTTTATAGAATTTTTTAAAGAGGACAGAGTGCTTTTTAAGGATAAATTGAGCTATTTGATTGGCATTTTGGGGTGTTTTTCATGTAGGATAGAATATAAGATTTTTGGTTTATTGTTACACAATTATGGAAGGGGTTAAGGAATGTTAGAAACCTCATTTCTATTCCTTTGAATATTTATAGACTTAGAATTCCCCCAAAAAGAAAGCTGTTATACCTAATTTTCACATTTTCCTTATTTATGAAAAATTGTATGAGTATTATTCTATTTATTCTCTAGTAGGCTCTGGTATTATGTCTGAGGAATATCTATATAAGATTAGAATTATTTTTATTTAAACTAAGGGTAAAAGCCTTATATTATTTATTCTCTCATAATTTTATAAATATACCCTTATATTCTTGTATGATATTTATATTTTGAAATAAGTTGAAATATATTAAACCGTAATCTTACACATTTATCATTAGTATTAAGAATAATTTTAAAATAATTGTATTAATATAATAGGAGTTTCAACAGAAAATATCATAAAATATTAATCTGAAAATATATTATCTATAGGGAAACTCTCACAAATTGTATTTTTTTTCATTATTATATCAATTGATTGATTTTTTAGTCTATTTCAATATACTAATACTTATTAATTTATAATATTATGAAATTATATTATTTAAGATATTCAGAGGGATATATGATGTACATTTTTACCAATGACATTGGAAAATCATTAAATATAAAAAATTCTTATTATTTTAATCCCCCTTAAATCTAATTAACATATTTAAAGCCAGCTCCAATTTCTCAAATATCTAAATTGAATACTTTATATTATGGTGTATCATTAATAGGGGAAAATATGGTAAAAAATAAATTCCCAAATAAATTATAATTATTATAAAAATATCATATTTTCCCTCAAATAGGAATCTCAAGTAATTTAATAGCAGGGGAAAAATTTATTTTTTTAAAAATAATGAAGAAAGTCCTTGTTTTGAAAACTGAAATTAGAGTTTATAAAGGAATTCTACAAAATATGACTCATTTTGTTATTAAATCAGAAGACCAATTTTGTAATGAAACTATATATGAGCCACCCTTCAAAAATTATGGTGATGTGTGAGCGAGAAGATAAAAAAAAGTGCCAACTTACATAATCACAGATATTGATGTAGATTCATATATTTTAAGTCTGTTTCTTAAAATACACCACAAAGTACTATGGATTTTATAATTAATTTATTAATCATCAGAAGAAAATGATACTAAAATAAACTTTTGAATTTATATCGCCCTCAATTGTAATGAAAGACTATAGCTATGGGTACTAAATCTAATAAATCACACAAAAATAACTCTCAAATATGAAAAGATAATTGAATAGTTCTCTAATTATTTATTATGAATTTAAAATATAAGGCTTCTTCGAGCTCAACTAAAGTATTAAAACCCAATTTATTTAGTTTCTCTCACTTTTTGCTAAAGGTTTATTAAAAAATAATCCTTTATGCATAATTTACCACAATATTGTTAGAACTTCAGAGTCTTATATAGAATGTATTTTAAATTTTCTGTTAATATTAAATAATTTATAATTTTTCCTAGTCCAAAGTAATTTCAGTAAAATATTTGATTTTTTTATCCCAGAAATTTATGGGACATGCCCTGTAGATCAATTCGGAAATTTGAATTAATTCAAAAGCACCAATACATCCTTGAGGTATTATCAAAAATTCCGAATTGATTAAATTTTTTTGGTTTTAACCTTAGCTGAACCTGGTAATTACCAAAAAAAGAGGTTTAAATATTATAGAAATACTTCAGTTCCACTAAATCTCAAAGTGGTAAATTTGAAAAGTAAATTTACTATGAGAATTAATCCCATACACCACATGTGTGTTCATGTTTGATTGTAAAAAGACATCATTAGCTCCCTTAACTAAAAAATAAGTCCAGAAAAAGACACTTTCCAAATGATGCAGAGAAAAAATTATTTGAGAGGATAATATAAATTATAATATGAAGAAATTTAAAACCAAATAGGAATATTTTGAGATGTTTGATGATAGTTATTTTTCTGAGAATTAATAATTTTAAATCTTTGGAAGTAACTAGCTCTTTGCAAAGTCTTTGGTACTGTAGCTTATTTGATAATAGAAATTGAGCAATAATATCATTTTGAAGCTACTTAAAATTATAAATAATGGAAAGGTAATTCATGAACCCCAAATTAGATTATAGCTGTAGATAATTTTAAATAATGTGGTGTTAAATATCCACCACTAGATATTACTAAAATAGATTTTATTAACTTCTTTAAGGTGCACATTAATAAAAAAACATAAATTAATTGAGCTATTGCCATATTTAGTAGGTAATAAATATATTCCAATACTATTTGGCTAATCAATATTTCATTAATTTCAACATCATCTGATCCCACAAATTATTGCATTTTATGGAATATCTAACTTTTAGAATCTTCTTATTAAAATAAGATAAATATTTTCAGAGAAGAAATGTTATTGTACCATTTTAAAATAACTTCAAATAAATATTCCAGAGGCGCTTTTGAAGGGGGGGGGGGGTAAGAAAACCTCAATGTGTAATGTAAGGTTTTTATGGATTGAGAAACGTAATATAATCCAGGGTAAAAATTAACAGGCCTCAGGCCCCTAGGCTGAATTTATTAATAATCCTTCTTTGAAAATAAAACTGCTCATAAAACACAAAAAAAAATTTCTTCATTTAAATAAAGAATCAGAATTTTTATAATATATTTATTAATTAAATAAATATTAAAATTATAAATTCTTCCAGACATCACTGTTTGAAAAATTCACAATAAGTCCCTTAAAATATTAATTAAAATTCCATTTTATTTCTTAAATGTCTGTTTGATTGGCTTCCCTCAATTAGTATGAGAAAGTACCAAATCAAGAGGAAAAATAATACCAAATCAAGATTACCTCTAATTACTAAATACAGGGACAGGGAGAAAATGAAGTGGATCTCTAGTTCTCCCTTTGTGATATATCTATTATTTCGAGCTCTGATAACTACCACTTTTCAATGTTTTACACCTCTGAAATTCTTATTACTCATCACTTCTGTTATTTTCTAATCGTTCGCCATTAATCTACACCTTGAATCGATCAATATTCCCCTTTCCTTCTTATTTGTAACTATTATTCCGATTTCTTTTAATACCAAGTTTTTTGACCATATATGATGATTTTGACATCCTATTCACAGAGCTATGATACTCATGTCTATGCTGTAATTATCTTGGACGAAAAAATATATATAGAAAATTGAGGTAATTGCAATATATTGTATTACTTTTTAGATAATACAAGATGGAAAATCTGAAAAAACTGATAAAATTTACCGATGTGTGATTGGTAAACAGATTCATTTGTTTTCTAGTAATTTAGATACACACAAGTTTGATTGGTTTCCTATAGTTAAAAATAATATTACAAGGGAATCAGACCTTCCGTATGAAATGTAAGTTTATTTTAAGGAAAATGTTTTTTTGATTGGGGAAAAAGACTAGAATACACAACACTAATTCATTTTAATAATTATTAAATACAAAGTGAAATCATATTCACACCCTATTAAATATAAGTTTTAGTTTAAATAGAGATCAGAGTCAATGAAGCCAGAAGGAAGGAACATAGATATTTTTGAAATTCCATCTCCCTGTGGGTTGATCCCAATCAATGAAATATTTGAATTGTGCATTTAATTTCATTTCAAGTAGCTTCACCCAGTATTTAGATAAATTTAAATAAAATATATGGCTGCAAATATAGCTTTAATTGACACTGGAAAAGGCTTAAATAATAATATATTATAGTATTATTATTTTTCTATTTTATGGAAAAATAATCTCTTTGAACGGCTATCTTTGTGAAGATAAGTGTGATAAATATTAATAATCATAGATGAACTCTCATTAAGGGTGGAAATGAGAATTATCTGAGCCTCTAATAAATGAGATAAAAGAACAGGACTTTCAGCTAATGAGTTTTTTAGTAAAAGATCTAATTTATCCATAAAGTGAAATTCTCCCATATTTACTCTCACAAAAGAAATCCACAATGGGATGAAAAAAACTTTTGAATAGTTTCCTGTCAAAATTATTAAAAAAATTCAAAAAATTTGTGACACCTTTTTCTACTATGAATGAGTTCAAACCTCTCATATTCAAATAAACAGCTAGGGGAATATGGCTGAGAATTCTTCCCAGATATCTTTAAATATCATGTGCCATTTCAAGGGATACAGTTGTATGAAGACAAGAAAAAATATCGATGGAATTTAGAAAAAAATGTAAAAAAGTGGTATAAAATGAAAAAAATATTGGAAAGATATCCATAAATCAGAGGCTTAAAAAATTGGAAGCTTGGATGTGGAATCAAGTACTGGCACAATTAATAACGTGATTATGCCAATATATGAGGAAATTGAGGGATGTTAAATATTGTATTTGTACTAACTGAGACTATATATTGAGATTTTCTATATAAATTAGTTTGATACCACTTGATGTTCTTCATAGTCATCTTATAGAGCTTATGAAATACATGTAGGGGAATCTAGAGTAATATTAATTGCGGAAGTTTGAGCTACTCTCCAAATTAAAACAGTTAGTTTATCTCAAATATCTTTCAAAAAATTAATATTAGGAGCTTATGATAACTTCATTGTCAAATTACTAACATTACTTAACCTCATTTCAACGCAAGAATATTAAGAGTATTCCTTCACACTGAAAAATTTAAAAAAAGTTAGATAGGTGTGCTATCATGAATAATTGAATTGATGTAATTAATTATATTGATAAATGAAACTTCTCCAAATTTAAAAATATACCCCTATTTGGAAAAGTTTAACCTTGAAAAATTGAAGATCTGAGAGACTTCTAATGATTAAAGTAACTTATCATTTTAATAATTCAAAACCAATGAAATAAAAAATACTCTGCATTATATCTCTCCCTGAGAAAAAGTGCATGATATTGGATAGAAAAACTCAATAAGCCTTGGCTATATTAGTAAAAGACATAAAATAAATCTTTTATTTATGTTAGAAAATGAAACTATTATAATAATCCAATGTTGAAGATAAATTCTACATTATTAAACTATTCTGGAAAAAATCCTAAGTAACTATTTGGATTTACCAAATACATTATTTTAGTAATCAATTATGAATCATACAGAAAATTAAAGAAACTATTTCAGAATTGATTAAGCTAGATAATAATATAGAACCCATTAATTACAAAAATTAATTATTATAAGATAAATAGATAGGAATTGGACTTAGTAAATTGCCATATATATTAAAATCTACTAAGCTATATACCAAGAAAATTTCATTAGATTATATCGCAAAAGTTACGGAATATGATTAGATTCATAATTACAATGAAGGAAATGAATGAGATTGTAAGAATAATTTGCAAATTCTCAAAGATTTGGTGTATACAATTAATTAATTACAAAACAAGTGCTATATAAATTTATATGACTAGAATAAATTTTATTGTATAGCTTTAAGCTATCTGATGAGTCTAATAGATCTTCTATTAATCTATATTACCATTCATTTCACTCCCCAAAGCTCAATTATGATGTTATCCTCCCCAAAGCTGTCGGAATTGATGGAGTTCTTTGAAAAACCTCAAAAAAAAAATTCACCATAGGTTAAATATACAATAAAATAAAAAGAATATATTGAGCTAAATAGCTTTTTATGATAAATTTATATAGGTAATAAACATTTGGTTCTGGTAAGAGATTTCAGAACTTATCACCCAATCAGACTAGACAAGATCCTGATAGGCTTATAGTTCTTTTCTGTAAGTAAAGAATATAATTTTGCAAATAATATGACCGATATATATATATATATATGTATATTCAAGCTTATTATTTGGTTTACAAAGAGCCTATCAAAATGAAAAATTTGATATTTGGTTTCTTTGATAAAATTTGAATTTAAAGCAAATAGAATAATATTAGTTTTTGCATTAGTTTTTTTTGAAAAAATTTCATTCTGAAGAGAATCATACTTAACTTCATTAAAATAATCAATAACTCTTAATTAATTTTGATTGTTCAGCCCATATAATTAATCCCATTTATGAAATATCTCTTTTAATAACCTTTGTAAAATTCTATGTCTCAAAACGTAATTTGAAAAATGTTTCACCTCTTGAGAAATATCAATTAAATATATAATTTTCCCTAAACATGGATATTAACATTTTCATTTTTCTATTTTATACTTAAATTTAACCTTTTTTTGTGGCAGAAAAATATTGGATACTATTCTAACTCAATCTTGAACTGAATTTATCTTGTATTATGGTATGAAAAATTTGAAATTTTCATCATCTGAATATGAAAGTGAATAATAGCTCTTCAAAAAATAACCATTCATGATACCAATACATTTCAATATTATTCCATAAACAATATTCATGTAGCTAATTTATTGTTCTTCCTTCTCAAAAAATAAGAATAAATCCTCAATTTTAAATTGAGACTTGCATATATGCAGTACAAATGTAACTTATTGTCACTTTATTACAATTCCAAAAAAAAGTGTCCTGGAGTTAACTGATACTAAGTAAAGTTAAGCCTCCAAAGCTTTGGGATATCTTTGATATTAATTAATAAAGCTACCATAAGAAACAGAAAAATCTTCAAATAATTCAGATTTCATCACTTGAGAAATT
Organism: Austropuccinia psidii; assembly: GCA_023105745.1. NCBI lineage: Eukaryota > Fungi > Basidiomycota > Pucciniomycetes > Pucciniales > Sphaerophragmiaceae > Austropuccinia > Austropuccinia psidii. The sequence continues at coordinate 580,581 of JALGQZ010000006.1, forward strand.
TGATTTCTCTCTTATGAAATTCTTAAATTAATTTATTTGTTTTAAATTTTAAATAAATCCAAAATCCTGGTGTAATATTAATAAAAAAAATAGGCAAATATATTCCTCTTTCTTCTTAAATATAAATTAATTATGAAGGACATTTATTGATTTAATTATTAGTATTTACTCATTAATTATCTCATAATATGTGTAATGAAGAAAATTTATTTTGGAAGAAGCCAAAACACTAATATTCTTTTCTTTATGAGACATGAGGGCTGTTAAAATTAATATACAGGGGTAATCTATCTTACAAATTTCATATGAAATCATTAAATTTTATTAAAGCTCCAAATAGTTCTCACTATTATATACATATTGCATATTTATTAAATGTAAAATAATTAATAAAAGAATTTTATCTCTGGTAAATTTCTAATTCTATTAGTAATGGCTTTTTGGATGTAGCATGGTAAATTTAATTGTGGATAGGTATGATATCTCAGATATCCTTGATATTATTCATTGAAATATAAATTAAATCTGTTTAAATACTCTATTGGGGTAAATCAAACAGGCCATTCCAGCAGCTAAAATTTAGCAAAGAAACAAGATAAATTTTTAATGAAAATGAATCAAATAAATTGCTTGATTCTGTGCACATTAGTGTCAAACATAAGATAATAATATTTAAATTTAACCTGTATAGCTGTTATGCACTTGATAAAGAAAATTATTTTAGTGAAATGAGGTTCAGGCTCCTGAACTCATAGCTAATTTCATCATATGATAGTGTTTTTAGGTTACAAAACTGGAGAATTTGAGAAAAATTGGTCTCAAAGAAAATCCATTTGTGTCAGCCTGTGACTCAAAGCCAGAGCACAAGCATGACAGCCAAAATGCCATAAATTAATGGTAGAGAAAAATACCACAAAAAATTGAACTGTTGCAAAATAGCTCAGTTATTTAATAAAAAGAAAGAGGAAAGATACACCCTTCCAAACATATGACTCTCATACCCATAAGACAAAGAGTAACAAATTTCTTCCTGATAAAAGCAAGAACTGAGAATAAACCTTAATTTTAACCTCTCATCTAAAATCCAGAAAAATTGAAAGAAACCCATAGAATGTGTTTCAAAATTGAAGCCCCCAGTCAGGGATATCTAATGGTACTACCCAAATTTAGTTAGAATCAAAACTACAGAAGCTATGGCCAAATAAAGACCAAATAAGGGTGCATAAATTATTGACCTCTCATCTATCTTCTACAGTTTGAGTTTAAGGTACTTACAATGTGTAATTTTTGGAAGGAGTGAAGTAAGACATTCATAATGGCACCATCTTTCCTTCTTTATCTCACCTGTATCAAAAGTTATTAAGAAAAATAAATCAATACAGGATCTAAGAAAAATCCACATCTGAAAAATGGAATTTGAAAATGGTATAAGCTTTCCATATTCAACTCTACCAACACCAAATGAGGTACCATTGTGTAAAGTGCATCCATCGCTACAAAATAAACCAACTTTGAGCTCTCTACCTTAAAAAGTGACAAAGCTATAGCAGCTTCAAGGTCAAAATTGTACAGTAGTGTCAAAAACCCAATACTGTGGGATATTATCTAATATCCTTGAATATGAGGTCTCAATTCTACAAAAAAGTCTTTTTATCCCCCAATACCTCCTATTTTGGCCTTTATGGGGTCCCCATACAGGATATGTATAGAATTCTATGAATCATACACATCAGAAGAGGGCTATGAGGTTCTCAAATTGAAATTTTCATGATGTATTGGGGAAAAGTGACCAGATTTTGTTTCAAAACTACATCTGAGCCCAATAAAGGCTGTAAAGCTTTTTTATTAGCCACAAACCTTCCCTCAGAAGAGAAAACTATTCACTATTCCTAGGAAAACGGGTCCATCCCTCTCCACCCAGTTTTAAGATGAAAAGGGACCTTTCTCTGACAAAAAGAGAATCCCCATCCTTCTATTGAATTCATACATAGTACAATTGTTAAAAAAAGCTATACTATTGGAAAATAATTAGGTATAAATCCAATATTAAGTACTGTATTGGTTATCATAGTTAGTCCATTGATAATAAGTGCACCCAGGGCTTTTAGCAGTGCTCACCACCACTATAACCTCATATTAAAGCCCCAAAAATACTTTCAAAACTATTTTTTATCATTTATTACCATCTCAAAGTCATATTTATATCTTTAGATACCCTAATAATAGATTTATCATAGAATGAGCCTGACAATTTGAGTCACAACATCAAAATTCATAAGCCTTCAACACCTCCATATTTGAAAGTAAAGGTTAGCCTAAATATAACCAGACTGCAGACCATCAAATATTTGTCAATGATATTTATTTTGGCTGAAGTGAATTCTATTCAAGAAAATATCATTCAATTAGCCAGATTAAAGTCAATCCAATCCTTCAGTAATTTTATTTTAACAAAAAGCTCATTTGAGCCAACCACTTGGGATAAACTCTTTTGAGATACAAAAATCTATGATGGATCTCTTCAGGCTATTGACAAGGTGAATTATATGTGAATCCTTTCAAAGAATGTAAATTTGCAAGATTTCAATATAAATGCATTTTTTTATGAGTGAAGATTATTTAAAACAATAATCGAGAACATCACAGGATATTTTTAATTACCTTTATTTATCAAAGATCATGAGATCTTCTGAAATAATAATATGGCACAGCAAATTCTGGTTGCACATCAGAGAATCTTGAATAATATGGAAATTCAGAATATTGAGGTTTAGAAATGGGCTGCTGTAATCTCATGTTTGAGGAGGGAAATCAAAGAAATTAACTCAATGGAGGATGAATTTTTTGGGCTTGCCTAATGGAGAGTAAAGGAAGAATATGTATCTAGTAGTTAAACCAGAGATATACAAAAGATGTGTGGGTTTTATCTATTAAACAACCTTTCGAATGTATAAAAAAACTTGTATCTATCCAGAATTCCATTTTGATTGATATAATTTTACTATTGAAATACAAAAATTTCCTGTGACTGTGATCTTCAAGTTACTAATTCAAGGGCAGGGAAGATAGGTTCTTGTGAGAATTGCCATTGTGGTATAGCTTTGCCATTTTAATCAATGAAAAAACTAATCAGGTATTTTTATATTTTAATATTTTTTCTTCTAGGTTGAAGTCTTCATTTCTTCCTCACAGGTATACGTAACACTAAATCCATTTCATATTAACTTGAAATCTCTTAGTTAAGAGGTGAACTTGATTGAAATTTCATAAAACTCAGTGAGTAATTCCACATTAAGAAAATGTGTAGAAAGGGATCGGTAGACACATACAACAAAATATCTTATTTCTTCATATCCATTTATGACTTTATTTTTTCTGATTTGAAAATTATATTTATTAAAATGGGTAGTAAAGAATATATACTACATCACTTCAGGTCTTAGATAAAGTCAGGATGCATTAAGATAAATTCCATGGAAGAATTTCAGTCTTTTAAGGGTAATAGAAGATAAATTGGAAGATAATTTGTTCATTAATAAGGTATAATATAATATTGAGATGAAAATTAACCTTTAGAATATTTCTTGAGGGGAGGGAATCGTTTATTTCAAAATTGAAAATCTGGGAAATTTGTTTAATTTAAGATTGAAAATACCATTGAAATAAAAAAAGTACAGTTATATAATAATATCTGATCCCTTTTGGAGGAGTCTATATTTGAAAAATCGGGCTAAAAGGAGCTATACTTATAATTTGAATTATTCAGGATCTAGGAGAAAGAAATTAGACATTAGAGTTGTCACACATTTATTAAAGAAGGTTAAACATGACCTTACAGAAGTCTAACAGGGGTGTACTATAGCAAGATTATAACCACAGAAAACCTAGTTACAGGAAACAACAGGATTTTAACTTAGTAAAGTAGTAACTATGTGTAACAGGAAAAAAGGATCTAAGGCTTCCTGGAATTGAATTTATTAATAATAACTGAGCTATTCTTGGTATGTATTTCTTCTCTTGTATCATTTTTTGTGTAAAATTAATTTCTTTTAGTTTTACTTTAATGTAGAAACAAAGAAAATAACTTTTGTTTTGTTTTATAAATTATAAGAAAGAATTGTATAGATTTCTTTAAAATAAGAAAGAAAGTTTTTATTCAACTTTATTATTATCATTCTATGGCGTGAAAAATGAGTTTACCCTGTTTTAAAGTAACACATCTCCAACAGAAAAATAAAATTGACAGGAAGACTAAATTACATGAAAAGTTAATTCAAAAATTGAATTTAAATGGTCCAGCTTTCAAGTGAATCTTTATTGGCTTCCATACAATAAGCCAAGAAGTGTGTTCTTAATTTTTAAACTTAGACCTTTGATGTTCTGAGATATTACATAGTACAATCATCTGAGAAATTTGGTTTACTTTTTCAAAAAAAAAAGCCAATCTAAGGTCAAAAAATGACAAACAGCCTTTGGAAACTTTCCAAAAACTCAATTGGAAGAAGAAAACAGTTCTTTATAGTGAGACAAAAGAAATTTACCACTTCCCAATTATTTTTACACCTTTCCCAAAATAAACTTAAAGACCATATATTGAAAAAAAATCAAGAAACACTTCAATTTTATGTAGTTATTTGTCAGACTGCGACTCAAAACCGGAGCACAAGCATGAAATCCAAAAATACCACAAACATGGTACCCAAGAAAGAGTGAAACAGACTTCTTTCCAAATTTACCAAAACTAATACGGGTATAATAAGGCCACAAACAAGAAATACAGAACCAAATAAAGGTAACCTGTAAATGTGACCATGTAGAAGAGGAAATCATTTCATTTCATAAAATATAATTCTTATTACTAAACAATAATAATTAAACAATCTATTAAGGTTACAAACTCTTACAGAGAATAAAACTTAACATTCACCTTTCATCTAAGATCTAGAGATTGGACAGCAGAACCACCAAATGGGGTCTTTTATTAAAGCTCTTAATAAGGGCTATTCAATGGTACCACTTTAAAACTCCAGCACCTGTGGATCAGAATTTACCAGACGAATTATATCTGGGTAATTTGAAAAGATAATACTCTCTTTTCACCTCTTATCTCACTTCCAAAGTTTTGATGAGAGACCTGTAAAATAATATCCTTTTTAGAAGGTCTGGATAAGGGCTAAATAAAAATTCATCCCTTTTACCTGTATCCTACATATATCAGTAGTTCTTGGAATTTTTCTCCCAAAACCAAGATAAATACTATTTTACGAAAATGTAAAACACTTTTGGCATACTTATTTCAAAGGGGGTGAAAAGGGTAACCATATTGTAGGGCTTAATTTTGGCTACAGTTTGAGCTAATTTTAAGACCTTTAACTTACAAAATGACAAAGCTATTAAGTCTTTAATGCTATAATCCCACAACAAGCGTTACTGTGGGATATTATCCCATGCAGTTGAATTATGAGGTTTCAAAGCCACCCAAAGGCCGTTTATCAGTTTATTAATCATGATAAAGGATTTAGGGCTCCACTCCAAGCTTTATTAAGTGGTACCATGGGAATTCATTACATACAATTGAATTATGAGGCTTTTAAATTGACCCCTAATAGCTTGGGTAATATGGGTCACCCAGACATGATCATTACCTCATTAGAAGCATCCTGGATTGTCGAGTACTCCTGAACCCTCTATTGGTTGAAATTTCCACCTCTTATGGGCGCAAAAGGTTTAGTTGTGGCTGTGAAACCACACATGGGCACTCATACAGGTGTTTCTGGTTGTATTTAACCACAAACCCACCTCCTGAGTGAAATTTTTCACTTTATCAACATGGTAAGAGGTTGGCACCCTATTTCCACTTTTATTTGAGTTAAAATGAGGCTTCCCCCCTAAAAAAACCCCCAGAATCTTATAATCTTATTCTTATGTGGTTACACTGTATTACACAGAAGTAACCCTTATAGTACCTTAGATATAGCTATAATAATAATTATTGTGGTGCTTATTATAATGATAAAATTGATAATCATTGCAACCAGGGCTTTAAATAGATTCATCACCACTATTTATCAAATAGTAGAGCCCTTTTAATTACTTATTAACCAATTGTCCATGTCATAGTAATAGTTGAAGCTTTTAATTACTATTTAATAGCCTCTAAATAGACTCACTCTGCCATTTTGGGGGCCTAGCCATGATTATTAACCTGGTTTGGACGCAATTGCTACAGATGGGAAGACAATATCTCTGAAAAATAGAATTTTTTTTCTGAAATTTTCTGCATACAGTGAAGCATAAATTTAATTTTTCTTTATTAATATTCATCGGAATCATATTTCTTTTTCTTTATAAAAATTAATAATATATATATATATATATATATATGAATATTATTTTAAGTAATATAAATTGGGTAATTATTGTTTTTTACCTTGTTTTTGATGTAAAAATTAATAATTACAAATTTTACATCATTTAAAAAGTATATTTGAAAATATTAAACTTATAAATTAAGATATAAGATATAAGTAAAACATATTTTATACTATTTTCGAAATAAAAACCTTTTTCACATCATTTTTATACTTGAAAATTCAGTTTTCATATATAATTCAAAGTTATAAATAAGAACTTATACCTTCTTCACCTTTTTCTGCTGTGGCATTGAGAGGAAATTAAGTAATACTGACTTTTTCAAACTTTTTTTTCTTACAGTGGACAAAAATTATATTCCAATAAAAACCCAGTCACAGAGTAACCCCTATTTGACCCCTTCTGACACAACAGACCACGTGCAGAAAAGCAAGGGCAAAAGGAACAGTGAGGTTCTTATTTCAAACAAGAACTGGAAACCCATAGCCACCCCAAGGGACAAAAGACCTAGGAACACAACCACAGGAAAACCCAATCTGGCTGTTTGTGACAGAAAAATAACTATTATTCATCCTGTTGTAACCTCCAAGAGCAAATTTTCCAAAGCAGTAGACCACAAGTTTTTACAAGGCACAGTGAAAGGTAAATACCCTTGAACATGAAAGTTTTTGACTGTAAAAGCCCAAAAAACTGATTAAGATTTCCCCTGAACACCTCAGAGAGCTTGGAATGCCCAGGAAAAAAGCCAGAAGAAAGAACCAGCTCCAGAAGATTAGACAGGATTTGCTCAGAGTTTGAGTTGACCAATAGGAAACTCAACCAGAACATGAAGGAACAACACCAAGAAAAAAAGATACATAAGGAATCTCCAGAACCAACTGGATGATATATACAAAGATTTGAATCACCTTTTTGAGGATGAAACTAAAGGAATTAAAATCCCAACAACATTGTATGTTTGGAGGAATCCCAAAGACTAGTAAACCCCTTGAACCCAGCCAAAGAATCAGAATCTGACATTAAACCAGATTATGTGTACCAGGAAGGAGAAGGCATGAGCTACTCTGAGAGAAAAGCCCTGAAGAAACTCCCAGAAGTTTTCAACTGTCCCAAAAACTCAGGTACAAAATAATATTACCATATGGAGCTTATCTACTACATTTATAGTCTACTGTTTGATGTGCCTAGTATCCCTGATTATTGGATTTCTTCCAGGTTTAACACAGCCTTCAAAAATTATTCCAGAGTATGGTATAATGGGATTAAGGAAATCTATGGCTGAAAATAATGGCATTGGCGGAAAACCCAGATTATCCAGAGGTAAAGTGATGGCAAAAGACTATGTCTTTTGATAATGACAGATACACTGTGGAGAAAAGTCAATTTGAGTGGTGCCTAAGACATTGTAAGAGACTGAAGGCCATATATCTCCATATTTTAACAGAAATCTAGAATCACCAGGAGGTCTAAATCATGAAGTGAAGTGAAGGTCCAACAAATAATGTAACCTGGATGACATTGCAAATACCCTAAAAGAAGTCGGAAAAAGTACATCTATAGGCAGGTACCCAGAATATAAAATAAATACCTTCAGATATAAGCCCAAGTTTGTACCAGAGTCTAAGGATAGAACTAAAGACAAAGGGGTAGAGACTTTGGAGAAAAGGAATGCATTCCACAGTTGTGGAGCATCAGAAGACTATGAAAACAACTGTCCCAAACCCAGGAAAAAAATTTATGCTTTAGGTGAAGAGGTTTCAGAAGAAGGAGAAAAGTCTGATTCTGAAAGTATGGGAAATAGCCAAAGAGATGAATCACATAGCGAATATAAACCATTGCAAGAATACATAGTAGAGTATTAGGAGGAAAAATTCTTGAAAATACAAGACATTAAGTTTGAATATGGCATTACCCAAATAGTCACTAATGAAACACTCAGTAGCCACACCAAGAATGCCAGAAAATTCCTAGTAACACCTATTAAAGGGATGGGGTACATACATAGAACCCCAGCTAAGCTGTCAGTCTCAATTGATGAGGAGAAACATCCTCTGATCATTTACACAGGAGAAAGCTTCTCTGTGGTAGCCAGGAACTACCTGGATGAAAATTTTCCCCAGTGGAGTACAGTAGTACTACCAACCAAAGCCAATAATCTTACAAGTGCATCAGGAAAAATGAATTCACTTGGTATTATTAACAAGAAACCTATCATACCTCACAGAAAGTGGAATATTAGACTTGAACCAGAATTGTTAGTACTGAATAATTCACAAGTCAGGGTCTATATACTAGGAAAATATTACCATAAAATGTATGGTATAGATATCTGTAGTAGTAAGAACAGGAAACTAACATTTGGGACAGATAAAAAGGAGAAATTCTCTTTTTATGTTCACATAATACAGAGCCCAACAGGACTTGCCTTGGAAACTCTGTTAAAAGAGTTTAAGTAAGTACAATATAGCACCTTGCTCACACCAAAAAAAAAAGAAGTTACTCAGAGTGCTGAAAAACCATAGGAGTGCATCTTCTATTGGTTCTTAACCCCTAGGGAGGATCAAAGGCCATGACATAGAGCTATTCTTGGATGTGGAAAGGCCTTACCCACCAATTCTTAGGAGATTCCCCTATCCAGCAAGACTGGAAACCAGGAAAGAAATTGAGAAACATATCAATGAACTACTGGACATGGAGGTAATTAAGAAAATAGGCCATAATGAAATAGTGGAGATTGCCACTCCAGTCTTAATCACATGGAATTATGGGAGATACAGACTTTTTAGAGACTTCAGTGCAATGAATAACTACAAAAAAGCAGAGAGGTACCCCATACCCAGGATACCTCATGCACTTGATAAGCTAGCTAAAGCTAATTTCATCACTAAGATGAATTGCATGAAAGGTTTCCACCAGAATGAAGTTATGCCAAGCTCTATCAAACTGCTTGGAATTATATTTCACATGGGGATATATGAGTACACCAGAATTCCATTTGGCATAAAAAATGCACCAGCCCATTTAAAAAGGATGATGAATAATATCTTTGAAAAAGATATATGGGATGGCTGGATTTTAGTGTATATTGATGATATAATTATCCACTTTTAGAAATGGGAAAGCAATTTCAAGTACTTAGACAGAGTACTGGGTAAATTCACATCAAAAAATCTGAAAATTTCACTTAAGAAATGCCACTTTAGCCAACAAGAACTACTTGCATTGGGACACAAGGTCTCAGGCTTGAGACTAGAAGTTTAACAAAGAAAAGTAGCAGCAGTATGGAAGAATACATTACCTAAGAAAATAAAAGAAATGAAATCCTTCTGAGGATTTTCTAGCTACCATAGGAATCATAGAAAGGATTTTTCTCACATAACCAGTAGCATCTACAAAGTGTTCTCAAAAGATGTGGTTTTTGAGATCACCAAGGAGAGAAGAGATGCATATTAGAGGATCAAATATGAACTAAAACATGCACCAGTCCTGATTATTTCATATTTTTAACTTCCATTAAAACTGTATATTAATGCAGAATGCATCCAGGAACTGGGGAAAGCTCTTTACCAGAGACAACTAGTGGATGGTGGACCCGAAGAAGTAGTCATATGCTAAATATCTAAAAAACTTAAAGAATAATACATAAGGTATTTAAATACACAAATAGAGTGCCCATGACTAGTATGGGCACTGGAGAAACCTCACTACTACCTGGAAGGGTCAGTATTTTAAGTATACACAAACTTCACTGCACTCAAATACCTGATCAATATGAAGACAGCTAATAGACATATTTTGAGATGGAAGATAGCCATACAAGAGTAAAGAGGGAACATAAATATAATATAAAAAGAAAGGAAGAGTCATAAAAATGCAGAGTGCCAGAGAAGATGGCCATTGAGAAATCAGAAATCTAACACAGCTTATGATCCAGATAAATGGGAAAAAATACCAATAAATTATATTCAGGTTTCTAGAAGAAGACACTTAAAATTATCAAACTGGGTCTTTAATAATGATGAGACTAACCAAAACAGAGGGGTGAACTCAGAAATAGAGAAATCCATCCTAGGCATAAGCTCATCAGACCTGTACAAAGAATTTTTTAAGTCAGTACAGCAAACTTATTCAAAGCATAAACAATGCAGCATACTAATGCAACTACTCCAAGAGAGGTACAGGAGCCCATAGATGGAAAGCCAATTGAAATAACCATGGGATAGCCAGCTTAAATATAAAAAATTTATTCTGATTGATGAACTACTATATCATAGAGAGAAGCACACCAGTGCTTTAGAAATAATAGATAGGAACCACATATGAATGATCCTAAAAGAATGCCATTACTTTCCATAAATGGGACAAATGAGTGAGTAAAGGACTAGAGAAAGGGTGTCTTGAACTTCCAGGTGGACAAAATGGGAAACATAGTTGAGTGAATACATCAAAATCTGTGAAAGATTCCATAAAGCTAACAAGAGGCATAGGAATAGATATGGATTTCTCTAACAAATTGAAGAACCTAGACACCCATGGGAAATTATGAAAATGGACTGGGTTACAGAACTTGTCCCAGGAGGGAAAGACAGCTTCAATTACTGCAATGTAATAGTAGACAGGTTCAATAAGAGTTTCAGATTCCTTCCCTGCCACAAGGAAGATACTTCAATGGACAAGGAAATACTTTTATGGAAAAATATAGTTTCACACTGTGGAGTACTCAGAATAATCATCAGTGATAGGGAGCCCAAATTCACATCAGAATTTTGGACTCATCTATATTATATGCTAGGAATCAAACTTTCCTTCTCTACAGCCTACCATCCAAAGACAGATGTACTAGCAGAAATAATGGATCAGACCATGGAAGACATTGTCAGAATATTATGTGAATATGGGATGGAATAAAAGGACAATTATTGGGTAACACTCCTACCTGAAGTTCAACTGGCCTACAGCACCAGTGATAACTCAGTTACAGGACAACCCCCATACACACTTGAGAGATGATGGAAGCCTATTTTACCAGTAGACTACTTTAAAAAGAACCTACTGAAAGTACATCCTGCAGCCAAAGAATTCCATAATATGTGTAAGAAGTCCTGTGATAATGAAGCAAGATGCATCACAGAGGCCAAAGAATATAATATACAGAGATATGGAAAAAGTCGTAAGGAACCAGACATTCAACAAGGGGGCCAAGTTTTAGACTCAATGCTTAAATTTAGCATCCTCAAAGGCCCCAAGAGGATGAGGAACTCCTATGTAGGGCCCTTTGCCATAATATAATTAATGGGAAACAATGCATTAGAGGTAAAAATATCAGAGGAATTCTCAAGGAAACACCCAGTTATGCCAGATAGTTTGGTGAACCCCTATCATCAAACAGATGAAGAGAAATTTTCAAAGAGGAAAGAAGCTCCTTCATCAGAGAAATTAATTGAACAAGACTCACTTGGTCCAGTGAAGAGGATACTAAGGTCTGTGAAAATTGAGATAAATGGAAAAGACCATAGACAATACCTAGTAAGGCTTAAGAGCCAGGCAGCAGATAAAGACAAGTGGTTTCCTGAACAAGATATACCTGATGGATGAATCCACCTCAGGAGGTTCAGAGCCTCCAGGAGGATAAAAGAGTGTCAAAAATGATGATCCTTTTTAGGAGAGAGGGTATTTCAGTCTGTGGCACAAAACTAGAGCACAACAATGAAATCCAAAAATACTACAAACATGGTACCCAAGAAAGAGTGAAAAAACACTCCTTTCCACCTTTACCAAAACTAATAGAAGTATAATGAGGCAAAAGCACAAAATAAAAATCCAAAATAAGGTAAACTTTAAATTTGACCATCTATAAGAGGAAATAATCCCCTTTCAGAGAATATCATTCTTATTACCAAACAATAAGAATTAACCAAGTTATTAAGGTTACAAACTCTTACTGAGCATAAAAATTAATATTCACCTCTCATCTAAGATCTAGATATTGGAAATCAGACTCACAAATTGTGGCCATTTCTTTAATCTCTAAATAGGGGTTATCCATTGGTACCAATTTCAAGACTGTATCACCTGTGGGTTGGAATTTACAAGAAAAATTATATCTGGGTAATTTAAAAAGATAATACTATCTTTTCACCTCTGATCTAAATTCCACAGTTTTTACTAGGGAACTTTAAAATAATATATTTCTCAGAAGTGCCCTATTAGGGATAAATAAGGATGTAACCCTTGTCCCTTTATACTACATATCTCAGAAGTTATTGGCATTTTTCTCTAAACCCCAAGAAAAATACTATTTTACAAAAATGTGAAAACCTTTGAGGATAGATACCTTGGCAGAACTATGCCAAAGGGGGTTAAAATTGTATCCATCCTATATAGCTCAATTCTGACTACAATTTGAGCTACATTTGAGCCCTGTACCTTACAAACTGACAAAGGTATTCAGTATTTGAGGCTATAATACCACACCAAGTGTTACTGTGGGATATTATCCCATGCAGTTAAATTATGAGGTGTCAAAGCTGTCTAAATAGTTCTTATGAGCTAGTTACTAATAATAAAGGTTGTAAAGTTCCACTCCAAGCTAAGGGTGTCACCCAACCCCTATTTCTTTAGGTTTCTCCATTGGAGTCCCCTGTGAAAGCAGGAGACAGGCCCTCATCTTTCATTATCAGGCTCATGATCTCAAAATGGGACAGGAGATGGTATGGAGGTGGAGCCCCCTAGGGGCTCCAATTACTAATGGAATAATTCTCAATCTGTTATCCATTGAAAAAACACACTGATGCCAAACACCAGAAATACAATCAAAGAAAAAAATGATACTCATGATTATAGTAGATATGGATAAAGCTTTGCGCCCAATCTTTGAGACATGCCAATTGCTATATGTGCATGGCAGAAAGTGAAGCTTTTTGATAAGAGAGGATTTTCCTACAACAGGAAAAAATCTTTTCAAATGGTGCACTTGTTGCAGAAATGGTTAAATACTTACATGCCATTACCCCTAGTGTAGGGAAGGCCATGCATTGAGAATTCCAGAATTGTAGTAAATTGATTGAATTTGGTTCAATAAGTTCAGAAAAGAGCCTCTTAAGTTCTATTTCCAATGAGATGGCCTCTAGGGATGTTTATGTGTACATGTCATAAAAAAAACAGGCCTGGATTTTCATTAGATAAAGTGGAAGATGTAGAGCCACCAAGTGTCTTCTTGCTTCATCTTCAAAGGTTGTTGAAATGATACTGGCTGAAGAGTTGAGAGAATTTAATATGGAGTCATTTCTTTGAAAAAAACTTCAGTTTGAATTGTGTGTCAAGAACGGATGCAAATATGAAGGGTCTTTTTTGATTAATACTTGAAGGTATTTAGAGAGCTTGTCTGTCATTGCAGCTGCAGCTGGTTCAATTGTCTGTGTTACATACTTCTCACAGGCCTATATTTAAATAATAAGGCTCAGCTGTTTCTTTTTTTTCTGAGAGTTATGAAAACTTACCTCTGTAATTTGCTTCATCAGTGAAATATAAAGTGGTAAGGCATAATTAATTGTTGGGTATTCTGACCCACATATGATCAATGTTGCTTCATAAAGAGGAAGGAGGTAATTTATTATCACCTTTAATTTCTCCCATTCAAGAAATGTTAAGTGGTATGGCTCCATGTTAGGAGGTCCACAAAACTGATCATAGGCCACCCTGAGATTATTCACATTGTAGCATATTTTAAGTAGAGTTCCATCTCATACATACATTAGCTAAAAGAAAGGTAGCCCTTGCATCACAATTGAGGACCTTGGCTATTGTTGTGAACCATTAATATTACTGTGGGCTCTGTTATACATATGGTGGATGATTTACTGATAGTCCACATTTATTCCATCAGATGAGCTGATTAAGTTTTTTCATTGGAATTGGGCTGTTTTCTTCTAATTGATTACATTTGGCTGGATATCAAGGAGTTTTTCCCAAAGATTTTAGTACATCATGTGCTGCTAACTGGAGTATGTGAGCCATGCAGCCAATGAGTTGTTTGTCAACTGAGAATGGATTAATTGAGCCTTGTAGCTTGTGGGTCATTCAAGAATTGACAGATGAATTGTAAGCAGTTATTGAGCTTAGTGAATCTTTAATACTTTATTGATTAAGAATTATTACAAAGTGGGTTTCCAAAGATGCTCCAGAGTGGTCACCTGCATGAAGAATAGTAAAAACAACAAACAAAAAAATTGGAGTTAATCATGCACCTTCAATTTCAATTAAGCCTAAAAGAATGGAGATAAACTCATATTTTTTGTTGATTAAGTGACCAGTTACTTTGAGGAACACTTTGTATTTGGGCTGGTCCATGTATCAGTTGTAAAAGATATATGTGGCTGATTTTTTGCTATAACATTTTGCAAGTTTTCTTGATGAAAAAAAAATGGAAAGATGAGAAACAAGAGAAGTTCTTTTCACAAGAAGGTTGATCACTGAGGGTTGGCACAGCTCAAGAAGGGCTCAAGAAAATTCTTCTTCAGTTATTGACAGAGGTAGATAACACTCAGAAATAAAATAGGCCAAAGCAGTTTCTAAAGACTCCAATGACAAGGCATAAAAAAGCAAGTTGGGTCAGTATTTAGAATCAGAAACTGTGTAAGATGAGCTTACCTTTTGGGGGTTTTTGTGATTAACATAACTATCAATTGTACCTGAAAATTCCATTGGAGTTATTTTTTGAGGGTTCTTCAGATGGTGCAATGAATTGAGATGGTCATTCATGGATTTTGTGCTTCCAGTGCAATTATATTTCAGTTTTTTTGCAAGTAGAGCCATTTTTATTTGTAGCTTGACATCAAAAATGGTATTTATCTAAGCTAAAAAAATCAAGCCACACCCACAATCATTTGGTTTTGGTGGTTCCTTCACTAATAGATGGCCAAATAGTTGATTCAACTTCAGCATCACTGGGAGGTGTTGTGTGCAGTGATGTGTTTGGCAAAGACATTTGATAATATTTGAAATGAATTGTTTTTATTAAAAAACAATTGATAAGAAATAATAAGATTGATTAAACACAGAAGAAGAAAAATCGACTGGTGGAAAAAATGAAAAAAAGGATTTGTGAAGCAAACAAGAAAAAGAAGTGGTGAGAGAAAGAATGAAAAATGGATTGAAAAAATTGCAAAGAAAAAAAAAAGGTTGGGACAAGGAACTTGTAAGAAGTTTGAAAGGTTCCCTGGTCTCCCTCCCCTAATTGACCTGAAAGTGGTCTATGGGGTTAGTTCACCAAAAAAAAATAAAAAAAAAGCAGGGCTCAGACCAAGTTGGGCAGGGAATCCCATGGGAGACACCCCTAATCCCAAATTTGTCAAGTGGTACTATTGCAATTTATTACATACAATTAAATTATGAAGTTTCAAAACCCTTCAATTGATGTTTTTACATTGACCCCTCATAACCTGGGTAAGAAGGGTCACCCAGACATGATTACAGTCAAAACTGTCATAACCCATACAAATTGGTGGACAGAATTCTCAATGGGTTATTACAGGTTATGGCTTAGGGAAGTACCTGTAAAAAACCATACATGGCTTCAAACAATTTTCTAATGTTTTTTCATTTAGTTTAAGCGAAAAATTCAGACAATAAAGAATTTGTAATATAACTGAAGTTAATTACTTTTTTGTAATGAAAATCAAAGACACAAGCAAGAGCTATGACCCATGAGTCAAGCATGTTTGAAATAATTCCACATTGATTTCTTCTTCCCAAAATTGATTTATTGGGCTTTTAATTACCTACCAAAGCTCTCTAATACCTCACTAACTTGATCTGATTCTTTTGATGAGGATGCAGCCACATAAGCTAAAATATCGGAAATGGCTTTCTGAATGATGGAAATTGAGGGAATTGAAAGTGTGGGTTCCTCAGTATTAAACTCTTCAATATCTTGAGAAATGGGTTTATTTTCATTGAAAACATTTTTGATTGTTTAGTTTTTGAAGTCATTTTATTTCAATGGGTTTATAAGTTGAAAAATCAACATTAAATTTTGTGGCAGAAGTATTCCTAGTTCATGAAGTTTTTATTTTATTTCTCCAGTGAGTTCTGAGCCTTGATAATTCCAAAGCTGTTTGGAAGTGCTTGGAAATTTGGAAGGATCTTTGTAGGCTTCCAAAAATTGTTGATTGTTGATGTGGTAATAGCATCCCAAGAGAGAAAAAAAAGCCCCATTTCACTTAACTGATCAATGTTGTGAATATGATTCAAGTTGATATTATTATTGAATTAACAAATTGCAAAAGAAATGAATCACTTCTGATATTGTGCTTTGAATGCATTTATTATGCCTGCATAAAGTGTCTGACAGTGAGAAGTGAGGTTGGGGCTAAATAAAATAAGGGTGATTAATTGAAATTCCTTGAGGTGGGGCTTGATGTCCTTTGAAGTTGTCTGGTAAGAGGGCTATGTGTCAGTTATTGTTATGCAGTTTAGTGTTACATGCAGAAATCTATTTCTGGAAAACGGTTTCTGTCATCCATGATTTGGTGTTGAAATAATATTTGTAGCCTTATTGAAAGCAATATTTCTTGTTGAAACACCGTGGTCTTTCATACTTCCCAATGAATAAGAGAGGTAAGTGCTTTGTTCCAGTTGGATTTCATGTTAATGCAGCTGTGATTCTGGTTTTGTTTCCTTTTATTCCTTTTTATTGTGAGTATGAAAGGCCTTCTTTTGGGGGGCATCCTATGCAAAATGTAAAAGATCAATTCAAATGAGAAAAATTGCAATAAAAAAAGGCTGAACATATGCATAAAATAGCCCAGTTTCATCCATGTTGAAGATGTCAGCTGGGTTGTATTTATCTGAAACTTTTTGCAAGCAAGTGATTTCTTAGGAGACAATGACTGGATAAGTTCCATCCAATTCACCATGCTTCTTATAATTTCTCAATTAATTATTATTCTGGAAGAATTTAAACCATCCATTGGATAAATGGAGCTAATTATCACTTCGGATTCCTGCAATCCAGGAAAACTTCTTCCACTTCTGACATATGACCTCTCCAGTTATTGCAATGTTACTTTCAAGTGCCTTTTGGATCCATTCCTCAACCATTGAGATGATGTTCTGGTTTTTGACAGGGGAAACTTTCTTGATATTTTCTGATGCAGTAACTTGATTTTATTGTTAGATCTTCTCTTCTTCTTTCAGCCAAGCTGATACTCATGGTTGTTTTAGACCAAGGTGAGGAAAAAATGTTCTGAAATTTTTTCTGTACCACATTGTCTTTTGCCATTTGCATAGTACCAATCCAACACTTCAAAATTTTAAACAATTGTTGCAACTTGTGTTCTCCCTGTTGTACTTCTCTTTTCTTCTTTGTATTGAGTTTTCTTTTTCTGGGGGGGTGGTTGTGGCTGATCTTGTTTGACTTGGCTTTGTTCCACAATACATTTGAGTGCTTGAAATTCTTCTTTAGACAGGCTGATTTATTCTTGTCCATGATGGTCTCAAGGAATTTTTCAATGTGCATATTCTCTTCAATAAGATTTCCTTGGTGTCCAAGCCAGTCTTCTTCATCATTTGTAAGTGCTGCAGTTTGTTGTTTTTGAATTACTTTTTGTTTTTTTCTTCAACTGATTCATCCAGCTCTTTGAGGCTGAATTTGAATTGATCAAGTTCATATTTGTCACTTAACTCTAGCATTGTGGAAGTCAAATTTAAATTGAAATTGTTTGGAAACAATGAGATTGAGAAGAAAATAGTGTTTCCAATAGAAATAGAAAACACTAGTTGAGATGGTGGGCCTTTTAAGGTTAGAAGATTCATTTTGATAAAAAAATTAAATGGGGATATGGGTTATGGGAGTAATAGTTAGTATTTTGTGGACAAGAGCCCCATGGATTATTGCATTGAAACGGTATGCCAAAATCTTACACCAAAAGGGATAGGATGATGGAGGGAGTGTTTACCAGGTGAAATCCTGTGTGGTGGGTATCTGTGAGAACAGATGATTGAGAGACGGCCGTTTAAAACCTGTCCCCCATTTTTGGTTACCAAATTCACTTCCTAAAAACTGTCTATATAGCAAGCCTATGATCTGTAGGTGGTGTTGTTAGATGATCCATATAAAAAAACAAAAAAAAAAAAACAAAAAAAAAAAAAAAAAAAAAACAAAAACAAAAAAAAAACAAAAAAAACAAAAAAAAACAAAAAAAAACAAAAAAAAACAAAAAAAAACAAAAAAAAAAACAAAAAAAAACAAAAAAAAACAAAAAAAAACAAAAAAAAAACAAAAAAAAACAAAAAAAAACAAAAAAAAACAAAAAAAAAACAGGTATGGGTTGTCTATGCAGGCATCAACATGGTGGAACCCTTAACCCATGGGTATTGGGAGGTTTTGGGCTTAGACAGGTATGGGTTATGTCAGTTTTGACTGTATTACCTCATTGGATGCATCCTGGATTGTAGAACATGGCTAGACCTTCCATTGGCGAAAATTTCCACCTCTTGTGTGTGCAAAAGGTTGAGTTGTGGTTCTGAAACCACACATGGGCGCTCATACAGGTGTTTCTGGTTGTATTGAACCACAATCCCACCTCCTGAGTGAAAATTTTCACTCTATCAATGTGGTAAGAGGTTAATACCCTTTTTCCACTCTGATTTGAGATAAAAGGATGCTTTCCCCCCTAGGAAAAACCCCTCATCATCTTATCAGCTTATTCTTACATGGTTACACTGTTTTACACAGAAGTAACCCTTAGAGTACCTTAGATATAATTATAATTATTATTATTGTAGTGCTTATTATAATAATTCAGTTGATAATCATTGCAACAAGGACTTTCAACAGACTCATCACCACTATTTATTAAATAGTAGAGCCCTTTTAATTACTTATAAACCAATCATCAGTGTCACAGTCATAGTTAGAGCTTGTAATTACTGTTTAATAGCTTTTACATAGACTCACTCTGACATTTTCATGATATATTATAAAATAATAGTAATTCAACACTCTAATTTTTTCAAAGTAAAATTTTTGTTATTATTCAAAAAGAATATATATATATTCATTCAATCAATTAAAATTTCATTCACTTTTCAAATTTAAATTGTTATGATTTGAGTTTAATTAATTTTTTAATTTTTAATATTTCTTTTTGGTATATTGGAAGAAATTGGAGAAAATAAAGACTGATAAGATTAAAAATATCTTTTTATACTATCTTTATTTTTCCTGTTTCAATTAATTTCAAGAAATAATAATCATAATAATATTATAAGATTTTGAAATTTCTGTTGCCTGTTTGACATTCTTTCTTTTCTCCTTAGTTTTTCCTGCAAAAAAAGTGAGAATAAACCAAACCAGTTGAGAAATTCTAAGAAGTTGCGTTTGATGCAACTACATTGCCATCTTTATTCATACCAAGACTGATTCATACTGTCTAAAGGATACTGCACAATACAGTACCTTAGTAGTTGATGTCATGAAATGACGTGCCTGTCGACCGGTCATTTTGCTTTTGCTTACAAGTTTTAAAGCTTGCTTCATGCTCACATTAAAATTATTTTGCCTATTATATTTATCTGAGTCCTGCATTTTGAAACTTTTCTTGAAACTTAATTGAGTCAAATCCTGCTTGGCCAGTCAAACCACTTTGGCACCGAGGCTACAATTTCTTCGAATCCCAACTCCGTTTCCCATGCATACAGGACGATGTCAATGAATTCTTGAGCAATGAACAACATCCTTTGCTGATGTGGATGTCAAAAACACACGGTAAAGTTGTGCTCTAGTTTAAAGCGTTAAGACCGCCAAAAAAATAATATTGTGCTGTGATGTTTGCAACCGTCACGGTGACTCATTTTTGGATAAAACTTTTTCATGCAAGAAGCCTTTAAAAGTACAACCCAGGGATAATCCCTATATAAAATCTTCTTTCAGTGTACATCAGATTTTTCAACCACAATTTTCTGATTAGACTACATAAAATCTTCATCACTATCAAACCCTTCAACCTTTTCACCCTTGTCTCGGTAGTTTTCAGAATCCATCTGTTCAAACAACTTGGTATAAGACCGTGCTTCTTTTTCTGCTTTCCGCTGAGCTTCAAGTTCTTTCTCTTCTTTAGCCTGTTTAGATAAAAATACAAAATTTGGGTTGCATTTTTGAGCCAAAACAACGTGAGAGATTGTTCAAAAGAAGACCAAAGAAGTGACGATCAAATACTTTTTGGATAGCAGTCAACTTTTTCTGTCGATTGATTTCTATTTCGTGTTGAAGTTTTTCTTGTTCAAGGTCCACATCGGTCCGTTCCATCTTGGTCTTATTTAAGCGGTTCACAACGGCGTTTATGCGCGTTTTGACATGGACTCGCTTGACAAGCTTGTTTGAGTAAAAGTCGACTTGCCCGATAGCCATGTCTCCTGTCTTGCGCAGGTTTGAGGCGGGCGTGACTTGAATGATCAAATAGCAACAATGAAAGAAACTTAATCAAATTAGATTTGGGGTGTAATATTCATTCGATTGTGAGTAGATTGGCCAAACTGAGGCTAACAGATAATAGTAAGGTCATCCTTTTTATTCCCCTCTAGTAGTTAGAGCACGGAGGTTAGCTTTAATTTAAGAGATGAGAACGCGTAAGAAAAGCTGACCAATGGAGTTGGCCTTGACAAGCTGAGCACAGTCCCTAAAGTATGGTGATGATAAGTGTGAATCTTTGGTGAATGAGCTTGCTGCACTCAACTGCAACAATGCTTCAGGAATTGAATGCATGTCCGGAATCGTTTTTGGCAATCGGATGTAGACATGGGCGGATGACAGCTATAAAGATGTTGGATAGATTACGTCCATCCAATGAAATGACCTGAAAAGTTAGCTAAACAAATCCAATAGAAAATAAATCCCAGACTCAAGTCCACATTGTCGAGACTTACTTTGTCTACATGAAACCAAATATCATCAGGCCAAGAATACTTGATTAACTTTTCGTTCTCATGCTATTTTGAAGAAAACAAGCCTGGTTAGTGGTCAACATTCATTTCAACGTCCATCCACTTCTTTGGATGGCTGTAATACCTTGTCTTTTCCCATGTAGCTATATTTCTCAGCCACCCAAACAGTCATCAGTTTCTAATCATAGCCCAATTGAACTCCAAAAATAAAATCGACCTATGAAGATTACATTGTCACTGGATTCGCAGGTTCGATGACTGCGAAGTCAATGTTTGAGAGGCAGAAAGCAGCAAAGAATCAGCTTTTGTGGGAACTTGCCCGAGCACGATGAAATCGATTGTCTGACCATTTGACTTGAAGTAATAAACCATCTCTTCTGGTCTTAGCTGTTATTACGCTTCTGGTTTTAAGACGTCGTTTGAAGAAGTGAGTTGATCCGACAGCTTAGAAGCCGAAACTCCGCTTGGATGAGTGAACCCAGGTGAAATTGTACACCTGATCAAGCAGCTGGACCCAACAACACCACTCCATTGTTTTGAGCTTTGCGTTGTATGATGAAAAACTAAGGCCTCAGGAAGTTCACCATAGTAGTAAGATACAAGGACACCATCTCTTTCCATCTCAAGAAAACCCACTTTTCTTTTACTCCGATTCTCTACTGCCAGGACAGCAGTCACCTTATGCTCTACTCCAAAAAGTATTTCTGATGAAGACGTAGGCTTGAAACTTGGAATAAAAGGTATATTTAAGAAATAGATGTGACGAAAATAAGGGACTTATAATTGGCCAATAACTTTGCAAGCAATGAAGAGGTATGACAAGGTAGAAAATATAAACAGGTTTATCTAAATTTCAAAGTGATATAGGTGATTTTCAATCAAATCCAATGGAAAGAAACAGTTTTCTTGAAGCTTTCAAACTTGAATTCCTCAAGCCTATGGCCATTATTAATATTGGGAAATTTATAAATATTCAAAACTAATACTGGAGAGTTGATAAACTTGAGAATTTTCATCTTTACAAAATCTTTATTGGGACAAATAAAAAAATAGATCATAAGGAGGGATAAATCTGCAAGGATCTTTAAAATTTAAAATAGAGTGACTATAAGCCCAATTGACATAAATTTGCTGACTTGATATCAGTGGACTGCTGGTTCTTGAATAAATGCCTTTCCCAAGGATAACAATAAATGAATTAGTTGATAAATTAATCTCCTCAGTTTATGAAAATTTATACTATTTTTCACAAAAAGACACCATAGTTTCAAATTATTTATTGCTAAACTCTACCTTGTAAAATTCTGTAGCTTATTTTCTTTTTGAATCATAGAATTACTAAAAAAATGGCCACTTTGGGGACATATCATCATTGAAGAATGAAGCATAAGAATTTATATATTATCCTTTTTCATTGTTTTGGTAAAGACTTCATCTACTTTACAAATTAAAAGAGATATCATTTGGATTTTGGCTCCACTTTTCATAAAGCAAGTAATAAGCCTTAAGTTTTCCTCATTACATGAGATTACTTTTTTGAAAAAAAACCAAATACATAAATAATTTTGTAATACTTGAGAAGAATGTTATATCACTTGTTAAGCCTCATGATTAAAAAAAAAAATAAGTAAGATTCAAAACTTCTCACTTTGATCATTTATTATTTACTGGAATATAATAAAAAATTGTAAGTATATTCAGATTCAATTGAAACCTAAAAGAGACAATTCATGTCTTAATATTTCTCTTAGTTTTTTAGAAATACAATCATTTGATACAATTTTAAATAAATTTATTGAGAATTAGGTTAAAGATATGTGTATATATGTCTTTCTAATTAAAAAAATCTAAAAAAGTAATTTCATTTAATTTCATAACCCAAATTAATTGATCTCTTATTCCTAATTACTTCAATTTTTGACATGAAATGTATGAAAATGTGTAATTTCTTCTCCAAAAAATTATAATAATTAATAATTAAACAATAGAATATATTCAGTTTTTTGAATTATAAGAAATTGAAGATTTAAAATTTAATTTTCAATATTATTTTCTTATTTATTTTGAAATTATTTTAAAGGAACCAAAATTTATTTTTGATAAATACAAATAATATCAAAAGCTTTCTTTATCAATATCATGCTTAAGGAAAAAGGAAAATTCTCAAATACATCAAGAAAATTGGATACAAGGAAGTATTCATAAATTATTCCATTTTTCGATGACTCTTTCTATTGAGTTTTTTTCAAATAATAAGATAGCTCAAGTTAGTTTTTGTTTTTTTTCAAGCTATTATACAACATATTATGTGAGCTCTTTTATAAGGGATCTAATATAGAAGTATCTCAAGGGAATATACATATATGTATATGTGTGTGTGAATCCAGCTCTAGTAGCTAATAAAGTGGGGGACCTCTTAATTAAAAATGCTAATAGGATCTAAGACTTTACCTTCTCTTTAAAATTTCTAATAGTCTTTGGAAGATTATTGAAATTCTATTTATTATTATATACTTGATATTTTTTAGGAATTAGAAATGATTACATGGAATTAATTTGAGTTGCCAAGAATGACATTGGTTTTTTGGTGTTTTTGGGTTAAATTATGTGTTTAAATTAGAATGAAGAAATTAGATATTAAACTCATAAAATTGATATAGATATTTTTCAATAATCATAATTTTAATATTATCGAGTATAATGAGCTAGAATCAGCACTTTATTTTATTGAATAATATGTTTCAACATATTGCTCTTAGAAGATCATATACATTGAAAATTTTCATTGAAACAAAAACTAAGGTTTATCTTAGAGACAAGTTATAAATTATTTGCTTTTGATAACCCTTTTTCTTTTTATGTGAAAGTGCTTGATTATAAATAGAATTTTGGGTTAATTCACAATTTGACACAGGAGCTTCTTGTGAGCCTTGAGTATTGTTTTACATACCCAAATAGGCAAAAAAGTAGCTATAAGATACCTTTTTGAATATTAAAACACCCATAGATCATGTACACACCCAAAATTCATCATTTTTCATCAAGAAAATTATGCATAAATTGTTTGTGAGTAAGTGCATCCATGGATTCAAGGCTAGGTTTGGATCTTACACAAAGCTTTACCTAGGGTAACTTCATAAGGTGCATAATATTAAATGAACTCTAGGAGGTGGAAATATGGAAAATGCTTAAACAGCTCATCATCAATAATACATAAGATATTTGTGGAAATTTTTGTTTTTTGAATTTTAACACCAAAAAATGGGATTCTGGAAATTAAAATGTTAAATATTTCATAATATTAGTGTTATACATGTTTATCACACTTGAATTTTCACATAAAGATTTTATACACCAATAGTGGATATCATTTTTTATACCTAAATTACTATTTTTGATGTGAAAATAGCTAAGGGGGACAAAAGACATAAATGAGCGCCAGAGTACCCCAATTTATAAGTCCTCTGAGACATAGCTGGTCCTAGATCTTGCAAAAGTGGATGGTATTTACTTAATTAGTCAATAAATAACTTTTGGGAACCTTGTTACTAGGTCTAAGTCCCATTAAATCATGATAAAATAGCACATAAGCTGCTATTTTGACATTACAAGGAGGTAATGATAAGCTCTAACCCATGTAACCATGTCTATTATTAATAATTATCCATGGATAAGAACAAAATTATTAATTAAAGATATTTTTGGACCCATATACATGAAGTTACCTCACAGAAACGAGCTGTCACTATACTATTTACTTGAAGCACATAAAAAATGAGGTAAAACTTCAAAATACATTTAAGATAGAATTCTTAATCAATATATCTGAAAAATTTAGAAACAATTGTAAACGTAATAATCAATGCTAAAGCCAAATATAATCATGACTTCATAATTAATATTAAAGGTTTTACTTACAGTCCATTTTTGATGATTCCATATGAAATACATAATCTTCAGAAATTTACAGATAATACACTCTATGATTAAACTTCTGATTAAATTCATAAATTTTATGGAGAAATTCTTCCTTGGAAATAAAAAATGATTTACTGAGTCAAATTCATTATATCTTAACCAGAAATGTGTTTTTAGCCACATAAAATCACTCAATTAGGTAGTTATGATAGTTTTGTTTTGAAGAAACTGACATAATTATTAATTGTAAGAAATTAATTTGGTTTTCAATGTTTGATTTCTCAGTTAGCTCCCTGAAAAGGTTTTTTAAGCTGTTTTTGACTTAAAAGATTCCTACTGTTTCTCTTTTTTCCAAAATTCATCACCATCATTCAGTCCATTAATTAAATCTTTAGAAAAATAAGTAAGTATTGGTTATCAATAATTGTGAGGAATTTTTATCTTTTCACATTGAAACTGAAGATTCTAAAAATAAGGATATTTCTATTCACAATAGTATTTTAAGCTGCAATTTTTATATTACTGCTTTATATAAACTTTTAATTCTTTAAATCCACAAATAATAAATCAGATAAATTTTACAATTATTTTCAAGTATTATTTGAATGATAGTTAGGGTTTATTAAATAATTGAGCTTTTTTTCTCTAATAATTTATAATAATTACTCTTGAAAAGATACTTATTAATTAAAGTAATTTCATTTCATTTTGATGAGTATTTTTTACCATTAAATATTCTTTGTAATTGATTTTGGTAGAAAATTACTGCTTAATTTTGTAATTACTATGATCATATAGATATTAAGAGAGATTATTGATAAATTGATTATTTATTCCTGATTATAATAAATTAATTTATTATATTTCATGAGAAAATCAATAGTAATCTTGATTCATAGTGATATTTTGAAGATTTTCATAGAAAAATCTTACAATTCTCTCAAGAACTCCCTTTCTCAAGTATGAATTTGAGATATCACATACATTTCCAAAACAGCAAACCAAAAATTTTCATGAAATTTACCCTTCACCTATTTATAACCCACTTCTTTTGACAAAGCTTATAGTTCATTTACCTTTAAATAATAAAACCCCCATGTTCCAGTAATATTAATTTGAAATTCAGATTAATATTCTTAATTAATATGTTGAAGTTATGAAGCCAAATGAAAGTTCATTTAAAGAAAGTTTTTCAGGTATCACTATGAATATAGAATTCTAATAAGTAGAATATAGTAGATAAATAACCCTTATTTATTGAGCAGTTTGAATTTGTTTATATTAGACATTCATATGTTAAAAATTCAATCATAAAAAGGCAGAATATATTGAACAATAGAATTATTTTTCACAATTTCAAAGAGAAATTCTAGCATTCAATCAATATTAGACCCTATCTTAATCTCAAATAAAAAAAGTATTTTATTGAACAATATTTATTCAGAAATATTATAATATGTTATCTACTATAGTCAAAACTCAATTTAGTATTTTAGGATATCACCTCCGCTAAAATTTTATATTACAGAGCTTCTCTCAAGTTAAAGAAAAGAATTTCTGCTAAGGAACTTATAAAGGGTTTTGATATTATATCTGTAAAGGAGATTTTTTTGGGGGGATTCTGTAGCTTTAAACAAAATTGGGAGAATATATTGATTTATGAAGTTTTAATTGAAATTTTTGAAAAAACTGATTTATTTTATTGTATGTCTAAATGAAAAAATCCTTTTTCATTTGTTTTTTTCTCTTTTTCATTATTTTAAATTTTCAAAATAGATTATTGAATTTAAAAAAAAATTTCAATCAATCTATAAAAGACATAAATATTTGAGTCTATTTCATGTACAATGGTAACATTCTGTAAGCCTTTGAGGTATTTTGATATACCAAAAAGACCACAAAGAATAAAAATAAGTTATAATCAAAAAGAATAAATTTATTTCTAATATAAGAAAAAAATTGAAATATAAATATAAAATTTAAATACAAAAATAAAATTTATGATCATAAATTCACATTAAAATTAATTTAAAATTTAAAAATTTTGAAAATATATTTTTACATAAGAAATTAAAGTGAAAATAAATTTTCATCAAAAATATTGAAATTCAAATATTTTTTTGGAAATTTTTTGATAGGAATTATTATAGATTTTTTTCCAATAAAGAAACTCATTAAAATTATTTCTCTATTGGATTCCTCATAAAAAAATTAGGTGGAATCACCTCTGAGTTAAAATTCTGTAACTAAACTCTAAATAAGCTTAAAATTATATTTTTAGTATTTTATGTATGAAGTTACAAAAATCCTCAAAGCCTTAATTTAATTCACACCACATGTGGTGTTGACAATCAATTTTTGTGTTAAAATTGAGGTGTGGTGTAAGATGTGTCTATGAAACTGTTGATAATATTACTATTAATCAAAAGTACTATGACTGTTCTTATTAAATATGATACTTAAAATTATTATGATGAAAATAAAATAATTAAACAATTATTTATTTATTTCTTTTGCTTGTTATACACTCCTAATGATTATAACAGTAAGCAGTAATTGTATACAAGAAGTATTTAATAATAAAACTTCTTCATTAAAATAATAAAATTATTTTAATATATAATTATCTTTTGCAATAATAATTAGAAATATAATTCTTGAAGAAAACTATTACTAGAGAAAAACTTTTAAGAATTAATAATAAATCACTTGCTAATACTCCAATGAACCTTGGAAAGAGATTGGTAGAGAGATTTGATGGATAATTGTGGATTTAAGGGATCAAAATTGATTTTATGGTAGTATTATAACAATATATAGTTGATCTCTATGATTTCATGTATTTCTGATTTATTATCAAAGATTTAACTAATACTTATTTGTTGGTAAGAGAGATATGATTGGATAATAAGATGATTTTAGAAAAAACAGCAAGAGGAGGCCTCTTTTAAGTCAAAGACAGCTCACAGAGGCGCTCCATGGAGAAAACAGAAAAACCAGTGAGTGAGAAAACAATAATAATTTTTTGGATTATTTATTTTGATCTGTTGTCATGTAAGATCATAGTAATTACTTAATTAATGCTTTGACATAACTACCAATCCATTTATGGTTAAGAATAAAAGGAGTAAAAACGTTATATCTTCTTTTATTTTTACTTATGAAACCAAGAGGAATTTTGGTTTCTTTATGGGTAATACTATTCTCCATTAGTCCTCAAAGGTTTAGAAATATTAATGAAGAATTGTATTTTGAATGAATTTTTGAAGTTTTTACCTCATTTCTATCTTGAATTGCAAATAGCACAATATAGCTGGTTGCCATGAGGTAAATCAATGGATACTAGTCCAAAACGGGTTTTAATTACTCCTTTAAGGTTTATCCATGGAAAATAACTAGGAATTGGCATGGTTACAGGAGTCTAAGTTTCTCTTTACCTCCTTGTCATGTCGAAATAGCAGCTTATTTGCAATTTTCTTGTGATTCAATGAGATTTTAACTTGGTAACCCGGTTCTCAAAAGGTTTTAGTATACTAATTGGGCCATAATAAGCCATGGATCCAAGATTTAGAGATATACACACCTCAGAGGCCTCAGAAGTTGGGTACCCTGGCTCTCTTTGATGTCTTTTGTCACTCTTAGCTATTTTCATGTCAAAAATAGAAATTCAGGCTTCAAAGACTGATATCCATTAGGGGTGTACCAAAACTGTATGTAAGAATACCATAATATCAAGTACAAAAACCATGCATACCACTACTCTTCTTGTATATGTAATATGGGATTTCTCACATTCCCATTATTTTGGCATGAAATTGAGAAAAACAAAAAATTTCACAGTTATTTTATGTGGTATTGAAGTATTTTCCATATTGCCACCTCATAGAGTTAATTTAAGCTTATTCAAGCTATGGAGTTACCCTAGGTAAATTTTTGTGTAGAATCCAAAGCTGGCCTTACATCCATGGAGTTCCTTATTAAAAAAAAGTTATTCATCTTTTCTGAAATTCAAAATGATTCATTTTGAATATATGCATGAATTATGGATTATGCATAGTTAAGAATTTATTTTAAAGATAATTGTGGCCTATTTGGGTATGTAAAAGATATATCAAGGCTCACATGTGGTGTGTAGTTTAGAAATTATGAGGAATTGAAATGTCAAAATGTGTGCATGTATTACATGAGTGAACTTAGATTTACATATGTTTGATAAATAATCACAGTTGTGGACTGTAATTTTACCATAATAAGTAATGAGGAATTAACAAAAAAAGAAATTGGAAAAATTAATTTTGGGGGTAAAAGGAATCTTGGCTCCAAGAGTTCCAGATTCCCGCAAATTCCTTTCTGAAAGGCATAAGAGATCAAAATTCATGCAAAAGTTCATCACTCTTGGCCTGCAACTGAGTGACAGGGTCTGTGACTAAATTTATAATGAGGTTTTGATACCAACAAGGGCAGTTTCAACTGTTTCAAACAGGGTAAAACTACCCTTAAGTTAATAAAAGCTTATTGAAAACAGTTTTAACTAGTTTTAAGGTCTCTTACACACATTATGACATGTTTAAAACCAGCCCTTTTTTATTCTAAACTAGGGTTCAATGATGGCATAATTGCCTTTTATTATTTCAGTGTGTTTCTCACAATCAATTAGAGTAAATTTAACTTTTGAAGTGAGAGAATTGGTGGCTACAAAAGAATGTCTTCTTTGCCCCACTTTTCTCTTAATGTTAGAATTTTTTCCTTTTATAATTAGTTTCAACAAAGTTAAAACAATAAATGAAATATTCCAACCACAGTTCTTTAATCCTTTCAAACCTTTTAACCACATGATAAAATTCTTATAATCACTATTTGTAACTCTTTTAATAATTTTTACTCTTTGACCACTCCAAAAAGGAATTAAAGCCTCTTTAATTGCTGTTAGCTTTGTCACTTTGTTCCCAAATTCACTCTGGTCACTTTTGGGAATTTTTTTTCTTTAATGTTCTTTCTAGAGACTCTGATCTTGTATTAATTTCTTGAAGTTCTTTTCTCAATTAAGTCCAATTGAAATTTCTCTTGAAGAAATCTCTTTTGTAGCCATAAAATATCTCTTGTAGATTATTTTTGGATAAATTTTTATTGTTGGTAAAACAATAAATCTTCAAAATATTATTCTTTTATACTAAAAAAGTTAAAAAACAGTAATTTTGACAGGATTTATCTTAAAACTTTCAAAATTTACTGTTTTAAATTAAATTTTGCCTTACACAAATTTTGAGCACAGGAAAATTACTTGATTTTTTAATCAAAGTTTCATATCCAAACCTTACATTTGGAAGACCAGCTGTGATATTCTACCTGTGAAATAATTTTCTACCTTTTTTCAATCTTTTTCTTTTATTGAAAAACTTAAAAATACATAAAAAATACTTATAATCTCAAAAATCCATGAAAATATTCCTTTTTTTCATATTATGAGTGAGGCTTCATTTTTCACTTTTTTTTGCTTGAATAACTGTTTTATTCATCAATTTTAGTTTAGACAATGTGGAAAGACAAGAAAACATTGAAAAAGCCTCAACAGTAACTAGAATTATCCCAGCCAGTACTTTTAATTCTGATCATACTTGTACAGTTATGATAGCTCAGAATAATCAAGCAGGACCAATTTCTTCTGAATCCAGAAATTTGGATATTAGTAATACTCTCCAAAAAGCAAAGAATTTGGCAAAGAGTAATTCTTCTATGTAAACTTACTATTTTTAAGCTTTTTAATTATAATTATGCCTTCAAACAGATCAGTAGTCAGCTTTAACACCTCAAGAGGCTCCCAAAAAGGTTATGGGTGTGATTATGCAGAAGCCAATCAGTTACAGAGGTTGAAAGGTCAATAAATGAAGTTCAAACTGACAAATTATGTAATTCAAAATTCACTAAAACTGTTTTACTGTCAAACAGGGCTGAAACCACCACAAGAAGCCCCAGTGGACATATAGAAAGCCAGCCAGAAGGCATACAACAGCACACTTCAACACAAAGAGTATAAAATCCTAGCAGACCTTTGGAAAAACTGAATGAAATATTACCTGACTGTAAGAAAGCTTCTAGGCCATACCAAAAGCTGCAAGTTACTGAGCAGATGGCATCCATTGATGGAAAAGAAGAAAATGATGCTTCAAACAGCAGAATGGAGGGAAAAAATCCCTACACAACCCAAACAGATGCCAAAACCAACCCTGGTGTCCAGAAGCAGCAATTACAACATGAAAAAGAGACAAAAAGACTCAGAAAAAGGGCAGAGGTAAAGCACAAGCCACAAAACCATAAAGCCAGGGATACATAATCTCAAAGATTCAACAAGATTCCATGGAAAATGTTTTTCAGAGGGCCAGAGCTATGATTGAAATTCTGAGGAGAGAGGAAGCCAGATCAAAATATCAGAAATTATTTACAATATTTTGGATGGAATTCCAGCCTTGTATATAACCATAAATGATGTCAAAAATCATATTTCTGATAAAAAATCAAATATTTGTAGAAATCTTCAAAAAAATAATTTGAGTTCAAGCTAAATGAATGAAACACTTATGTGTTTTGAGAAATTCTTGAGATAAATTAAAACATAAAACATTGACACTTCATTTTCAAACAAAATTAGTGAAAAATCTGCCATTATTAAGGAGTTAATAAATCAATATTCCAAATTCAATATTGCTGAAATGATTGAAACAAGAATACAGAAAGACATAAGTATCATCAAATAAGATAATTATAAAATATTTCCTGGTATTTCAAATTAATTTACTGAGGTAAAGACAAATACCACTTCCATGGAAAAGTTTTTGATACCTCACAAGAAGAAGTAGAAAAATTAACAGTTCAATTGGATCAAATGATTTCTTATGATACTAGACAAACAGAATTATGGAAAGAAATGAAAATCAAAAAAGACATGTATAGATTTTAGTTAATAAACTTAATACAAGGTTTTCAACATTAATTCAGAAATTCCATAAGGTTTAGTTCCAGTAAAATGAATGAAATTGAAAAATTACTGCACACTTTACCAAGAATTTCTACACTACTGAATAAAAGTGAGGTTATAAGAAATTCCAACCCACAAGTATTGGATGTAGAAAATTCACAAATATAAAATTAATTTTTCACTTCTTTCCATAACTTGGAACCATCCTTTGACCAAGCACTTTTGCAATTAGTACAAAAACTCCAAGAATTGCCTCACTTCAGTGGTGAAGGTGAATATGACCATATGGTATTTATCAGAGGTATTGATATGATCAAAGAAGAGTTTGAATTACCAGACAGATTGTTAACAGAAATATGCAACACCTTGTTTACCAAATCAGCTCACAGATGGTATATCAAAATAAGAAAAGCACATGGACATCAAATCTGGAATTGGTGGAAAAACCAAATTATAAGAAAATGGCCCAATGATTCTTGGATATTTCAAGTGGAAACAGCCTCTGAATCCAACAAATTTCATTCTGACAAAGACAGAGCTTTACCATGGTTTTTTCAACAAAAGGACAGGCTAACAGCATTATATTCTGACATGTCAGAATTTATGATCCATAGAAAAAATCTGAGACAAGTTGGTGGTGATTTTGAGAATGCTTTGAAGATCAGGACTACTTAAAAATCTTCAGCAGAAAATATCATGAATATATTAGAAGAAGTAACCACTGGAACCAAAATTGGTTCTAGTAGGATGGATCTCAAAACAAGGTTTGATGGACTTTGGAAATATTCTGTGGACAAAATCCCCAAAGAAAATTCTATTAATATGAATTATGAATCTACATAAACAATTATCAAGTTCCATCTTTTCCAAATTACCACACATTTGGCCAATAAATGCCCAAAAAGATAGAAAATAAATTAAATTAACATTGAAAAAGAGCCTGATAATGAAAAGGATTATGTGAATGAAAAGAATTCAGATTATTAATCATCAATATTCTCTGAATCTTCAAAAGATATAGAAAACATCAATTTCACATTTGACATCATGGGGTCTTACTCCTACTTTATGTGGTTGAGTAATAGCTAACTTGATTTATCAAGAGTTCAATATGCACAGCTGATAAAAACCACACCAAACAGGGGGGAAGGTTATACAGCTGGAAATTCCTGTATAACAAAAGATGTCATTGATAAAGATTCCACTAAGCTTTTACTTTACTCAGGAGCTTTCTGCTCTTGTGTTGGGAAATCCTTTCTCAAGATTTGTGTGCCAAATCTTGAAGATAAATTATCACCAATTGATGGAATAAAGCTCAAAAGTGCAATAAATTCAATGAAACCATTGGGGATATTTGAAACCACTGTATTATTTCCACATATTAATGGAAATTCGAGAATAACTGCCGAATTATTTTATGGAAAAATTCTCTAGTACCCATTTTATATTGGGAAATTATTGTTTAATCATGTAGGGCATAGATTTAAATAACAAAAAAGACAGGTACTTTAATAGTGGTGACAATAAAAATCAGAAATGTGCTTTTTTACCTTTAAAAATACAAATTAAATTGAATAAAGTATCACCAGTAAGCTTGTAGTTAGACAAGCTTAAATCAGAACAACTGAATGAAGCTGAAGTCAGTCTTCATCTTACTAAAATACAAGAAAATGAACTCTCTTCCCTTTTATATGACTACAAGAAAGCCTTTTCATCAGATAAAGAACCACTGGAGTCAATTATTGGTCATTAAGTTGAAATTATTTTAAACATTGAGAGACCTTATCAACCACTCTTAAGAAGGCCTGCATACCCAGCAATCCCAAAGTCAAGAGAAGCCCATCAACTTCAAATTAAAAACCTCTTGGACCTTGGTGTGATATGAAATGTTGGCCATAATAAAGAGTTTGAAGTAACTACACCTGTAATAGTAGCATAGAATAATGGAAAATCCAGAATGGCTGGGTATTTCAGATTTTTGAATAATTACACTTTCCTGGATGGATATCTAAAACCAAACATACAAATTTCCCCTACTCAAATATCACAAGCAGTGTACATCAGCACTATTTATAGCCTGAAAAGATTCCACTGGAATGTAGTAACACCAAGAGCAAGAAAATATGTGAGAATCATTTTTCATTGTGTAGTGTATGAATAATTGAGGATTCATTTTGGTATCAATAATGCATCTTCAAACTTCCAAATAATGATGAATGAAATATTTCTTCAAGATATTTCATAAGGATGGTTAATAATTTATATTCATGTCATTATTATTTGTTCAAATAATTGGGAGGAGCATATAGCTATATTATCCAGAGGTTTGGGGAAAATTCAATTTGTAAATAAGAATGTTTCTTCAAATGAATCCAAATAACTAAAATCCCTAGGACATGTGTTATCTAATATATCACTTGGTATAAATGGAAATAAAGCTGCAGCAGTCCTATTGAAGGCTATGCCTCAGAAAAGAAATAAATCCAGTCATTTCTAGGGGTTTCAGGATACTACATACAGCATATTAAAGATTTTTAATCCATAGCAAGACCTATTCATAGGTTCTATGACAAAGATACAGTATTTCAGATGACTGTTGATAGAGGTAAAGCCTTAACCACTTGTCTACTTCTATTAATTACAGACTTTAAACTTCACTTTAAGATTCAAATTGATGCATTGGGAGATGAGCTAGGAGCTGAAATTAATCAAGTACAAATAATTAATGACAAACCTGTGGAAGGAACCATATTTTTTATATCTATTCAAATCAAACCAACCAAAGAAAGATATGGAGCAAGTTAAATGGAATGTGTATGTCTTGTTTGGGGCTTGGAAAAAGCTGAATTGTTTTCTTGAAGGATGTTTTTTTGGAGTTATAACAGATTTTTCTTCTGTAAAATCACTTCTGAACATGAAAACACCCAACAGAAATATGCTCAGATGGCAAATTTCCATACAGGAGTATAGTGGCAATATTATACAAAGATGGAAATATTGAAAAAAATGAAGATGGACTAAGAAGATGGCCATTAACAAATTCTATTGAAAATCCTGCTTATGTACCAGAAGAAGCTTCTACACAAATCCTAATAGAAGGGATCAGTGTTACAGACCTAAAAACTACCTTCTTTGAAAAAATAAAGAGAACTCATAATAAAGATAAAAATTGTAGAATCCTATTCCAATTACTTGCTAAATATTCTTAGAATAACTCCTTGATAAATTTCTTGGATTAAATATGGAAAAATATATATGATGAAGGAATATTTCATTTACTTGATGGAATTATTTATAATAGGAAAGAACACAAACCTTTAATGAGAGTTGTGGACAGGGCCTTAATTAATCTTGTATTGAAGGAATTCCATGATAGCCCCTTCCAAGGATACCTATCAGAGGATAGATCAAAAGAGAAAATTAAGACCTGCATATATTGGCCAAAAAGGATGTTGCAGGATACTTCAAAGCCTGTGAAAGATGTAAAAAAAATAAATCCAATGGAAGAAGACTTGTAAACATGATAGAAATCCAAGAACCCAGTAGACCTTTGGAAATTAACCATATGGATTGGGTAACATGTCTACCACAATGAGGAGAGAGAAGATATAATGCCTGCCTAGTTATTGTTGGAAGGTTTAGTAAGACTCCAATACTTTTACCATGTCACAAAGATAATACATACATGGATACAGCTCTTCTAATATGGAATGGAGTAGTATCATTAACTAGAATATTCACAAACATTATTTGTGACAGAGATCTCAAATCAACCTCAGCACTATGGACAAATATTAAAAAAATTATTTGGGACCAAATTATTCTACTATACAGCTTACCACCCACAAACTGATGGCCTAGCTGAAAGAATTATTCAGAAATTGGAAGAAATGTTTGGAATATTTTGGGCATATGGCTTAGAGATCAAAGATTTTGATGGATTCATCCATTATTGTTGTACCCTTCTACCTGCACTGGAACTAGTATATGAAACATCTGTTCATGCCAGTACCAATAAAACCCCTTCTATTCTAGAGAAAGGATGGAATTACAGACTTCCCCAAGACTCTTTGAGGAAAGATTTGGTTTAGATACAACCCACAGCTTCTAGATTCAAAGGAATACTATAAAAAGCTAAAAGGCATGCAGTGAGATGTATGGAGGACTCATTTGAATATTCCAAAGACAAATGGGATAAGTCACATGTTACTCCATAATTCCAGGTAGGGGACTTGGTCCTTGTATCCACTACCAAGTTCAATAAAATAAAAGGATGAAAGAAGCTTGAAGACTCTTTTTCAGGACCTTTTGTGATTAAAGCCCTTCATGGGGATAATGCTGTTGAAGTTGAGTTATCTGAAGAGCTTAGTAAAAAGCATCCTACATTTCCAGAAATATTTATAAAACCTTATAAAGCTGGCTATTCTGAAAAATTCCCATTAAGGAATGAAGTTCCCCATAATATTCCTCCTGTTGAAACATCTGATACTAATAATATTACCAAAGTTCTCAAAGGAATGAAATTGAGGACTATGAAAGTAAGAGAATACCTAGTCAGATACAATGACCCAACCTGTGAGAATGAATTTTTAGCAAAAAAAAATACCTGAATCTAACAAGCTTCTCAGAGGGTTAAGAAAGACTAGAAATATAAATATTAAAAATTAATATTCCTTTTTAGGAGGAGTTAATTCAAGCCTGAGAGGTATTTCCATATACCCAAAGGACCACAAAGAATAAAAATAAGTTATAATTAAAAATAATAGATTCATTTTTTATATACAAACAAAACTTAGATATAAATATAAAAGTTGAATACAAAAAATGAAATTTACAATCATAAATCCACATTAAATATACTTCAAAGCTAAAAAATTGTGAAAAACTATTTTTACATGAAAAATTAAAGTAAAAATAAATTTTCATCAAAAACATCAAAATTAAAACATTTTTTGGAAAAATTCAAGTAAAAAAGGTTATAGCTTTTTTTTCAATAAATTAACTTATTGAAATTATTTCACCATTGGATCCCTCATAAAAAATCAGGTTGGGTGACCTCTGAGTGAAAATTTTGTAGCTCAACTCCAAATAAGCTTAAATCAAGTTTTTAGTCTTTTATGTATGAAAATCTTAAAATCTTCAAATCTTTAACCTAATTCACACCACATGGGGTGTCAAACATCAATTTTTGTGTCAAAATTGAGGTGTGATGTGTAGTTTAGAAGCTATGAGGAATTGAAGTATTTTCAATTGAAATGTCAAAATGTGTGCATGTATTACATGAGTGAACTATAATTTACATATGTGGAATGAATAATCACATTTGTTTACTGTAACTTTTCAATTGAATTATATATTTAAATTGTTAGTATAATGAAAAATGAGGAATTGAAGAAAAAATAAATTCAAAAGATCAATTTTTTTGGGGGGGGAGGAATCTTGGCTCCAAGGGTGCCAGACTCCCCCAAATTTGTTTCTGAAAGGTGTGAGATTTCAAAATTTACAAAAATTCATCACTTTTGGCCTGGAACTGAGTAAAAATGTTTGTGACTCAATTGATGATGAGGTTTTGATACCAACAAGGGAGGTTTTAACTGTTGGTAGGAGGATAAAACTACTATTCAGTTTAATAAAAACTTATTAAAAAGAGTTTTAACTAGCTTTAAGGTCTCTTACATACATTATGACATGTTTTAAGGATTTAAACCAAGTATTACTATGGAAATGGCTTATTTAAGGGACTAAAATAGCTAAAACCAGCCCTTTTTTGGTCTAAAATTGGGTTTAATGAAGCAATAATTGGCTTTTCTTTTGTCAGTGTGTTTATTTCAACTGATTAGAGTAAATTTTGTTTTTTGAGTAAGAGAATTGGTGGCTATAAAAGAATTTTGTCTGTTCCCCACCTTTCTCCTCATGTTAGAATCATTTCCTTTTATAATTAGTTTCAGCACAGTTAAACCAATCAATAAAAGATTCCAAAAAAAATTATTGAATTGTTTTAAGACTTTTAGCCATGTGAAAAAAAATTGATCACTGTTTATAACTCTTACAGTCATTTTTACCACTTTTAGCTTTGCCACTTTTTTTCCAAAGTCACTCTGCTCACTTTTGGGCATTTTTTATCTTTAATACTACTTTTAGAGACTTTTTCCTCATATCAATTTCCTGCAGTTCTTTTCTTAATTGATTCCAATCAATATTTCTCTTGAAGAAATTTGTTTTTTAGCCATAAAATATTCCTTGTGGAGTATTTTTGGATAAACATTTATTGTTGGTAAAACAATAAATACTTTTAATATTATTGCTTTATACTAATAAAGTTAAAATAAATAATTTGGGATGTTCTTTTCTCAAAACTCTTAAGATTTACTATTTTCAATTAAATATTACCTTATACAAATTGTGAGGATGGGAAAAGTACTTGATATTTTAAACAAATATTCATATCTACACCTTACACATTCAATAGCAAAAAAATCTATCAAAATTTCAGCATTATTCCTTGAAAGGTATTCAAAAAATAAATATTTTTTATATAAAATATAGTGAATATAAGAATAACATATAAAAATTATTTCAATAAATGAAACTAGACTAAGATGGGTTATTTTCATTTCAAAAAAACAAATTTCATTCAATAATTTCCTTTATCTATAATTCTGTATTTATATAGTACCAGTTATCTCAGAGGAGCTCATTTAATCATTAAAATAATTTTAATAATCAGTTTAGTGAGCTCATTCACTAACTATCTATCATTAAATATTTATCTTTCATTCAACTGTAACCAATCCTACCCTTCCCCTTAAATTTCTTTTCTTCTCCTAAAGATTAATTTTTGAAAACACTTCCTCTACTTGTTTGAAGAATGAATCATATTAATTAAAACAATGAAAGGGATATGTACCTCTTAACTCAAGAATTCATATTATATAGGTGATAAATAAGAGTGAATCCTTTAATAGAATTTAATTTTGAAATATTTACAAGCCTTTTACTTATTGTATATTCTATGAGGTATTTTTTCTACTGACTTAAATCCAGAATCTAGTTTACTTTAATAACTATCATGTTATCTTAGTTCATTTATACTCCATAATTTTTTTTAGTTTCTATAGGGAAACTCTAAATACATGCTTCACTTTTGCTACCTTTTTTTTCATACTGAAATCAATTTAGCAATACATGACATATATTCAGCACTTTCCAGGGCTAAATGCACAGTGTGCCTTGCTTAAAGGACACTTCCATGTAACCCAATACATTTTGTATTTCAAGAGGAAATAAAATCTTATATTTATAACAGAACAAATTCCATATTTTTCAAGAAATAAAACTCATATTTTTATGAAATTTCTTTTTGGGAAATTCTTTTGGGTAAATTTCCACTTAATTTGAAATTTTCAAAAACAATATTTGGTGTGCATCAAAGGCCACCCCACTAGAAAATTGAAAAATTTATGAAATAGGGAATTTAATCCGCAAAATAATTTTCAAAAAAAATGGCCCATTGGGATTGATTCAGAAACAATCATAATTGATTTAGCACTCTGAATTGTTAAATAAACTCTATGTGCCAGGAATGTGCAGGTCCCTGGGGTGCATTATATTGATTTCCATTCCTTATATCAAAATAAGCTTTCTAGGCTGGTTCTATCCCTGAAAAAAAGCTCCAAATTCTTTTTTAAACAACTTCTGTATATTTCCTCAAAACCTTATGTGGCAAATTTCATAAAAAAGCTCAATATAAGCCAAAGAAATTCTCATTTCAGGAAACCCCCTGATTTTCAGTGAAACA
This sequence comes from Austropuccinia psidii, assembly GCA_023105745.1. Classification (NCBI taxonomy): domain Eukaryota; kingdom Fungi; phylum Basidiomycota; class Pucciniomycetes; order Pucciniales; family Sphaerophragmiaceae; genus Austropuccinia; species Austropuccinia psidii. The sequence continues at coordinate 620,585 of JALGQZ010000006.1, forward strand.
AGCTCCTCTAAGAAGACACATTTCACAACTCCTTATTGGGTACAAAGAATACATGAGAGTTTGGGTTCTTAAAAAATCTATCCTAAAAACTAGTGTTATTTCTGAAGTGGTTAAAAGGATTTTATAGGATTTGAAGTAATACAAATTTGTTTGACTTATTTATCATGTCAAGAAGATGGATTTGGCTGCATCAGTAATTAATTTCATACCAGTTTTGAATCACCTTTTTGAAGCATATTCATATTTCAACCAAAGCTATTTTATGTATATTTCTCAATATTACATATCCTTTGTTTTCATAATTGACAATAGTACAGTCACCTCTTGGAAATGCCTTGAAGCTCAAACCAGAGTCAATCTCTTGTTGAGCTAATAATATGAAATGGTGTTGTATGGAATATACAGCTTAAATATGAGATAAATATTAAAAATAGCTGTAAAGAAGGACTATCAAAATCAAATTAAAAAAATATTAATTCTTAATGATCTTTCTTTCAAAAACCAAATTTTTATGGGGATTAATTCATTTTCTAATATTTTCTGGTCAAGATCAGTTTGACTTATTTCAGAAATATTACAGGAACTCTTGAGCTAACTCATATCTCATAAAATAGCTGTAAAAAGTACAAGAAATATGCTTTTTCTCACCCTTTTGGGTTAATTAATTGAAAAAAGAATGAATCAGTTGCAAATGGAACCAAAAAAAATCCTACAGATGATTTTTGAAAGCAAGTGTTCCTAGAAAGTGTGCTTATGTGGTACTCCATTGAGAACCAATTGATTAAATATGGTCCTTTAAAAAATTCATTTGATTTAATTTTTCATTTGAAAAGAAATTGAGACCTATTTGAAGATGGAACTCAGCTAAGGAATGAAATCCCCTACTGTATTTTTTTGTATTTGGTCTTTTTTAACCTCAATCTATTTATTTCAACCGCATCATTAACATCAGATAAAATGATATTTCAATAACTCAATATATAAGACTTCCTATTTATTGATATTTTAGACTTGGAATTGGTTCAAATTTATTTTGTCAATTGAAATGGTTTTTTAGTTTTTGTAACTATTAGTAGCATCTTGATTCAGTCTTGAAATAATGTATCATCCTCAAGTGCTTTCATAGCTCTATCCTCTGTTTCATTTTCAAAAGAAAATTAAATCATTTAGTTTTGAGAATGAATTTTATATCAAAAGACAATAATATCTGTTTTTATTTTTTTTACCAAGAAAAAATTTCTTTTCTAGTATAAATTTATTGTTTAATAATCTAAAAAAACTGTTATCTCATTTTGTTACAGACTACCATGACATATTATGATACAAGAGATATATTTTTCTTTTTTTGTATTTCATTTTTGAATACCTTTGAGAGATCTGCAAGAAATACCCTTAAATAACTTTGATACCAGACTCAAATGGGGTATTCTAATTCTCTGGACATGATTTTGAGTAATGAACTGTACAGTTCCTTGAAAATATAATGAAGAGATGTTGAGGAAGAATGTATGTTTGTGCAATATCAATACATATTGTGCAGCCATTCATTCCTATTCATCACTAATATCACCCCAGACATGTTCAGGTGGTAAAATATCATAAAATTATGACATGCCTACAGAAATTTGAGTTCCACACACACTGGAAGACAATAAGGTTTTTATATGGTCAGAAAAGTTATTTTTATATCTTTTCCATGATATGAAATTTTGCATGTATGAGATATCTTAGCCATTTTAATGTATAATGAAGAAAAATCAATTTGAATTTTTTTGTTAAAAACCTGAATTATCTTTAATTTTGAAATAATTTTCTTGGACTTAAATTTGAGAATACTAATTGATCCCTTCTTTTTAGAAATACATATCAAAATAAATTAAAAAATATTGATGATTTTTTTGTTTTTTTTTCAAAATTAGAGAATTTATCACTTGATCTTTTAAAGAAGCAGCCAAGTAAAATGTCTTTTTATTTTTTAAAAGTAATTAAAAATTGCTCAATTAATTTATTAATAAAATGATGAGATAAGTAATATTTTATTAAACAAAGATTTATTATTGAGTTAATCTCAAGGAATAACACAGAAATTTCCATCCTATATGAAAAAAGACTGTTTTGAATTTTCATTTCATTTCTTTTTAATTTTTTTTCATCTGAAAGGTTTTTGTGTACTATTGTATGATTATTAAATTTTAGTATGAAATATTTGGTCATTTTAAGGAAGAATAATATTAAATTGATAGTTTACTAGTATAATTCTTAGAAAAATTATATATACATTTTCAATTGTAAAGCAGTAAGTTTAATTTACTTATTGCAAAATTACTTCATGATGTTTACTCCTGTTTTAAAATAGGACTGTACAGTCATGTAACGGAAAAATCAATTTTCCTCCTGTAAGAAATACAGGACTTTAGTATTCCCTGTGATAAGATTGGGCCAAATGTAGAAAAGCTTGCTTTCCAGACAGTTCCAGTTCTGTCACCTCCAAATAGTGAGAGGTGAGGAAAGGAATCCTGTTGGGGCCGGCAAGCGGTATTTAAGTCACAACTAGACAACTGCGGTGCGTCATACGTGCACAGTGTAAATCTGTAATTATATGGTGAATATTATTTCTCCAAGCATATCTGGATAACGTGTCATCGTGTTATCCCAATCTCAACACCTTCCCCAAAATTTTGAACCATTAGCCATTGATGCCTAAGAAGGGAAGAGCCGTTTAGTCAGTGTGTCAGCCTGCATATCCATTGTCTTCACCCATACTACCTTGATGTTGTGCTTCCTAATGGTATCATTGACAAAAAAGAATGCACAGTCCAGATAGCGCATGTGCTTTTGAGACTTGAGCCGCAGCCTGGTTGTTGCAGTAGATGGTCTTGTCAAAATCGCCTGTCAACTGGCTCAGCTGGTTGATTGCCTGCACCAAGTGCTGAGTCAAGTCAGAGAGTGTGATGTACTCAGTGGCACAAGTAGAGAGTGCCACCACACTCTGGCATTTTGAGCCCCAAAGGATTGGGGTGTTACCCAACTTGATCATGAAACCTTTTTGAGAGCATTCGAGGTCACCTTCACAGGTTAAGAGACAATGTACCTGGGAGTAGGTGTATGCCCCGGTGCCAAGTTTTAAGGAGATAGCCAATGACGTGATCCAAAAGGCCCCAATGTGCTGCAGTTGGAGCCAGATAGTTCACGGCGAAGGCCAAATCAGGCCTCAAGCCACCTACAAGGTAGGCCAGAGACCAATCATGGATTGAAAGGGAGTTGGTTCCAGAATGGCCTCATCTGGCACCAAGCTGCCCATGGGCAATGTTGGCAGGGGTGAATCCCGCCGCAAGACTGGCCTTGAATAGGCATTGAGGATACTGTTGGTCAGACGCCGTTGTGCAATGGCTACTTCACCTTCACCAATCGCACACTTGAGTCCAACAATTTGCTGCACCTTGTCTGTGAGCCTTAGAGGTAATTTCATATACCCAAAAGACCACAAATACAAAATTAACATATAAATATAAATAAAATGAATTTATTTGTATTATTAAAATGAAAATTAAAATATAAATATAAAATTATATTCACAATTAAAAATTTAATTACAATTTAAAAATAAAATTACATTAAAATTTTGAAATTGCAAAATTACATTTATACTTGAAAAAATTAAGTAAAAATTAATTTTTAACAAAATTGTAAAAAAATAAACAAATTTGGAAAAAAGTTAAATAAAAATTAACATAACTTTCTATCCGATAAATAAACATATAAAAATTATTTCACCATTGGATTCCTCATAAAAAATCAGGTGGGGTCACCTCTGGAAGAAATTTCTGTAACTCAACTCTAAATAAGCTTAAATTAAGCTTTTAGTATTTTCAATACAAAAGTTGAAAATCCTCAAAACTTTAATTTAATTCACACCACATGTGGTGTTAACCATCAATTTTTGTGTTAAAATTGAGGTGTTGTGTTTAGTTTGGAAGTTATGAGGAATTGAAGTATTTTCAATTGAATTCAATTGAAATGTCAAAATGTGTGCGTGTATTACATAAGTGAACTTTGATTTACATATGAGGTATCAATTATTACTGTATTGAACTGTACAACTCAATTGAATTACATATGTAAATTATAAGTATAATACATGATGAAGAATTAAAGGAAAAATAAATTGGAAAGATTAAATTTGGGGGGGAAAAGGAACTCCAGCTCTAAGGGGGAGCTAGACCCCCAAAATCCTTGCTGATAGGCGTGTGGTGTCAAAATTCACGCAAAAGTTCATAACTTTTGGCCTGAAATTGAGTTACAGGGTTTGTGGACTCAATTGATGATGAGGTTTTGATACCAACTGGGGTAGTTTTAGCTGTTGCCAAGAGGGTAAAACTACCCTTAAGATAAAACAATCATACTAAAAACAGTTTTAACTGGTTTCTACGCCTCTTACACACATTCTGACGTGTTTTGAAGGCTCTATACCAGGTATTGCTATAGTAATGGCTGATTTAAGGGTCTAAAATGGCTAAAAATGGCTTAAACCAGCCCTTTTTTGGTCCAAACTAGGGTTCAATGATGCCATAATTGGCTTTTCTGTTGTCAGACTGTTTTTCACGACTGACAAGAGTAAATTTTACTTTTGGAGTAAGAAAATTGATGGCTATAAAAGAATGTCTTCTTTGCCCCACTTTTCTCTTCATGTTAGAATCTTTTCCTTTTATTAATTAGCTTAAACACTGTTAAACCAATCGATAGAAGATTCCACCCACCTTTTTCAAATCATTTTAAACCTTTTAACCACGTGAAAAAATCATTATAATCATTTTTACCCCTGAACCACCCCAAAAGTGAATTAAAGCATCTTTCATCACTGTAAACTTTGTCACTTGGTTTCCAAATTCACTCTGGTCACTTTTGGGCGCATTTTTTATTTAATATTCTTTTTAAAGACTCTGTTCTTCAATTAATTTTTTTCAGTTTATTTCTCAATTAATTCCAATAGAAATTGCTCTTGAAGAAATTTCTTTTGTAGCCTTAAAATATCTCTTTTAGAATGTTTTTTGGATAAATTTTTATTGTTGGTAAAACAATAAATTTTTATAATATTATTGTTTTATACTAATAAAGTTATAAACAATAAAATTGGCGTGTTTTCTCTTAAAAATAATATTTCTTACTATTTTTAATTGATTTTTACCTTATACAAATTTTGAGGACAGGAAAAGTACTTGATTTTTAATCAAAGTTTCATATCCACACCTTACATTTTCCAACCCCTTGATGTCAAGCTCAGTGCAAAGTGCGGTCTTGAAATCAGATACCTTGTCCGGAAAATTTGAGATAATGATGCCATCATACACATGTACCCATATGGCAGTGACTGCCTCCTCATTCCAGAAGATATACAGGGATTGGTTGACCTCTGTGGCAATGAAACCCACCTGACCCACTATTCCGGAAAGGAATTTCCACCAGCTTGCCACATACCATAAAGTGCCTTCTTCAGGTGGAGAGCTTTGCCCCGGAGTTCTGGGAGGAAATCTACTGGCGGTTAAATGAGGACCGTTTCATCAACCGGGCTGTAAAGATAAAAGCCGCTAACATTGAATGAAGCTAGGCGGCAGTAGCCAACACCAGTGTAAGGTGTGGATATAAAGCTTTGATTAAAAATCAAGTACTTTTCCTGTCCTCAAAATTTGTATAAGGTAAAAATCAATTAAAAATAGTAATAAATATTATTTTTAAGAGAAAACAGGCCAATTTAATTGTTTATAGCTTTATTAGTATAAAAAAATAATATTATAAAGATTTATTGTTTTACCAACAGTAAAAATTGATCCCAAAAATACTCTACAAGAGATATTTTAAGGCTACAAAAGAAATTTCTTCAAGAGCAATTTCAAATGGAATTAATTAAGCAATGAACTGCAAGCAATTAATTAAAGAACAGAGTCTTTAAAAATAATATTAAAGAAAAAACACACCCAAAAGTGACCAGAGTGAATTTGGAAACAAAGTGACAAAGTTAACAGTGATGAAAGATGCTTTAATTCACTTTTGGGGTGGTTCAGGGGTAAAAATGATTATAATGATTTTTGCACATGGTTAAAAGGTTTAAAATGATTTAAGAAAGGTTGTTGGAATCTTTTATTGATTGGTTTAACAATGTTTAAACTAATTATAAAAGGAAAAGAATCTAACATGAAGAGGGAAGTGGGGCAAAGAAGACATTCTTTTATAGCCATCAATTTTCTTACTCCAAAAGTAAAATTTACTCTTGTCAGTCGTGAAAAACAGTCTGACAACTGAAAAGCCGATTATGGCATCATTGAACCCTGGTTTAGACCAAAAAAGGGCTGGTTTAAGCCATTTTTAGCCATTTTAGACCCTTAAATCAGCCATTACTATAGCAATACCTGGTCTAGAGCCTTAAAAACACGTCAGAATGTGTGTAAGAGATGTAGAAACCAGTTCAAACTGTTTTCACTATGATTTTTTTATCTTAAGGGTAGTTTTACCCTCTTGGCAACAGATAAAACTACCCCAGTTGGTATCAAAACCTCATCATCAATTGAGTCCACAGACCCTGTAACTCAATTCCAGGCCAAACGTTATGAACTTTTGCGTGAATTTTGACACCACACGCCTGTCAGCAAGGATTTTGGGGGTCTAGCTCCCCCTTAGAGCTGGAGTTTCTTTTCCCCCCCAAATTTAATCTTTCCAATTTATTTTTCCTTTAATTCCTCATCATGTATTATACTTATAATTCTACATATGTAACTCAATTGAGTTGTACAGTTCAATACAGTAATAATTGATACCTCATATGTAAATCAAAGTTCACTTATGTAATACACGCACACATTTTGACATTTCAATTGAATTCAATTGAAAATACTTTAATTCCTCATAACTTCTAAAATATACACAACACCTCAATTTTAACACAAATTTTGGTGATTAACACTACATTTGATGTCAATTAATTTGAATTTTTGAGGATTTTCAATTTTCATACAGAAAATACTAAAATCTTAATTTAAGCTTACTTAGAGTTGAGTTACAAAATTTTCACTCAGAGGTGACCCCACCTGATTTTTTATGAGGAATCCAATGATGAAATGATTTTTATATGTTTATTTATTGGATAAAAAGCTATAATAGTTTTTATTTAACTTTTTTCCAAATTTATTTATTTTTTTACAATTTTGTTAAAAATTAATTTTTACTTAATTTTTTCAAGTATAAATGTAATTTTACAATTTTAAAATTTAATGTAATTTTATTTTTAAATTTTCATTAAATTTTCAATTGTGAATATAATTTTGTATTTATATTTTGATTTTCATTTCAATAATATAAATAAATTTATTTTATTTATATTTATATGTTAATTTTGTATCTGTGGTCTTTTGGGTATATGAAATTACCTCTAAGGCTCACAACCAGATGCAATGACATGAGAGAAGCAGTTGACGCGTACGTCTTGCCACAATCCACTCCAGGTTGCTGCCTATCCCCATGCCCAACAAGCCTTGGTTTGAAGCGGTTTACGCTGCCATTGAAATTTTTCTTGAGATCAAAAACCCACCTGTGACCAATGGCTTTCATACCCAGCATCTTCTCCACTGCTTCCCAGACATTCCTTGTAGCCATTTGATCTAACTCAACCAAGCATGCCTGTCTCCATTTTTGGCAGTGTGGGCCTGATAGTGCCCAGCCCAGGTGTTCAGGGATACTTATGTCTTTGACAAGGATGAGGGAGTCAATTGCCTGGTTCTCTGTGGTTAAGAGACGTTCAGTCGGGACTTCCCCTAGGGACATTGTGTTGACAACGTGCCCCAGTGATCCCTTGAAAATGGGTTTTGACAAGTCCATTGAAGATTGAAACTGCAGAAATATGACGCTTGCTGACTGAACCATCTTGTTGGTACTCGGCTTCCATAGCAGCCAGCCGCCCAAAATCAGAGGTTTCAGCAGTTTGCACTCAATCCCCCTAGGTGCAAGCTTGTGCGGCTGGTTTACGGCAGGCATGTGCACAATAGCATCCGCCCCAAAGAGGTATAGGGTTGCAATGGATGGCGCAGTCCCAAACACTTTCTGATGTGGCAAAGAGTTTTGGAGGCAATTGTTTAGGAAGGCCACTGAGGAGTATGCAAATTTCCAGAATTGTTCAGGCATGCCGCTTTGTACCATCATGGCCTGGGCCATATCCCCCAGCGTCCAGTTAAGTCGCTCCACCTTGCCATTCTCTTGGGGCAAGTACCGGAGGGAGGGGCAAAAGGTGATCCCCAGTTTTGCAAGGGTGTTGGTGAAGCTTGACAAGGTGAATTCCCGCGCATTTTCAGTTCGCAACGCCTTTGGAGTTGTTACAAAATGAACCTGAAGCTGCTTGACTGCATCCAGGATGGCCTCAGGCCCCTTGGAGCGTGACTTCAGGGGATAGACAATGCTGTAGGTCAACACATGATCTCGGATGGTAAGCAGATACCGGCATCCCTGCGCATTGTCCACAAAAGGGCCAATAATGTCCAAGACAAGAAGATTGAGGGGCTTCTCCTTTGGAATGTCAGTGCGGGCCCTTGCCAAACAGTGGGTACTTTTTGCCTTTGAGCAGACCTCACAGTAGAAGGACTGCCAGCTTTTCAAATCAAAATTTGGCACATGCTGCTTAAGGAAGGAGATAACAAATTTATTGCATGCATGGCCTAGTTATACAGAGGTTGGAAGGGATATCAGATTCATTTCAAGAAGGCATGGGGAGGAGGACACAGCCACTGACCAAGATGTCTCCTTCCCGTGCACAAAATCCATCCAACAGCAATCATTTGCAAAGGTGGTGGTCATAAGCAGTGATAGAGAAAGCCCATTGAATAAGGGCACAGTGCCTGCCCTGCACAAATGCCCAACAGACAGTATTGTCCCCAAGACTTTCTGGGAGAAAGGGACGTTGCGGATAATCACAAAGCCATTCTTTACCGGTGGCTTAAGCATCATCATCTGTGAGATAGTCACAGAGGAATTTGAGTCAGCAAAAAAGATACAGAAAGGGGGGATGTCTTGCACAGTCATTGCAAAGTGTTGAGAACCAGACAGATAGATAGATACACCGGTATCAATCAACACCCTATTGGAAGTGTTGTGTTTGACAAATTTGACCTGGGACACTTGCTCCTGTTGGTAGTGAGAGGTCGGTTGGGGCTGCAATTGCCGCTCAGGTGTTCCCTGGCGCATCGGACGGGAGGGGCCAGAAGAAGGTGGTCATGTGTCCCGTACATCCGCAGTGAAAGCATGGCCCCCCAAATTTGTCAACAAGATGTTCAGGGGGACAACACACATTGCCTTCTTGTTCAACTGGTTTGGAAAAGAATGGAGAGCATGGGCAGGGTGGGTGGATCACAGGTGCCAGCGGTTCGGACATGCAATATATGAATGGTGAAGGGCCCTGGTCGGAGTCGGCGTTCATGATAACTTGTCCTACAAACGTTGACAATGATTTTTTGTCACCCTTTGCCAGTATCGCCACTGTGACAAGTTGGTTGAATGCCACTTGGCCAACATTTGGGGGAGCATGGCATGCAGCTTGTGCCAACAATCCCTCTAGCTCATTGGCGTCAAAACCCAGTTTCTTGAACATGGCAAACTCCCTGCAAAGGGTCAAGATAAGTGTGGTGTTGGATTGAGGGTGGCCAGCGCCATTTTCAATTAATACACAGAGTAGGTTGCGGACCACCTTCAACTTCCAAAAGCGGTTACTGGGGCAGCACCTTGCCTTAATGGCATCAAGAAAATCCTTATAAGATGTGCGTGCTGGGATGATTCCAATGCATAATGCAAAGTTGGGTGGGATCATTGCATTGATGAAGTGCAAGATGGCCTTGTTTTCTTGAGGAGAACGGTTCTTAAGTAGCAAGGGATTATCATTGACCAATAGCTTGGAGTTGAAGGCAATGCACAGTACCCTGTTCAGGCCTGCAATCCATTCTGCAAAGTTCAATCTGTTGTTTAGAAGATGATTAGATTGGTCTTCCTCCCTATATGGCTCCTTCATGAATATGTCATATGCAGAGGAGACCGCCCGTGGGTTCTGGGAGTATGGAGAGAGGGCCGGTGGCGGGGGAGAAAGCGCCATTCGTAGCGACTGCATTTCAGCAGCATCAGAGTTTCTGGCCGACTTCAAAGATGATACTTCTGATTGTAGGGAGTTTAACAGCGAATACACCTCCTAGTTGGAGAGAGGCTTTGCATCTGCGACGTCGGCCGCAGCTTTTCTCAAACAGGTGAAACCTGACATCTTCAGGGGAGGCCTATTGCTGGAGCTTGGTAGAGGCAGGGCTTTTAACCTAATAAGATTGGGCTGAATGTAGCAAAGCTTGCTTGCCAGTCAGTTCCAGTTCCATCACCTACAAAGAGTGAGAGGTGAGGAAAGGAATCCTGTTGGGGCTGGTGAGTGGTATTTAAGTCACAACTAGACAGCTGCGGCGCGTCATACATGTGCAGTGTAAATCTGTAATTACATGGTGAATATTTTTTCTACAAGCATATCTGGATAAGGTGTCATTGCATTATCCCAATCTCAAAACCCTGGTCTTATAATTATAGGAAAAGAAGAGTATGAGAAATTATTAAGAATTAGTAAAAACCAACCCCGGGAAGCTACAAAATCAACCTTGCAGGTGGCTTAAATTAAGCCTTCCCCAATTGGGGTTCTGGCTCCTTCTGGCTACACCACACTTGTACCTAGAATATTCTGGAGCAATATAACCTCTTTTTACAGCCCTGGTATGTATTTCTTAATAAACCCAGGACTCAACAGAGACACCATTTTTATTAAATCTTACCATGGATGTCCCCCCCATTTTCCAATTTCCTCTTTTATTTAAAAAGCCATGATTTTTGATATTTCCCTTTCTCAATGAATAATTTCTTTTTCCCTCCTTTATTTTGTAATTAATCACAACTTTTCTGTATATTTTTCTATTTCATTCAAATTTTTGGCCTTGACAAATTTCTTTCAACCAACAATTCTTGTTTTCTATTTTTCAAAAAATATTCAATTAATCAGTATTAATTTTTAGCTTTTTCTCTTAATTCCTTTCACAGAACTATCTAATAATATGGCACCTGGTGATACCAAGAACACATCTAAGGCCTCATTTATTGATAATCTTTCAAAATACAAGTGCTGATGGGTGTTGGTTTACCTCATAAGATTGGATGATATATAAGTAAAATTTCAAGCTATAGATTTACTTGGAAAGCCATGAAAGAAGAATCTGAAGTGGGATTTTTCTTGTAGTATCATGGAAATTAGTGACCATATCACAGGATTTCATCAAATAAAAAATACGGGAAAAGAAACCAATTTTAGTTACTCTTGATAATTATTTACAAAATAATAAACAAAAAAGGGATGAAAAAATGAGTTTTAATAATCAATTGTTTCATTTTATGTTCTAATAGATTTTTTTTGAAGAACTAGGTTCTCCCTCTTGAAAAACTCAGACCAGAAGTAGTATACCTCATTTACAATATAAATAAAGAAATTTTCATAACCAAATAACCTTCATTTAAATCACTCCTATGGCTCTGTAATCCAAACTTTTTGAAGATATTGGTTCTCCAAACCACCCTTATGGCACACCTATCAAATGTTCTCTTCTTTTGTTAAGGGTACATTTTACATCTAATCTTAAAAAATAAAATCTTTTTATCATTTAATACCAAGATTTGGACCTGCCTTAATGGCAGTCACTGGCAATTTCCTTGATGGGGACTATAAGAAATTTTCAATTCTATTGGGTCGTAAGAATCTTGAAGGCATTTTTTAATCTTGAATTAATTTCATTTCTACTTTCAAAGTCAATATTTACTCCTTCTATTATAGCTTATTATTCTGGAGCTTTACCTGCAGCTGTATTTTTCAATATACTCCAGTGATAGAATATCAAATACACAATTATTCTCATTATTACCAATAATGCATTGGTAAAAAATATTTCTTTGTGAAATCAATTATTCACTCCCATTCCTCTCTTCTAAAACCAAGGCTATTGTTTTCATGGAAAATGCAATTCTAAAAAACCTTACTGACTTCCTCAGCTCTTATGAAAAGGATTGTTCTGTAACTTAAAGAGAAATTTCCACTATTGGCTTTTATGGAAATTCTTGGACCACCCTCCATCTGGCCACTTCAGGACCACATTTTATTTCGGCCAGTTATTTTTCCCAAACCCTCTGTGAGGCCTCCTATGGCCTCTATGGGCCAGGAACCATTTTTCAAACACAAATTTAATTCTCTGGACCCAAAATGGCCAAAAACTATAACAAGCCCAAAATTGACCAAATGACCTATGAGACCCAAATCTCCCAAGTCAAACCCCCACCACCCTTAATACCATATGCAATGGTCAATAAATACACTAAAAGGTTCATTTAGCCAAAAGTGATCATTTTTTCCCATGGTTCGTATTCTAGCCACTATATTCTCCCAAAATGATCATTATATCATTATTATTCATTTTTTATGGTTATTCCATTCCTTTTACTAATTTCCTTGCAATCACAAGTATTTCAATTTCCTTAAATACTAAATTTATCCGGGGAAATTATTTTAAGAGGACAAGTGCCAGCATCAGAAGTCATACTCATTCATGACAGACTACTTCTAATAAGTCTGTACCTTCAAGCATACAATAATCCCCCAAGGGAATACTGACCATTTATCTTCAAGGAATAGTCCCAAGGAGTATTAAAGAAAAGTTTTCAATATTTCCAACTTCACTATTCCATTGACAGTCCCAATTCATCCCATACAGGCTTAAATCAAAACAGCCTGTATGGAGTTTACCCTGTTGGCAAATTAATCTCAAATTCTGTGGGTATTTTTAATACACGCAGTTTATTTCCCAATATATACAATGCAGCTTTCCACAAATAATTTGTTTTCTTCCATCTTCTGATAGTGAATACCAATGATATTAAGTCATTCATTTTCACAATTTCATTTCCTGTTAATCGGATATTGGTGGTAATATCCTTCCAAATGTTTTGAAAAAGTGAGATAAGGATTTATCTGGTTGGTTTTTTGTCCATTTGATTATTCTCTCTTATTAATCTTTTTGTACTTTATCCTTTTTAAAGAAATAAATTTCATATTTTATAATTTCCTTAATTATTTGAAGTTTATCCAAGTGATATCTTATCCATTGAGTGCCAGGAAACTCTTGTTTTAAGAATGAGCCCCTGTGACAGAAATTGAAAAATTCCCTTGGATATGGAGTAGAAAACCTGCCAAATGAGCCAGGTGAAGAACATGTTCTAATGGCCATGGAAAGTCTAGTTCATTCTCCCAATGGTATGAGTATCCAGTCTAGCTCAATAACTTGTGAATTTCCCAACTCAGATCTTACTTTCATCAAAGCCATCAGTGTTATGAGAAATTTTAAAGAAAATTCAAGTTAGTTTGCAATAACTCACTTCCAAGAAATGAAACAGCTCTGTTGTCTCATGTATGTGCATGATGAAATTCAACATACGATATTCTTTTGTGAGAATTATCACTAAGAGAAGCTTAAAATAAATTTTTCACACCACCAAAAATTCAAGCATACCAGCTGGCACCACTTGAATGTAAAAAAGAAAAATTCATTAATAAATTCATACAACCCCTTTATGAAGCCACACATACTATATGTGGCTCCAGGTCTCTCAATTTAAGCCAATCTCTTTCACTTTATATCCTGCTAATAAAGTTAGTATATCAGATAAATATCTTAAGGGTTTTTCCTTATTTTCATTTTGGTTTTTCAGCTCAAATAATCTTATGAATTTATCAAAGAAATTCAAAAATTATTATTTTTCACCAATGAAACCAGCAGCTTATGGAATTTGTGAGAAACTTTCAAAATATTTGAAATTTATCCTCCTTAAGCCACCTGTCATCTGTGAGACCATTTTGGACCCACAATACAAGATCAAGGTTTTTACTATGAAAAATCAAATTATTTCTCAGTTTTCTTCATTTTTCAACACACTAAAAGCTATATTTGAGGATGAAGCAATCTACCACTTCAATGAGCTATTGACCTTTGATACCAAAATCAAAAGCAATGTGTAGACCATCCTATTTGAGGATAGTTACTCAGGATCTTCCCCTCAAATCTATTTCATTGTAAATGAAGGTTGATAGGTTCTTTTCAGAGCCCCCAGAGGCAGAAATTACTGATATCCTCCTCTTTTTGAAAACTTATATAACAGGGCCTTCAAAACTTACTCTCATGGCATATAAGTACTTGGCTATACCTGATACTAGTGCTCTGTTATAGCACATGTCCTCATGTGTTAGGAAAACTATTATTTATGAGCATTGGTCCATTTTCACCAATGCATTTTGAAAGACTTTCTTTTGTCCAGAACTGAAAATAGACATTTGGCCCTTTGTATTCTAATGACTTGTGTCTAATTTTTTCATTTGTCTCTGAAGTTCTGGACTACTGGGAGATCAGTAGTAATTGAATCAAATTCCGAACCCCTATCCAGTACAAATGGACAAGTGAACTTTCCCAAAATAAAGCTCCTGTTTCTGGCCTAGACAAGGCCAGGGGCGGATATTTTTCATAATGCTGATGTTGGGAGCAGGCTAAGTGTAAACACTATTTACCAGCTATTAATAATTTTTTATACGCATATAAATCATTTTAGAGAATTAAAAATTACACTATTCCCAAAAGAAAACACAATCTTCAACCTTTTCTATGAATTCTTTGAATTTTCATTTTCCCTCATTTTTTTGTAAAGATATCTGAATTTATTCATCTAATTTCTACTTGAACTACTTTTCACAGCTCATTTTCTGAGTGGAATTTCTGCTGTATATTTCCTTAGTTTTTCCTACTGCCACTGCTACTTTCTAGCCTCATTTTTGCTTTATTTTAAAAAACCAAGATTGTCTTGATGAACTCAACCATACCATGCATATTCTTAGAAATCCATAAGATTTACTTTTCTAAAACTGATAGATCCATATATTCAACCTGACAATTATATTATTCAACATATGGTTTTTTCTTTGAATTACAGGTTACTGAAGCGCCCCGCACTAAAGCTATAAAACCATTTAGTGATATTTATCTCTCACCTCCACAATTTGTGTTGAACTTTTGAAGTGCTCCTTGCCCGATTCTGTTGAATAAAATATTGGGCTCAACCCTTGTTCAACACTCAGCCTGATACTCAACCCTTTTTCTCAACTCTCAACTTACAATTAACTGAACTTCCTTTCTACAACTTGACATCTCACTAACCCTATGTTCTAGACAAGACTCTCCAGTAATGTTAAAACCCATCCTTCAAACTCTTTCGATCATAATAATAACAATTATTCTATTATTATTCTTTCTTCACTTTTATTTTTTCATTATTATCATTTTTATTTTATTAATCTCTCTTATTCTTTATTTTCTGTCAATCTTGTTAAATATACCTCAGGTAACAAATTCCAGCTCTTATAAAAAATACACAAAGATACTCAAAAAGTTTTTCTTTAGTTTTAATCATCGTAGCTTGCTCCAGTGTTTTATCACCTCTTTATAAGTTGCTTCTATTATTTTTTTGTCCATGTTAGGTAATTTCTTTAGCTTTATAGATTTTCTCTAACTAGTTGTTTCTAATTAAATTTAAGCGTTATTTTAAACCTTTCTATTAACAGATTTACAGTCTGTATAACTCTTACCTCAAACAAGGACATAAAAGATCAATAATCATGACTGATAGAAAAACTGATACAAAAGAATCCTCCAATATTCCAATTCTAAACAGTATTAACTACAGTGAATGGAATATGAGAATGGAAATCTACTTACAATCGAAAGACCTCCTCAACGTATGTGAAAACCAATTGGAATCTGGAGCGACAGTACCTGCCACAAACAAATGGAGAAAAGCAATTAGTATCATAACAAGAAAAATTGACGAAACCGTCTTTGTGGGAGTAATGGACCAATATTCAAAGAAAAAGGCCTATCTTCTATGGAAAAGGATAAATGAACAATACATGTCACAAAATATAATCAACGTTGGTCGTGTATGGATGGAATGGAAAGCACTAACATACTCTGGAGATCTACAACAAGATATTTTCAATTACAGAAAACCCCTTCTAAAAATATCTTCCATTGACATCAAAATACCTTCAGATATCCTTTAATACTCCATATTAGGTAAAATCTTCAAAAACGCCAAATTATTCCACTTAGTTGATGGTTTAGCAATGAACAATGAAGCAGTTAAAACCCCAAATTTCACATCTCATACCTCAAGTCAATGCTTTTCAGAACATCCTGAACTTTGTCCTGCTAGAAAATATTTAAATAATAAAAGATTAAAAATTGGGTCATTAACTCCTTCATCTCACGTAACTGCTGCTCAAGCTCTTCTAACTCTTCAAGAAACTGCTAAAACCCATTTCGACAAATTAATTATGGATTCTGGGACAGCTTACCATATGTTCAACACAAAATCCACTTTCTCGGAGATCCAACCAATAATAGATATCCCAATCACAACAGGTGACGATTCCAGAAAACCTGTTTCTACAGCCAAAGGTACAGTCCAACTAGTATTGGAAAACATTATCATCACTTTGAGAAACTGTCTATTTGTTCCAAACCTTAACTGCAATCTCATTAGCTTAATGGAACTACTTGAAAAAGAACTTATCACAAAAAATTAAGAAAACAAATTTTGCATACTCAAAAACGGCTCTGTCTTATTCACTGGAGATTTAGTCAACATTGTTCATTGTTGTTATTTTCTTACAAAACCTCTTACCTCTTTGGCGATGTTGAAACCTTGGCATCACTGACTTAGTCATCCCATTAATCAAATCCTAAAGAACATGGGACTTCCCACACTACTAGAAGATAACTGTAGCACTTGTGAAAAGGCAAAAACAACTATGATGCCTTTCCAAGATCACTTTGATCCTGTTAAAAAACTTCTTGATTGCGTTCACCTGGATCTTGTTGGCCCCATTAATCCTGAATCAATTTTTTGTTATTGTTATTTTCTCACCATAGTCAATCAATACTCATCTTTGAAAAACATTTACTTTTTGAAAAACAAATCAGATTCTTTCGAATCATTCCTGGAATACAAAAAATATTCTGAAAGCTGGCATGAAAGACACATCAGAAAGGTTGTATCTGATTAAGGAGAAGAATTCAATAATGAAAAATTCAAGGCATTAGCTCGTACATCTGGTTTTATTAATATCATGTCTCCTGCCAAAACACCTCTCTAATATCAAATCTACTACCCACTCACTCTAGAAACGACAAGTCGCCACACCTCTTATGGCATAAATAAAAACCAATAATAAAAAGAATACATACATTTGGCTACAAATTCATTGTAGCTGTTACTAAACACAAACAACCATGGAAACTTTCCCCCACTTGTGAAGAAGTTATTTTACTTGGTTTTCAGAGCAACAACACTTCTTATCTAATCCTAAGATTAAAAGATAAAAAAATAATTAATTCGAGGCATGTCATCTTTTGTGAAAATATCTTCCCTACCATCACACACCCTTCCTCAGAATTTTCCTCTCATATTCCCAACTAAAATAATTTTCAATCGTTTCAAACCAATCACTCTCCATTCTTCACGCCGCAACACAAACTGATCCCATTCATTCCCCCACCTTCCGTTCCTTAAATAGCCCAATTATTAATTCATCTTCGAATAATGACATTAATATCATTAAGCCTCCTAGACAAAGAAAATTCATTGTACCAAGGAATCCTACACTAATCACTGGAGATTTTGACTCAACTAACATTCTCCCATACTCTCAACGCCCTGTAGTGCTACTCACTGAAAATGACCCTATTTCCTTCAACTCGGCTCTCAAAGATGAAAATAACTAAGAATGGAAAGAATTCATATAAAAAGAACTACATTCAATGACCAAGCTCAAAGTATGGGAAGTCGTACCAATAGAGCCAACGTACAAATTAATTGGAACAACATTGGCCTTTCAAACAAATAAGAATGAATTAAATAAAGTCACTGAAAGAAAAGCAAGACTATGTGCTCAAGGCTTCACTCAAACACAAGGTGTAGATTTTTCCAAAAACTTTTCTCCAACAGGCTTTCTAAGCTCTCTTAAAGCACTTATTGCATTTTCCTGTTGTAAAAATCTTCAATTTAATCAAATTGATAACAAAAACACTTTTCTAAATGCTCCCTTATCTGAAACTTCCTATCTCACAATACCTCAAGGTCTCAATTTCAACAAAAAAAACTCACTGTCCAAAATTTGAAAAAGCAATATATGGATTGAAAAAAGAACCTTTATCTTGGTATCTTCGCCTAAAAAACTTTCTTTCAAGTATTGGCTTCAAACATGCAATTTCTTATTCCTGCGTCTTTCATGGTTTGAACAAAAATCCTATATTTCTCTTTCTACATGTTGATGAAATTGCAATATTTGGTGAAGATCTTGATTCGTTAAAAATTTAAATGGCCAACAGATTCAAAATCAAGGACTCAGTTCCATAAAGCTTATTACTTTTAATAAAGATTAAAAATTTAAATAATAGTATATCTTCATCTCAATCTCATCACAGCAATTGAATTTTCAACTTGTATGGTCTATCAGAATTTCAAACTGTCAAAACACCATTAGTACCAAATCAACACTTAAAAAAGGCAAGCATACCAGAAGCTAAACTGTTTAAAGAGCTCAAAGCTAACTACCAAAGCGAAATTGATAGTTTAAGTTATCTCAGAAACACAAATTGTCCAGACATTTCATATGCTGTAAGCACTCTTTCACAACTTTTAGAAAATCCTGGGATTAAACACTGGAAATATTTCCTACATGTATTACACTATTTGAAGGGAACCATTAATCTGAAATTGAATTTTCATCATAATAAGAATGAAGAATTCTCCGCTTACTCAGATGCCCATTGGGGAAATTGTTCTGACACCAGAAGATCTTTAACTGTATTTATAGTCACATACAACAATAACTTGGTAAGCTGGAAAACTAGAAAACAACCTACCGTTTCACTATCGTCTTCTAAAGCAGAATATAAAGCTCTCATTGAAATTTCAAAAGAACTCCTGTGGCTGCAACAGTTTTGTAAAGAAACAAAACTGAATAAATTGTCCCAACCACTAAACATAATGGTGGACAATCAAGGTTGCATCAACACTGCTAACAGTGATTGCAATTGAAACACCATAAGAATGAAACATGTTGACATTACACTCCATTTTATCAGAGAAAATATTAATAATCATCAAATACAGCTACTCTACACCCCAACAAGTGACATGCTAGCCAGCTTTCTTACAAAACCATCTAGTCTACCAGCCATACATAAAGTACTCATCAAACTCAACATTATCCAGCAAGTAGCAAGGGGGGATGCTGAAATTTCTAAGTCTTCCTTTCCTGATTCTGTTGAGTAAAATATTTGGCCCAACCCTTGTTCAACACTCAGCCTGATACTCAACCCTTTTTCTCAACTCTCAACTTAAAATGAACTTAACTTCCTTTCTAAAACTTAACATCTCACTAACCCTATGTTTTAGACAAGAATTTCCAGTAACTTTAAAACCCATCCTTCACAGTCTTTCAATAATAATAATAATAATCATTCTATTCTTCTTCTTTATTCAATTTTAGTTTTTTATTATTATCTTTTTTATTTTATTCATATCTCTTATTCTTTTTTTAAAAAAATCTTGTTAAATATACCTCAGGTAACAAATTCCAGCTCTTATAAAGAATACACAAAAATACTCAACAACTTTTTCTTTAGTTTTAATCATTGTAGCTTGCTCCAGTGTTTCATCTCCTCTTTATAAGTTGTTTCCATCATTTTTTGTCCATTTTAGGTAATTTCTTTAGATTTATAACTTTTCTCTAAATAGCTGTTTCCAATGAAATTTACACGTTAGTTTAAGCCTTTCAATTAACAATTTGAACCTGAATGAATCTCCAGAAGATTAATTGAGCTTTCCAACCTTTTTATAAGCTTTTTTTATGCTGTTCCTCTAGTATAAATTATTTTATTTTCAATATCTACCCTTCCTTTCTTTTTGGTGTTAATTGAGAATTTTTTCATAAATCTCACTGAGATCGTCATATATAGTCTTGCTTATTGGGAAAATAAATTAACATACAAATATGGGAAAGTTATTTGCAATGAGCTTCCTTGGAATTGTGAAATTTATATTTCATATTGGGGAAAGAATTCTTTCAATTTATTTCGCTTTCATTTAATCCTCACACTTCCTCTATCAATATCAGCTGAAGAAGTTGCTAACTACTCCCCTTTTTCCTAAGATCTATTCCCAAACTATGATAGATTCCTTAATCTAAATTAGAATTTAAATATTTTTGAGATACCCCCCACCTCCATTCAATCAATTGAGATTATCATGTAATAATTACCCCTTTGTCTAAATGACTCCACAAAATCGATTTATCCTTTTCATTGTTAAATTTTGGGATATTTTGCTCCTTTTCACTCAATTAAAAACAAACCCTCATCCAAAATTGCTTCAAATAATTCTACCAGAACCTTATTTCCTGTTTTAGACCATAAAAAACTTTTTTTAAATTGCATGTTTTCTCCAGGAATAATGAGCTTCCTGTGGGTAATCAAACATAAATATCTTCTTTCAAATCACTTTGTAAGTATTATTCTATTACATCAAACTTTTTAGCTCCTCAATAAGGTTTGAAATCTATGTAAAACAGAAATTATAGTGTGTTGAATATTAGAATTAATTAAAGGGCCCATAAAGATTTATTTCTTTAGTTTTGAAATGGAATTAAACTACCATAATTTCTTTGAATCACAAAAAATTTTCACTAGTGTCCCTATTCAAATCAAAAATGCATCCTATTCCAAAAATTGATTCGCCTGTCCAAAAAGGTACTTCCTTTCATAAATTAATCTCTTTTATACTGGAAAATTCTTTCTCCATCACCTTTTTTTCATCAATAGATATTACTTGCGGTGATGGAATATCAGAATTCAAATTTCACATCATTCTGATAACACAAGTTTATTTTTCTTGAGCTATATATGGAGGAGATTTTCTATCTTTGTAATATCTACAACCATCTCCGAGCTAGAAAAAAATATCTTTATTACTTAATATAATGTTGCCAAAGCCTCTTTAAATACAGTTTTTGTGCCAGTGGCCAAGAAAATTCACCTGTTAGATCTCTCAGAGATACCCATCTGAAGGCCTTTCTTTTTTTATGAGTGAGATTATAGATATAAGCTTTGAAGCAAAGCACTCTCAAAATTATTTGATCCGCATTTTTTCTTATTATTCTTTGATATGAAATCTTGTTTTATTTGGAATAGGTCACCCTGTTCAATATCCAGACTGAATTATGAAACATGCATTCTGAAATTTTAGTAAAGAAATTTTAATATATTAAAATTTATCATGTGGATTTTATATTGTTGATCTTATCTATCAGCTAACTTGATATAAAGCTTGATTAAGACTTTTTTCTCAAATAATACAATTTTTCTAAGGAAAATTTTGATCTTGAATAATCATATTATACAAGATTTTATTTAAAAACTCTGTGAAAAGGAAAATTAGGCCTTTTAAAGTGAAATTTCCAGTTCTTTACAGATTTTATCTTAAATAAATCCTCATTGGTATGTGTTTCTCTTCCATCAAACAAGAAAAACATACATTAATTGTATGAGCAAGTCTTTCAGCTTAAAATTTTTTGAAAAAGTATAAAAATTTCATTTTTGTATATATATTATTGAAACAAGCTATTTTTGATGGAAAACTCATTCTAATGCTTTATTTGAGCTTCAGATACCATTGCAAGAGGGATAGTAGCCTTTAAATAGGAAAAATAAATCACCTCCCATAAAGCTCTGGTAGGTAAAAGGATTCTTATGCAGACAGATATTTTAATTCTTGGAAAACCCGTTATTTCACATAAGTTATCCAGACATATAAGCATAGCAGTAATTTTCAGAAATTTCAAAGCTTCATTGAGTCTCAAATTATCATACGGGATGTCCATATGCATTTTACCCTTTCCACTTACTGTATTTTATTTAGCTTAATAAACAGATATAATCGTAACAGATTTTTTATATTTTATAAAAATTGATGCATTCACCATTATATTAGAAGTAGCTCTATTATCAAGGAATACTAATTATTTAGTTTCTGGGATACCTTTGATAGAAACCCAAAGCCTATCATCCCCCTCATATTACACTGAAGAAATTCAAGTCTCTTCATTTCTGTGCGGACTCTATTTCTTGCACTTACAGCTTTTTCTAAATTTACCCATCCATAGCCTTTTAGAAAACGGAGCTTGAGAAAAATTTTCAAATTTATTACTTATGGGTATATTATTTCACATACTTTTTTATCTTTTAAATGCGGGAAATTATTGTTCCAAATTCCTGTAGTCTTTTTGGAATCATGATCATCTTTATGAAATGATATTTACTTAAGAGGTATTAATTCACAATTCTACATTGAAATTACTGTTATAATTGGAAGATATCATTACCTTTACTTGTTATATTTTTGTCCAGAGATATTTTTTATCCATGGAATTGGAAATTTCACGGAATTTCTTTTGGTTTCAATTATGAAACAGAATCAAACGTGGGGTTCATTAGTACAATTCAAACCAATTTCTTATTTCAGTGAGGAGACAAGGCCCTTTTTTGAATATTTTTTTTTCATATTAATTGAAAATATCATAAAAGGTGCTTATAACATGAAATCAAAATAATCTCTCAACTTTCTTTCAAAATATTAGATACACTTTGAGAGCTTCATTTTACTCATAAATTTATCTTCTCAAATCAATGTCAACTTCTCACTTGTCATAATTTCTAACATCTGAATTTCTCTATGTCTCATTGCTTCTGTATATGGAGGAAAAGCATTTTTCCTTTCTATTGGCATGTTACATAAGTAGGATCAGTGATTAAAGATACTACCATCACTCAACAAGATAGTAATTCTCCCACAAATGAAAGAAAATCTAGTTTTAAATATTAATTAAGAACCTAATTTGGTGGCATAGTTATCCAAAGCTACTTTGAGATTGTCCATCTAGTTTTGATTTTTTTGAAATGGAATAATTTTCCATAATGTTTTTTCAGCTCTATAGTACTTAATGGAATAAATGGCCTTTACCCCAATGCGATGATAGAAAGAAATAGTGTTAGAAATAATCAAAAATTGGTAAAAGATTTTCTTCAGTAGTAATCAGGCTCAACATATATTTCTCATAACTGATACACTGATAGACAATAGTAATTTTAGACAGAATAAGAAATGAGTAGAAACTCCATTAAGAGAGTTACAAAACTAAACTCACAGGAGGTTTAGATACTATTTTTATTTTTATAATGTTTTTTTATCAGAATATTTATTTTTCTAACACATTGTCAATGAATAATACCTCCTGAGGAGTTCTGTTTTGTATGGCTCACATATTTCTCTTACTTTGGTCATATTTGTCCTCATTTTTTTATTATTTTCATCTTGTTCCAAAATTGATAATTCTTGATTTTATTTAAAATCTCATTGATTATCTATTTTAAATCCTCAATGAATTTTTATTCACTAACCTTCTTATCCTTTTTTGTATATCCAACTAAATAACTCCTTCTTTATCTTGCATTTTTTTAAGACTAAATAGATATTTTTTTAATATTTTTAAGCTTATCAGTTTATTTTGTTTAATCATATATGAGACAGCCTTATTGGGAAAACGAACTAATTTATTTATCTTAGGAATGCTCCATTCTGGATTTTCCTTTCACTCCATAACTAATCTCATCCAAATTGCACTAACCACTATATATAATACTTTCCAAATATACAAAGACCTAGGGATGGTCCATACCCAAAATAATATTGACCAGCAAAAAATTAGAAAAAATTAGAAAAGACATGAGCCAAGGTTGATCATTACATTATTTTGAATTATTAATGTATATCAATTCACTAACTCAATTTCAAGGAAGGTTTTGACCCAGAATTTTCATAAATAAACTCAAAAATAAGATAAGTATTCAAAGATAGCCCCAAAGAAACCTTTTCAATGAATTCAAAATTTACAAGATTGGCTTTGTCCCAGGAAAAAATTAATATTCCTCTGATCTGGGTTGAAGGTCCAGTTATTCTTTCTGTGGAAAGTACCTTAAAGGAAATTCCTTTTTTTCTTTGTATTTTTATTTTATAGTAGAATATTCTTCTTATTATGAATTAATCTTCTAAATTTTTCCTTACATTAATCTATGATCTCGTGGACGACTTGTGGGCTCAAAAGAAGGGTATTTCAATTTTTAAATAAATCAAAAATTAAATATTCCTATCATAACCGTACATAGAACCATCAAAATATATGAATAGAAAAAATACTTGAGAATATTATTGATACTGGGATGACCTCAAGAATCCATGAAATGAGATTGAAAGCAAAGATCAAGAGTTTTATCTCAGCATCCACACATTACGATGTAAAATATCAAAGAAGTGATTATGGGATTTGGAAGTGTCGTCAAATTCTTGGAATCTTCACGTGACCTATTCAAGAATACATTTACTTATACTTCTAAATAAAACTTAACTCACTAAAAATAATATGGAATTTTAAGCCCATTTTTTAAGGAAACATCAAAAATTGATAGTAATTTAATATTAATCAGTAATTTTTAATTAAGATTATGTTTAAAAATTTGAAGAGAAAATGATACAAACACAATTATATATATTATAAGCAGAGAATTATTATATAGGTATTTTCTATTTGAAGAATTGTTCTAAGAGTAAAATAATTATGATTTGAGAGAAATTCTTTCAGGGAATTAAAATTCATATGAGCATCAGTTTCAAAAATAAAAAAGATTTATAAAAGTTTTAATGATTATATTCTATGTGTATCAATACCATTTCCCATATAAATTGAAGAACTTTTTCCTCTAAATCTGTCAATACTACATCCTCATGGAGGATATGGAAAAAATACATTAGGATAAAGGTAGAAAACGATGGTTTATAATAAAAACATAGATGAAATTTTATCCAGGAAACTAATTATACCTTGATAACATGTAGAAACTCTGTTTCAATATGAGATGCATGATAAATAATTTATATATTTCAATAAAAATAGATTAACTGAAAGAAAAGAACTCCCTGCATCTTGATATTAAATCCAAGTTTCAGAGCTCAATGATATTCTTATATTCATTCCAAGTGAAACTCAAGAAGTCATTGATCAGAACTTTTCACTCGTTCAATGATAGGAAAAAATTCACAAAGAAATTATGTTAATTATATCTTTATAAAACGATATCTACTTCAAATACTATTTCAGTATTTTCACAAAATAGCTTATTAATCAATAAACAAAAAAAATAAATTAGATTAACACGTAAGTATTATTATCATGCTACTTTATTCTCAAGAGATTTTATATCCAATGAATTTTGGCTTTTATGTAAGATTTTATACATCATGATATTTCAAAAATAAAAAATTTGAGAGAGAAACTACACCAATAGGTTTCTGAATAGCTCTTGTAGGTATCTGTAAATTTTGATATATTTTTATTAACTGAGTATAGCATACCACCTTATTTAGTGATAATAGGTTTCAATTGAACATGAAGCTCCCTTGCCCAATTTTTTTTCAGATTCTTTAAATAATCTGTGAGTCATTCACGAATATTTCACTGAGTTTATATTCTGAAATAAGCTCTTTCTAGTGAAATTCTAGTAGCCCCTCTCAATCTTTTCAAAGACTATACAGTAACATAGATCACCTGGTTTTTTTTGTCCAAAAATTTACAAATTAAGTTTGTAAAATTTTATAAGATATCATATCTCTAATGCCCAAATTTTTTGTGTAAAAATTTATTTATTAAGTTTTGGACTTCTTCAAGAGATCATATCTCAACAATTTATCATTTCAAGATTTGAAAATTGATTTTCTTTAACATAAATTAAATTTAATCTTCTTCTAACTAAGAAAAGGAACTATATGAATTAATAAATTTATTTTTTATGTAAATCTCAAATTATATCAAATTCAACTCTATTAAGTACTTATATGAATGAATTTTTCAAAATAAAACTGATCTTACATTTTATCTCTTCACACGATTTTAAATTTGATAGAAATTTTGATAAGTTTTTTTCTAAAAATATCTCAATTTTCAATTTATCATTATCATATTATTCTTTTAAATTTATGAATTCTTTCTCCTTATTCCTTTTCTCAATATGTTCTTCAAAATAAAAAGATCTGCATTTCTCAGAATTTTATATCTCAAAATATAATTTCATTCCTCAAGAGATATTGGCCTTTATAGAAAAAAATCCCATAAAATCAAATTCAATCAAATATAATTTCAAAAAAATAGATCCTAAAAAATCAAAAATAATTCTTCATAAATTCTGATAAAATAAGGAAAAATATTAGTAAAACTCAGAATTAATTAATAAAAAGGATCCCAAAAAAATGAAATTATTGAATATAATGATCAAAATAATTTTCATCAATTGATCAAATTTTCTTATGTAAAGTAACCTAATCTCAATCAAGAAGACGGATCAGCCCATTAGAAAATTAAAATACATACCAATAAAGCTAATAAAGATAAAAGGAGAAAATAGAAGAAATCAAAGTACAAAAATAAATCAAAATAACATACTCAAATAAATATGAATGAACTAATTACATAAATTCAATTTCAATTAATTTATCTTTTGTAATTCATAAAATAAAATTGAAATGGAAAAAAGGACTTATTGGTATTATTTACCAAATAGAAATTTCAAGTTTTTCATAGAATGAACAGTGGAATTTTATATGTGTTTCACACTGTAGGATAAAATAAATTAAATATTTAAATCAAGCCTCTTTGGTTAGCTGATTATATAATTCATACAGGGTTTTTCTTGGATATTTACAAGCTATAATTATTTGTATTAATTTTTTTAATATTTGAGACCAACATTAATCCAGTGTGGTATTCCATACCATATTTTTAACCAGTCTCAAGCTCATAGTACCCCAGAACAGCAATAAATTCCACCCACAGGAAAACTTAAATTCAATTTTCACACCAAAATGTCAACTTTGCAGAAAGAATTTTAAGCTTCTTAACAATCCCATGGAACAGGAACCAAAAGATACTTTATTTGTTGAGAAAAATAATTTCAATTTCATTATGCATATCAAGATACATATAGGCAAATAGTTACAACAAGAAACGTATGAACCTGTAAATTACACACCTCAGCCAGCTTTACACCCCTTTTATAGCCACTGGATTCATTCAGAAAAAAAATTACACCTGAATGAATTTCAAATCCACCTTGAATTCAGACACAAGAGAGTAACATTATTCAATTCTAAGCCCAATTGAATTCCTGAAAGTAATTTCCAACACAACAACCATAATACCCCTTTTTTATGTCCATAGTGACTTCACTTGGAACTTAAAAAACATTCCCAAATTTGGTAGGAACAAGCCCTAAAATATTATTAAAGTAAATAGATCACCTTATTTGGCACATAATCAATCAAAATTCAAATTATTTACATCACTCATCAACCCATGCAAGTTAGAAAAAACAAGCTTTATGGGGTACACACCCTTATTTAAATCTCAACCACATGAATATGCACAGGATGTGTCAAGATAAAAAATAACCTCATCTCATGCACAAAATTGAATTAATTGGTGCAAAAAATCATCACTTTACCTCACCTTAAAGTTTAAAAATAAGAAAGAAAGTCATGACACTTGCATAAATTACACAGCCACTTCTACAAAGCCTAAAATATGACATATACAAAGGAAATAAAAGGTAATTATATTAATCTTTTCCCACAAATAGAATATCATGTGGCAGAAAAAAGGCTGTGTAAAAGAAAAATCCCCAGAAAAAATTAAATCAGCTCATGAATTCAAGGAAACTCTAAGAAGATCATGTCATAACCAGCTAACCAAAAAAGAGTCATGTGAAAAATGGATGTTTTGCAGAAGTAAATTTATCACTCAACCTCAAATAACCTGAAGAATGCAATAAAATTCTTCACCAAAAACAATGTAACAAGATGGAATCAAGATAGTTCAAAGTGGAAGAAGACAGCTCCCATGCAGGGCCCCCTGGGCTCCCAAAAGGAATAAATTGAGGGCTCTCTCCCCCAAATTTTGAAATCCCCCGTGCAAATTATAACCATAGGCATAAGTCATCCCTTAACTGGTAGATGGTCCAGTATATTGTAGTGAATTTACTTTCCAAGTAGCTAAGATCAGTGGAAGTATAGTGTTTGAAGATTTCCTAGTAGCTAAGCTCAGTGGAAGTATGGTGTTTGAAGATTTCCCAGTAGCTAAACTTTGTGGAATCTTAGTATTAAAAAATGTTAATCCAGTAGGCAAGATTAGATTACTGATCTATTGAGAAAAATATCCTATCCAGTAAAAATGACCATATTTACCAATATTTTCAATTTAATTAACCCTTTAAACATCCAATATCAAGGAATATTACCTTTTAAATTTGACAAATACAATTATAAATCATTATTGACCAATTTTAAAAAATAACAAACCTTTAATAAATTATTTTACTCTATTATAACTTTACTTTAAAAGCATTACCATTATCAAAACTCATCAAGTTTTCCAGAAAATTTTGAATAACCCACCTTACCAATATCTCATCACCAAGTGGAATCCACTAAACCAAATTTAACTAAAAATGAAAATTAAACAGACAAGTATTTGATTGAAAATTTTAAAATTAACAATATTGATAAAGTTATATCTCTTATTATAGATTGAAGAGGTCTTCACTAAGACTTCTTAATCATTTCTTCTTCAATTGTAAAGCCACTTACTTATTTTATTTTGGTTTGTGACCTCCAAGAAATATTTTGCTCAGTATTTTAGGAGGGGAAGGGGATAAAACCTTCTCACCATTGGTTACAGTAATTACTAGCAATTCAAAACTAGTTGCCTGTTATTTCACCCTCCAGGTACTGCCTCATCTTAGTTCCACACAAGAGGAGTTCCAACACCAGCTTATCACTTTTTTTCATCATTTAACTGAATAAAATATCTTATTTAAAATTCTGATGTATGAACGCTTGAAATTTTAAAAGTAGTTTCCTGATAAATCATTATAGCTTTTTAATTTATATACCTCATGGTAAATCAACTAAAATGAAAGAATATGTATGTTGTTTATAACTGCATTTGAAACTTTTTAAATCCAGAATTAGTCTCAAAAAAAATATTTCTGATTTAAAATTAATTGATTTTATTGAGAGCTTGAAGAGCTTTAAATTTACCTTAGGATCATATTTTTCGGGATATTATATTCAATTTCATTAGTTTAATCCCCAAAACAAATGAAATGTAAAGAATGTTGAAATTAGAAAGGTTAGATAACCCATCAATAATATGTAATTTGTATAAAATATATGTAAATGAGTTAAAATATGAACTAAACCTATCTTATAATTTATCAAAAATAATATATATATATCAAATTTTAATTCAAATTTTAAATACATATATGATTTTGTCGCAAAAATCTAGGTGTTTGAAATTTGGGTTTTGGGTATAAAGATCATAATCAAAGTGATAATTTTCAAGTTTTCAATCATTTTTCATGTATATAATAATAAAAAAACATGAAGAAATCAAATAATTCTATAGGCCATCCCATCTTGAGATTATCCAAAATTTACTTTGTAGCCTCTTTAGTCTAAAAGAATGAAATCCTGGACTTTTTTGCATGTTCTTCTGAGACATGCAGCTCTAAACTCCTTGATTTTATTATTTTCTCTCCACTTTAATCTTTTTTCCCTTTTTTTATTAAGTTTTCATGATAAATGATTATTTGGTATAATTCCAACTCTTCTTCTGAGTATTACTTGCCTCTGTATGGTATGATTTTACTTTATTCTTTTGAATGTAACTTTTGTTTTTCAGTGTTAAACCTTTCATTGAATTCTTTACAGTTCATACTTGGATGTTTTGTGATTAATTACCATCCTGTGATTTCTGACTCTCATAATCATTCCTTAGATAATCTAAATTGTGTACTTGATCCTTGATGTTGATAGCTGAGGTCCTATGGTTTCATGAGTCACTGTTGGATGATTAGGGAGTAGAAATCTTACAAAAAAATCAATATTACCCATTTGAGTGAAGGAAATGGCTCTAAAAATGAAAAATTGTCAACTTCTGAGTGAAAATTCATTATTTTCGTGACAAGTTTGTCTCTAAAAAAGTTTATAATGGTTATTTTGGATGAATTACTCCAATTCTCCATTGTTGCCATAGGTTGATGGATTAGAGACCCCCCCGGAGTGGTCCCTTGAATTTTCTCAGCTTAATTAAAATCACCTTGGTTTCCGCTTGGATTCATCCATCCATTCTCAAATTTTAATCTTCAGCTTTCATTTTTTAATTTAATTCGATCCCATCCAAGATCCAGTCGTTAGGCTCAAGGTGAGTGCATCTTCTTATCACTTGATTTCAAGGATCAACGGACGTTTCTGACTTTGCTCCTTTGGTTTGTTTCTTATCCAGCCATCTCAACCTTTTCAAGATAAATTTGTGCTATAGAGTATAATACATCACATCAAGATTCCATTCGATTTTTAGTTCTCGGTCTTCATCTGACGGCTTCATCAATAAATTGAACAGTTTAATCCCTCTTTCAGCGTCGTCCTAGTCGCAGCAAGCGTCCGGAACTCAAGATGTCGTCAAAGTATCCCTACAAGGCTCAGACTTTGATGAGATTCAAAGCACAGGATGGCCAATTTGTCTTGAACACCAATGCCATCGTCACAGTCAAAGGTCAAGCTGATGACGACGGAGATTGGTTGCTTGTCTGTGATGATCAAGGCGTCACCGGCACTGTCCCCTCAGGATTCTTGGTCCAAATTGATGCGCAATCTGACCCAAGCTCAAATTCACCTCAACTTGATTCCAATCAATCCTTGTCTAGCAGCGCTCTGGAGTCAAATAATCAGGAGGTGGAAGAATCTGCGCCAAAGTCTTCGCCTAAGTCTCCAGCTGAGCCTAATTCAATTCGTAAGTCACTAATTTATGTTCCCAAAGATTTAGACGCCCTCAACCTCTGACTTGGCTTCGTGATCATTTTTTACCTTTAGAGCCTGCCTCAATACCGCCATATTCTGCTGGTGCCGTTTCTATTGCCTCAATCGTTCCTGAACCACCAGCCTCTGACACCACATTGACTAGCCAGACTTCGCTCTCCAGTTCGCTTGCTCCTGACCCAACATCGCTTGAACCTCCCTCACAGTCTGCCACATCAAAAGAACCCCCGCAACCGGCTTCCAAGCCAAATGCACTCCGTGACCGAATTGCCATGTTTAACAAACCTGTTTCTGCTTCGGGTCCTCCCATCGTGCCTGCTCCTCGCTCTAAACCACCTCTGGCACGCAAAACTTTGTCAATTCCACAGCCAGTCCCCCCTGTTGAAGTCAACCAAGCACTCTCCACCACCGTCTCAACCTCCGATCAACATAAATGTGCCCCAGCGGGAATGTCTGCTGCGGATGCTGAAGAGTCTGTCAAGGCGGGTGGCTCACTAAAAGATAGGATTCGCTTATTGCAACAGCAACAGCAGCCTCTATCGGGTGAACAACAGCCTATTCCTTCAAAACCTAAACGAGAATGGAAGCGGCCACCGCCTCCTTCTGGGGATGAAGGTCAACCTCCACTTGCAGGAATGATGGTACCAATATCATTTCAACGACCACCCATGGTTGACCAAGCGGAAGAACGTATTGGGAATGACCAAAACACCGCTTTGGCCGAGGATTCCACCGAGCCAATGGCATCTGAAGAAGCAGAAGAAGATGAAATTGCAAGACGTCGAAGAATTGCAGAGAGGATGGCTAAATTGGGTGGCGCGAAAATGGGATTTGGATTTCCAGGTCTAGCTTTAGCCCCCAAACCCTCGCTACCACCTCAACAGCCATCTGAAGATATACCTTTGACCCCCGAAAGTCCTCAACTAGCCGAGACTCCGGCAGCTTTGCCGCCAAATCGAGTCGCCATACCAACTATCCCGAAGAAAGCAGTTCCCCCAAGACGAAAAGCTCCCGTTGCGAGTAACACTGTACCAACTCAACAAACTACTCATTATGATGAGGAACATATTTCATCCACTGATTTAGAGATGACTTCTCCTTCCCCCAAATCACTAGATGAAAATCTTGAGCCTGCCGTTGACACACTTTCAATCACTAATGCTCCGATTGATGAAGTTGATTCTGAATCCCCTGGTTTAAATTTGCAAAGCGTTAGCGTTACAGAAGAAATTTTGCAGCTACCAACAGCTCAACCCATCCGCGAATCACTCAAGGCTGATGCGCAGGCTTTTGATCAAGACAGAGCAGATGATCCTCCTGCCGAAGGGGTTTTTTCACCACCTCATCTTAGTGAGACTAGTGACGAGCCTCAAAGTGATTCACCTCATTTCGAGACTAATGGTGAAAATATTGAACCTTTAGACCCAACACCCCACTCAGACTCCCCCACAGTTGATGTTGATAAGTCTGATCCACTTAGCCCAATTCTTAACCCACAGGTCGAGCAGCCCCCTTCCGAAACTTCGTAATTTAGGTTGAAGTGGTTTCAAACATCAAAAACATTGACCTAATAAAAATCAATTTTGAATCACTCTTAAATAAGAAGATTGTATTTAGGCTAGCTAGTTTGCACTTTTTTTTTGAATACAACTTGTATTATTAACAAATTTTGATCAGCATACAATTAGTTTTACTACATGATGAAGACCCAGCTCCCAAAATAGTGATGACCTCATGTATTTTAAAGCAAACCCCAGATCAATTAGAATTCTGATTTTTTCCAATCTACCATATTGGTGATAGGTGTTGTTTTATTTGGTTGGTGCTCATATCGAAAGATCAAAGGCCAACGCAGAGGTTTTGATTTTCAGAAAGTGTAATATTTCAAATTGACACCAGCCCAAATGTACTTCCCATCCCCTGGAGTTTTAAGACTTCTGACGCCAATATATTTTTCAAGCAGCAAAACTTTACCTCAGTTGAAAGACAGCATACCTCAAAATTAATGTTACAAGCAATGATGTAGGAAAAACTTGCGAAGGGGATTAGGAAAATCAAATTCTCTTGATTTGGTTCTAGACAAAAGCCCTCACTATTTGATGACATTGTAATAAAATCAACTAGGACTTTTTTAATACTTTTTGAAAAATTGATTGATGGATTATGCTTGAAATATATTTGGGAAAACAAATCAGGTACTTTATTTTTTCTGCAATCTACAACAAAAAAAAGCTACACCAATTTTCATTTTGCACTGTTATGAAGAAAAACCATATCTGAAAAAATTACTTATAAAAAAGAACTTGAGAGAATTCATATGCTCATATTGTAAATACATTTAATGCCCAAAACATAAATTTTGGTAAAAACACGTAAAAAAGCTCTAGAATTTTATAAAATTCCCCGCTGAACAAAACTCAATGTTTTGACTGCCCCCTCACAAAAAAGCACATAGAGATTTGGGCTTCACTTGAGCCCCCTTGATTTTTTGGCAACTTTCTTTGTGTAAAAAAATTGCCACATTTGGCCATTTTAATCAAAATTTGTATTTTTGCAAAAATAATATAACTATTATTTTTACTTATGAAAGTATCCATTTTTTTTCAAAAGATTACCCATAATCTGGAGACATAATTGAATATTTTTTGAAATTTTAAGGGCAATTTGGCTGATTTATTTCTAACGGGAAAAAGGGAAGTTTTTTGTTTGCCTCCCCAAAGTAGTAACCAATTATATAACTTTATAGCTTTTCAATTGTCAGAAAATGGAATTTTTAATATTTTTTTGTGTTTTAAATTACCTATTCAAGTCTTGTATATAGGAGGATTAACTTAGTTAAAGGATGTTCACAGAAATTGATTTTTTTTCCATTGTTTCTTTTAAATAAACTATTCCCTCATATATTATATATCATAGAAAATAATGGAAAAAATGGGGCAAAGTGATAATTTTCAAAATATTAAGTAAATCAGTGAGTATAAGAATAAAATTCATAAAATAGAAAAAAAAAGAAGAAAATATTATACATTTTTAATGAAAAACATTCTTCTACATGATTTTAATAATTAAACTTTTCTTATTATTATAGTATGAATTTCATTATTCAAATGGAAATTAAAATTCTCATACAAACCTATATTTATGATAAAATTTTTATCATTTTACTTATAAAGAATTCAATATTTTGAATTATATAATATCTATTATCTTAATTATAAAAATCTCAAAAATTATACAGGTTCTTTTCTTTTTTTTTAAAAAAAAGTGATAGTTTTATTTTTTTGAATGATGAAAAAAAATTATTATTTCAATCAAAAAAGAAAGGATTTAATTAGTTTTACAATAATAAATTTATAATTTTAATAAAATAACTTACATATTTTTTACCATTTAGTGGAAAAACAATAGAAAAAAAAAGTAAAAACATGTAAGAGCTTATGATTTTTCTTGTAAATTTTGGTGAAAAATATTTAAGGAATAACTTTTTTTCCAAAAAAAAAACTCTCATCCTCAAATAAAAAATTTTAAAACAAAAAAAAACTGAATCAAAGTAATCTTAGTGAAACTAAACCTACCTAATTTTTCCATTTTTTTTTTCATGAAGAAATTGAAAAATTTGGCCCTTCTTTGCTAATTTTTTTTTATAATTATCAGACTATCATTTGTTTTCAAAGAATTCATTTTTAATTAAATAAGCTTAAATAATGACCTTCTAGAATTCTTTATGAGATTCTTGGTGTTATGTTTTTGAGAACCACATCAGGACTTTTTTTGTTCCCCAACCCCCAAGTGTAATAACAAATTGTTTTTTTTATGAGATTTAAATCTATAAACACTTTAATTTTAGCTCTTTTGAATATATTGAAGAACCTTTTTTATGCTTTTATTTGGTTTAATAAAATTGTGTAAAACATATTTCAAAAAAATTAACAATTGCACAAAGTTTACCATTTTTGAGCCGAATTTTGAGGAAAAGGCAAAGGTTAAAGTAAGATATGATTTTTTTTTGATAATAATTAATAATTAAATTTATAAACTGAAATTACTCTAATAATATTAAAGATTAGGAATAAGGTTTCAGAAATTTGTAGCTTTTCTAAGGTGAATATTTGATTACAAAAATCAATTTTTTTGGAAGACAAGTCATTAAGAATTGTCTCAGTATATGTTGTTTTTTGTACTTTTTCATCGCTGAGATATGAATAAAATGAAAATGATATAATGAAAGACCAATTTTAAGGAATTTACAAATTTTTATTTACTTTAGAAATTAAAACTGATATTTATAGTCTTTGGGCCAAAACCGACTTCAGATCAATCTTTCTGATAAGGTATTCTTCAAATTCTTACATAGTTTTTCGAAAAAGTCTTTACTTCTGTATAATTGAAGAATATATCTAATAATTTGAATTGATAATAATTATAGATTCAAAAGTTGAAATAAAAACACACATTTTTTTATTTGGTGTTTCAAAATCTTGATAAGGAGTATTTTAAGGAATCAACAACTTTTAAAACATTATTTAATAATTAAAATTCATTAATGAAGCTGAATTAAAAGGAAATAACACAAATAATTATAATTTTCATAAAAAGATATTGAATTGTTAATTTTTTAAGTTTTTTTCCTGAACTTTTTATTAAAATTTGTTAACAAAATTCTTTCAGATTATAAAAATATTAAATAATTATCATAATTATAATTCGAAAAATTGAAAAAGAAATATTTTAAATTACTCATATAGCTTCAAAATTTTTGGAAAATCCAAATAAAAAAGGTAAAATAATGTAAGAGCTTATATATCTTTAACCATTTGCAAAAAATAAATTGA
Source organism: Austropuccinia psidii (assembly GCA_023105745.1). Classification (NCBI taxonomy): domain Eukaryota; kingdom Fungi; phylum Basidiomycota; class Pucciniomycetes; order Pucciniales; family Sphaerophragmiaceae; genus Austropuccinia; species Austropuccinia psidii. The sequence goes on from JALGQZ010000006.1 coordinate 656,596, forward strand.
ATATAACCTTATAGTTATTTGAATTCAAAATTAATTTTTACTCATTTAAATTCTGTTAGGAAAGCCATAAATAAGATTTGATATACTTTTAATAAATATAAAATTAAGCCTGAGCCCACTATAAAGAGAAAAATGTGAAGAATTGTTTATTATTGAATAAAGTTTACCAAAAATCTTGTGAATATAATTATTGTTGTTTATATTAATTCATTAATTTATTTATTGTAAAAAAATGGTAATATTATCTTTTTTTTAAAAAATAAGTATATGTTTTTTCCAAAAAAAAAATACAAAAAAAGTCCAATTTCATACTCAAATGAATTCATATTTTTCCCAGTTAATAGAAAGTAGATGATTTGAAAGCTAAAACAACCTAAATCTAAAATTCATAGTTTTATATTATATCTCAATTGAATTTCTGATATCTATAAAGTACCAAACCTCCAGACATGTGGTATTCTGAAGTCCCAAAAACCCATATATTTGAAGGAAACTATCATTTTACAACACACCACATAATAGCCTTATATTCCTCTATCCATTATCAATTTTCTAAAAAAATAACTAAGTGGATTTGATTTTTTGTAAAATCTTTCTTGATTCCATAATTGATTGGTTCTATATAAAATTCTAGAAATAGAGTTCAATTTTTTTGGTAATGTCTTCTAATAAAGTTTACAAATTAGTAAATATAATATTACCCAATGAGTTTATAAATAATTTCAACATAATAAAAATAAGACATAATAATTTTTATTATAAACCAAAGTCCTTTCAGGATGTAAAGTGCCAGGAAAGAATGCTCTGAATGTTCTGTGAAACTTGAGCTCCCCAAATTTGATTTTTAAATTATCTTCACCTTGTGATTCTTTTCTCCAGTTCTCAGTTTAAATAATTAATTTAAGTTATAATGCTATACCACCTCAGCCCACATTTTTTTCCCATCTTGATGTTGAAATGAAGTAACAGCTTTTTGTAATGAGAAAAACTGGCAATTCTTTGCAAAATTCCACAAAACCTACAGGAATTCCAAAAACCCCTTAAAATAATAGAATTTCTAAGGTCTTAAAAGCCCTCCCAAGTCTGGTAATTCTCCAAACCTTAATGACAGAAACAAATGGGATATCTTTTTAATAATATAAATTAGCCTAAAAATGAACCTGTCCACAGAAAAAAATCTCGCTTGAAAAGTGTCCATTAATTCTATTTAGAAAAGGTATTAAAGTTTTTGGTTTTAGCTTTGAATTCCCATTGAAACAACAAATATATATTAGCTTTTTTTAATTTTTTAGGAATCTCATATTTGAGTGAAAAAGTCATTCTACACCCAGAAGATTTTCAAAAAATGGAATTTGCAATTAAACCTTTTCATTGAATAATTACTTGATTACCTATGTTATATGGAAAAATGACCCCTTGTTTGTATTGGGAGAAAAAATAATACCACTTGTGTTTTGAAAACAGAATTAGAACAGACTTATTCAAGAGAATGGCTGTGAATCACCAATATGGATGCTAATCAGTGAGGAAATGGGGTCCTTGTATTGAGTATTATTCTTTTAACTTTTTTCCTAATGAAAGGTCTTCACAAAGCCAAAAAGGGTTTTTGAAACATATACTAAAAAGGCTTGTGCAAATGGAGCTAGCTCCATATATTCCAGGATGACAATGTCAAAATATTATGGAAGAGGGTGAACCATTACATAAATCCCAAATTCGCCAATAATTGTGTGATTCAAATGGATTAAAGAAGTTTCCTTGGAAATATTATTTCCTAAATTTAAATCCAATTTAAAAACTTTTCAATAAATAAAGAGCCAAGCTAATTCGCTATACCAACCACACACAATGGAAAAATTGTAAGTTTTCATCAATGTGGCTTGGAATGATTCATTGTTCCAGAAAATTCAGAGAAAACCAACCTCCATTCATAAAAATATTCAAGTGTTCATCAATTCTCAAAGTGCACCTTTTTGATAGTAGGTATAAGTACCATTGGCCACCTACCACTGTCTATGTGAATTTTTTGGCTTATAGTTATTGTTTAAATTAGCTCCTTTTGAATATATAAATGAAATTATTATAAATCCTGTTTGTAACTAAAGTCAATAGTTAATATTTTATTTAATAAAATCCTTTGTCATTTCCGTGAAAATTAAACACCTGAAAGTTGCTTTTAGTTGAAAAGTTGAAATGATAATAATAATTCTTGTTTGGAAAATTCTGAAATAGAACTTTAAATAAAAGAAATATGATTCTTATTAAAACTCAGAAAATGAAATAACATTATGTGGTGTAAAACCTATGAAATTCCACATTAAAAATATTGGTTTTTTCCTTAAATCCCACATTCAACTTCTAGGATCTCTCAAATAACACACCCCCTGACCTGCAGTATTTTGAACATGCAAAACCCCATATTTCTGGCTGTAAATCCCAAATTTTGATACTTGAAATACCAGCCTCTCATATACAAATAACTAGGAATGGTAAATTAAAAAATCACTCAGGGAATATAGCTTTGCATAATAATTTGGTCCATGTGTAAATTTCTTAGGACCAACTTCTTTTAATATAATTCACAGATTATATTTCTTAAAAAAAGGTCACATATATATTTTTGAACTTTAAAAAAGCTCTATACTTATATGTATACCTCAGGAAAGTTATCAAGCTTATCCAATCAAAAACTCAAGCAAGTTTTCCATAAAAATTTAAAAATATTCCAAAAATTAGTATAAATGACTAAGGATAATGAGAGATTTTAGAAGTAATCGTGGCTTAAAAAGGGATATACAGGAATACAGTTGGATTTAGCATTATACCAATCAGGATAAAATGGGAATGGTACCATGGTATTCCATGACAGTTCAGCTGAATATTTTTTTTAGTTTTTGGTAATTATCTATATTGAAGAAGATACCAATAGTATGAAATGATCTTTAAGGGAAAATAATAATAAAATAAGCATTTAATAACACAAATTATATATTTATTAAGGAAAATTGACGACAGGTTTGCTCTTCCAGTGTCACTCCACTGAAATATCCAAGACAAAATTGTGATGGATAGTACCCAAATCAAAGAAATTTATCAATTTTCTCTGTAAATAATTTTTTTATGTATATTTTTTAATATGCTTAAATATAAGAAGTTGGGTTATTATTACAATTAAAATCAAAATGATGAGTTCAATTCATAAAGAGCAGAGTTTTGGGAATAATGGGGGACATAGAGGGTTCAAAACGTGGAATAAAAAAACCTTTTTAAGTATTATTTTGGGAACTTTCATGTATTTTTTCTGTTAAGAACCACCAAAGTATGGGATAATCAACATTGAACTCCTTTAAATGAATAAATGTCCAATTTTGAGGATTGAAATAAGTTATTGTTTAATGGGAAAGGCCATATTACATCAACTTTTCTGTTAATGTGACCTGTAAATTTCTCATTGGAGGTCAAGAAATGAAGAGTGGGACTGGATCCTGGAAATGATATGGTATGTATTATTTTGTTTTGTTTTGTTTTTATCTATAAGTATTGAATAGTTGTTCTATTTTAAGGAAATGCTGAAAGGCCAGTAGGATTGGAAAATATTTTTGGGAAGAGAGAAGGAGTAGGAAATGTGAGTGTAACCACCAGTTTTTGGAGTGTCAAAAAAGGACAGCTGGAAGATTTCACTGCTGTGAGAAATCCTACATTGTGCAGACCTAAGCACAATTTACACACACATTCCTGGTGTTTTTGCGATTGTCTTTTAAAAGTTTTTATTTATATTCCTTTCACTCCCACCTTAATTTTTGTCTATTGATTTTTTTTTTCACTTTATGATTAAAAACAAATTTCTGAAGTCTCCTACTTCAGATTGGTGTGTTCTAAAAATAAACACACCAATCAAAATTTTAATTGATAGAATTTTGCACTTGTACAACTTGCCAAAAACACACTGTTACAGACATAAATGGAAACCCTCATCAAGGAAAATATGTACATTGTAGCACTTGAAATAAGCACTGGGAAAAAATTTCTTCCAAAAAAGATGAAGTGGCCATTTTGAACTTTTTCCCTGATCTTGCATTGAATGAAAATACCAAAAAGAAATCGGAAAGAATAAGAAACCAGGAAGTGTTTAAGAATAAAAAAATGAAAATCTTAAATCAAATATAGTTAGTAAGAAAATTCCACTAAGACTATGTTCTGCTGCATTTCTGACCATTTTGAACACCATATTTTATTTTATATTTTATTATTTGGTTATAACTTGCATGTGGAATCAGTAAAGTAAATTTACAAAAGGCTCATGACATGCTTTTGCATTTATTTCAGCTCATCTCCATTGAAAATTACTCCAAGGAGATGATGGTTTTGGATATTCCTTTTGAGCTCCAGAAAATTATCAAGAACCTCAATATCAATTCTCCATTAGAGTTAATTACCTGCTGTCCTAAATGTTATTTGATTTATGATGTTGAGGTAGCTCATGCAGAGGGTACATATAAAACTAAAATCAATAGGGCTATTTGTGGCTCTGAATTATTTGTCCAAGGAAAATTAAAGCCCCTTCAATCTATAAAATTAAACAATGCAAAAGAAATTCCATCTACCTCTTGACATTGTGGTCAAATTTGGCTACCAGGACAACCACACCTACAAGTTCCTTACTCAACATTCATTTTACAGCCTGTGATAAGCTGGCTAGAGTGGTTTATAAATGTGTCTGGAGTAGGAGAATAAATTGATTAATGGGCTTCAAAGGTATCCTCTTACATGAATGCTTTGATAACTGAAATTTGAAAATCTCAATTATGGAGGGAAGTGTTTGGTAATGATAAGAGTAATACCCATCTGGAACTCGGAGTTTCCCTATTTGTTTATTGGTTTAATACTAGGGGCAACAAAGTATCAATCAGATTAATAGATCTCAATTGTCTCAACCTTCCACCCTGACTATGATTTCAACAGGCGTATACCTGTCTTTCTGGACTCATAAATGCAAAAAGCAACTGGATATGGTAACAATCAAGCATTTAAAATCTCAACACCAAAATATCCTCACGGCCACAAAACATCTGTAAGACTGGCGAGTCTTGTTGGAGAAATTGCAGCCAATCACAAGGTCTATGGTTTTATGTCACATTCTGCAAAATGATTTTGCTCATGGTGTGAAATCAAGCTTAGAAGAATTTGAAATCCAAGAAGTGTGCTTGCCTCAGCTTTGAAATGGAAAGAAGCTGATACAGAAAGCCAAAAACAAGAATTAGAAAAAGAAACTGGGATTTGATGGTCCAAGCTCAATACTCTACCTTATTGAGATCCTGTTTTCTGTATCCCAATTGGAGTGATGAATAATTGGTATGATGGCCTTCTGAAGTAACATTTCTGCTTTTTTTTGGGATTTATATCAGATTTTTTAAAAAGAACCATTAAAAAAGAAGATGTATCTGACTCAGATTAAGAGTTCATGGACATTGATGATGTTGAGACCTTGGATGAAAAATAATAAGAAATTTAAAGGGATTTATTTCAGAACAAGTCAAAAATAATATACAAACAAGAATTCAATACGTTATTGTGCCAAAGGCAGTAAGCTGTATCACATCTAAGGTTGGATCTACTGCAAATGGAAAGCTGAAAGCAAGTGAGTGGTGGGCCTTGTTTTCAGTATACATTCAATCAGTTGCACTTGCTTTATTTTAAGAGGGAAATTCATCACGCCTTTTTGTATATTTACAATATAAAGAATAATTACTCAAACCCTAAGTAGATGATATTTATTATGAATATTCAATAACATTGTAAATATAATATAAAAAGGCCTCAAACTTATTACATTAATAATTTCCCTTAGGGGAGATTTATTCCCATTTTCATTTTTTACGATTACTGATTTTTATATCTATTATCATCTACTCAGGTACGCAACTCACAAGGAGAGATGAAATGTATATTTATAATTTAGAATCATAAATTTTTATTATTATTTGTATTTTCAAAGATATTATATCAATTGATTTATCAATTAAAATTTGTTTGATTTAAAAATAATGTCAATAGGTTATGGGCCTTTGTCTGCTAGCTGCATATTGATTATACCTCTACCAAGTTATTTCTTATATCGTTTATCTACATTTTCCCCCCTAAATATCATCCTCGATCATTCCACTACTTGTTCTGGAAAATCTCTCTCAAAACCATTACCATCCTCTAATATCCATCATACTTCTACCTAAATGGGAAACCCTTCTAGATTACCTGATATTACTAATCTTCATATCCTTGATTCTGTATCTTTGGCCAACAAATAGGCTGAAATCCAACAATGCTTCTCTTTAATTGCGGATAGGATACGTCTAAGGATTTCTGTCTATGGATCAAGCTTTGACACTTGGCCACACAATATGATCAGCACATGGGCAACATGTTGTATGGATGACACTAATTACTTTGATACTACTCAAAAAGATTATGACATTTGGAGCAACCGAACAATCTCTTTTTGATTCCATTATTGCCCGACCTGTCATGACTCATTAAAGAATGGTTTATCAACCAATAAAGAGGATATTTAATAAAGCTTCCTGGTAATCTATCATACATCATTATAATCTTCTATTCAATCCTGTGGACCAGCGTTCAGATCTCACAAGAAATGTTATCAATATGGATGAGTCTGTTGAGGCCATTTAGAGTTGGATTGGACCCCTCAATGGTGGAAAGGTTATTACTTTATCTATATTTTTTTGATTGCTAATCTTCTTCACGAGATCACCTTTGCTCTCGCTACTAGGATGGCGGAAGGTGGAACCTTGGAAATTAATGCAGAGGACATACTCAACATTGTACAGCAAATGAGCAAATCCAATGTTAATTCACAATACAACTCTGGACAGATATCAAAAATTAATGCAAATTAGAAAAGGGCAAGATCAGCTAACTATCAGCTTCCTAATACCCCTTCTGAAAGGCAAAAATTTCATAATTCATTGGTAGAGCCAGGTTCTGCATCTCCAATTGCAAATAGATCTGAATAATGGAAGAGGAAATGGCTCACCCCATGGAACCCTTTCTTTTACTGTGGTGACGAAAGCCATTGGGCTCCAGACTTACCTGCTGGTATGCAAGCAGCAAATGCTTGGGAATATTCTTCTTGGAAGCAAGAAGAATTTGCTCGCATTGGTGCAGTACCCATTCTCAAAAACAATGAAGCATTGTTAGATTATAGAGCAACCCACTCTTTAGTAGGAGATATTTTGCTCTTTGCTAATGTGAGGAAGACTAACATGAGTCTGTTGGTTGCATTGTCTCATCAATTTCCAGTAGATTAAATCGGAGAAACTTGACTACAAACAAATCAAGGTCATTTAATGATCAAGGATGTTTTATTTTGTGCATCAATACTGGGGGTGGTTCTATCTATTGGTCATTTAATTTCTCAAGGAATTGGGGTAAAATTGTATAGGCATAAATTCATATTATGGCAAGACGATGCTATTTTTTTCTCTTTTAAACTAAACTTTCGCTGGTTTTTATGTCTCCTATCAATGTCGGGCCACAACATGATTAGCGCTATTTATGAGGATTCTGCGGCTCTTCCTATTAATTATAGTACTAAACCATCCAATACCAACAATGGTGACCTGAATATGTTATGGCCTTGTCGCCTGGGCCATTTGTCTATTAGAAGTATTAAAAATTTGATGAAATTTAAAGCCGCTGATGGTATTCCAACACACTCTCTTGATAATATTAAAATCTGTCACCCATGTTTCATATAGAAAGCTGAAAATCAAACATTCTCTTCTCCATCTCAAAAGAATATTGAGAAGCAAGGGGATCTAATAGCTTCTGACTTAATTAGACCTCTACCAACTAGCTTGGATGGCAAGAAATCGGTGCTAATGATCCAGGACTCATTTTCTAGAATAACGGCAGTAATCTCGCTTAACAATAAGTCTGAAGCAAAACATAAATTCAGGCTATGGATTCTCTGCTTTATTAACTCCACTAACTTCAAGGTCAGAGCTGTACAAACAGATAATGGTGCCAAATTTTGAAACACTTTTTTTGATTATTATTTAAAAGAACGAGGCATTATCCATGAACTATTGATACCATATGAGAATCACAAAAATGGCAAAATAGAGCAATCACTGAAATAGCAAGGAATTCCCTTATAGCAGCAAATTTACCAATAAATCTATGGCCTTGGGCCTTCAGGCATGCGGTATGGATATTCAATTGGACATTACATGTGGACAGTAAGAAGACACCTTATGAAATTGTTGGGAAAAAAAAACCTTCTCTGCTTCCTCTCTGTGTCTTTGGTGCTAAATCATATATATAAAGCCATTTATTTAGGAAAAATATTTCTGCTAAGGCATTAGTTGGGTATCATTTAGGTATTAATCCAGACTCTAAGGGTTGGTTATTTGGGTTACCCAACAAGAAGACTGTTGTATGTTCTGCAAGTGTCAGATTTGACAAGGAATCGTTTTACTCAGCTTCAACAGATCTCAACCCTACTCTCTCAGGCATACAAGTAAAAGATCTGTTTGATTCATCTATGATCCACCAACTAGAAATGCAAGACTCTTTCGTTTCAATGATTAAACTGAACCACAATTCCTCGAATGAGATGCCAAATGATTTCAATTCTGCAATGTCCTAAAAAGATTTGGTCTATTGGGAGAAAGCTATCGCCAATGAAATACAAAGTATGAAAGAACAAGACGTTTTTGAGATTTACACATTACACAATGCTCTAAGAGAAGTTCCCCAAGAATCAATTTTGAGCACCAAATGGGTATTCACTAAGAAAAGTAAACAGGAACGTTTTAAGGGTAGATTTGTGGCAAGGGGTTTCTGAAAAATGAAAGGGATAAACTTTGACAAGACGTTTGCTCTAACCCCTACATTTGGTGCGCTGAGAATGATATTTTCCATTGCTTGTTTGAAGAAATGGTTGATCCATACCTTTGATGTCAAAGTTGCTTTTCTGCATAGCTTAATTAAAAAAACGCTTTATATATGGCCACCAAAGGGTATTGAATTACCAGGTAAATTGGTTCTCAAATTAAAAAAGGAATTATATGGGACAAAGCGGGCAGCCAGAAGCTGGTGGGCACATCTGAAAGAAATCTTACAACAAATTGGTTTCAAAATGAATGTCAAGGACCCTAGTATGTATTATTTTGACTCAAAAGAAGGACAGGAAATCCTATGGATTCACGTCGATCATGGTGCACTCACTGGATCATCTTTTAGGCTTTTAGATTACATTGCATCTGAACTCAATAGGAAATTACAAATTAAATGGGACAATGTCATCAATGGACTGGCTGGTTTATCAATTGTTGAAGACAACCAAGAATACAAATTTCATCAGATGGATTTATGTGACAAATTAATTTCTCTTTCGCCAGGCACAATCACTGTGACCTCTCCTTTACCATCAAATTGTGATCTTCAATCAAATCCTTTGAAAGTAATGGACAAAGAATACCTGAAGAAAATAGGAATGTTATTATACATTGCACAGGGATAAAGACCTGATATATCCTATGAAGTCAACTATCTCGCTAAGCTCTCTTTGGGAAGGATTTAATAACCTCATTGCTTATATCAGGAAGACATAAATGAATGGAATAAGAACATCTAAATCGATTCAGACACCAATGTTAAGATGTTATGTTGATGCTAATTGGGGCGGTGAGGGTAATCGATCCACACATGGGTTCATACTCATGCATGGTGATAACCCTATTTTATGGAAATAAAAATTTCAAATGACAGTGGCTGCATCAACAGCTCAGGCTGAATATATCGTTCTACCTTTTTCTGCTAGAGAATGCTTATGGATGTCAAACCTGTATTGTCCTCTTCTTGATGAACCTATCCCGAGGCTTTTATCCAATAAAAATACAGCAATTGGTATAGAAAGTGACTCAGTCAGCAGGAAGAAGACTAGGAACTTAATTTGTAAATTCAATTTAATCAATTAATACATTGACCTTACATGGATTGGCACTCATCAACAGCTTGCCGAAATCCTAACTAAGTCCCTGGGACAGGTGAATGTAAAGAAATTTGTGACTACTGTGACTTTTACATAACTATTGTTATGGAGGGAAGTGTTGTATATTTACAATATACAGAATAATTACTCAAACCCTAAGTAGATGATATTCATTATGCATATTTAATAACCTTGTAAATAGAATATAAAAAGGCCTAAAACTCATTACATTAATAATTCCCTCAGGGGAGATTTCTTATAATTTTTATATCTATTATCATCTACTAAGGTACACAACTCACAAGGGAAGATTTCTTCTCATTTTTATTTTTTAAAATTACTGATTTTTATATCTATTATCATCTACTCAGGTACACAACTCACAAGGGAAGATTGAATATATATTTCTAATTTAGGATAATAATTTTTATTATTATTTGTATTTGCAAAGATATTATATCAATTTCTTTATCAATTAAAATTCATTTAATTTATAAATCACATCAATAAAACTTCTTATTGATACAAAATCTCTTATTAAATGTACTGAAATTGTTGGTGAAAAAACAATCACAAAAGAAGATTAATTGTTCTTCTCCCAACCCTATCAATGATATCAGAATACAGAAAATGAATTATTCAGAAAAATCAATTGTACATCCAATCATCATTATGCAATGCATATACCCAAACACCTCATACAATGGGATTATTGGAATTCAGTGGTGAGCTTCTGGTTGGAAACTTACAAAAGATTAAAAAACAATCAATCAATGGTAAGTCATTTATTTATAGAAAATTGGGGTATTTGAATCAGTTATGTAATCTTTGATCTTCCAAACCAGGTGCTGAAGAGGAAACCATAATGAAAAATTTAGTAAAATGCAAAGACTCCACCAAGTTGCAATAAAGTACAGTGGCCCGAAGCATATATTCGGACACTACCTGCACGGATAGCATGCGCGCGAACCGCGCGCGATCATTTTCGATCGCTTTTGCTCAAAATCTTTTAGAGTCCTCGTTTTTCACTCGTCCTCCTTTTCTTTATAATTATTTTTATTTTTTGATCTCCTCTTTTTTCACTCTTCCTCGTTTTCTTTTCTTTATCTTTATTTTTATTTTTGAATTGTTTTATATTTATTACTCAATTTATTTATTTTTTCTTTTTTTTATATTTATTACTCAATTCATCAATAATTCTCAACCTCGACTCATCGACTTATTCGTCAAAACATTGATAATTCTCAACGTCGACTCTCATCGACTTATTTGTCAAAACATCCATAAATCTCAACCTCGACTCATCGACTTGGACTTTATTTTATAATTGTAAGCACTTGTGATTTTTCGGTTGCACAGATTGCTGATTCTCTTTACCTTTATTCGGTCACCTAGATTAATGGCCCCTTATGTTGAAGTCGAGCTTAGGGAACAGATCGTCGGTATGAGGCAAGCAGGAGTATCCATTAGAGGGATCTCCAATGCCACGCATGTGGCCAAGTCGACTGTTTGGGGTATCATCAATTGTTACAATCAACGAGGCCATTGCAAGAACAATGACAAACCTGGTCGGCATACGATTTTGGATGACAATAACCGTGCCAACCTTGATTCTTATTTGGTGGACCATCGACAAGCCACACTTGCGGATTTGGTGAATACAATTCCTAAGGCAATTGCAAGTCGTACTGTCAGAAAAGAAATCCACAACCTTGGCAAACAATCGTGTGTGGCACCCAAAAAACCCTACCTACTACCAATCGATTTCGCTCGTCGCTTGGAATTTTCTCAGCAGCTTCATGTGTGGAATCCCCATCAATGGGGGCGCATCATATGGACCAATGAGTGCTCATTTGAGCTAGGGAAGAAGAGCGACCAGGTGCAAGTATGGCGAACTCCAAACGAAAAGTACGATCTCGCCAATCTGCAAGTCAACCATTGATCCGGCCGCCGTTCGATAATGATTTGGGCCTGTTTCGTTGGGTCCACCAAGGGACCACTGAATGCAGCAGCATTCATCAAGCAAGTATACAACCCCGCTCTCCTCCCGTTCTTAAGCCAGATGGCCAATGCCCCGTATATTCAAGGCCGTCAGAATATCGCGATGATGGAAGACGGGGCCCCCATTCATACCGCTCGATTATCAAATGAGTGGCGTCAGGCACATGCGATCGCAAAGCTACCTTGGCCAGCACACTCTCCGGACCTCAACCCCATTGAGAATGTTTCGCGCAAGATGAAATCACGTGTAATCAAGCACTACAACCCCCACACCATTGCCGAATTGCGAGTGGCTATTTACGGGGCATGGAATGACCTTCCTGCACAATTCCTGGCGGACCTCCTCTTCAAAATGCATGATCGCATGAAATTTGTAATCAATCACAATGGAGGTCCTACCAGATGGTAGGCTCTTTATCCTCTGCTTTTCAGCCAAATCTACATGGCACTTTCTTATTTTTTCAAACAAATATTGTTTGCTTTTCATATTCTTTTCGTAGTTACAAATATATTGATTATTCATAGCAGAACTACTATCAATAGCCATGTTTTTTTGAAGTGTAATCTATAAGCGCGCATCATAATATGTGAAACAAAACATTGAGAAAACATGCCACAATGGCTTTTTGTAAATAAGCTTGCCAAGAGCGCTTTGAACCTTGTGCCCAAAAAAATACAGGGGTCCGTGCGACTCTGTATTTTTTTTTTGTAAAAAAAGTGTCCCAATATATGCTTCGGGCCACTGTACAGGGATAATAAAATACCTCAAATCTCAATATAAAAGGTCTAGATAATGAGACATATATCAGGCTCTTCAAGTTTCTACAAAAAAGAGAAAAAAATTGAATGAGAAAGCTGCTTTATCCAAACAAAAGGCTGGTTCTCCAGAATTATGATTTTTAAATAAAATATTTATATTTGTGGTTTGGAATGAAGGTTTCAGAAAAAAAACATCTAACAACCTCATATATATCAAACCAGCAGTGGGAGAAATAATTTTTGGAAAAAAGCTCATATTCTGGATAAAGACTGACAAAATACATGAAGGCCCAGTCTTGTTGATACACTGGTTGATGATGTAAAGAGTTATGAGACGTTTTTTAAGCTACTTTATTCATTTTTGGTTTCCTGAAATATTAATAATTTGAAGTTTAACAACCATCTCAGCTTTATAGATGGCTCAGAAATTGTGGGTTTAGCAGCTTACCGCAGTTTACCACCATGGGCATTAGGGTGCAAGGATATCACTGTGCTGGTATTCCTAATGAATAAGCTTTTCGATTAAGAGCTATTTTTGGAATTTTTGTAGCTTGAAATGACATAAATGTTTTCAGAAAATCATTTCACAAGCAGATTCAAATGTTTTTAAAAATTTCAAAAACTATAATATACATCAAACTTTTGCATTTTGTTTCATTGAAACTACTGCTAAGATCTACATTAAAACGATTATATATATTTATTCTTGAGTTTTCTATGATTAACTATTTATAATTACATGTCAATTTTTTTCAAAATAAGTTAAAATTATTGAGAGAAATGTACCCCTGTTCCTATAGTAAGCTATTGTAAAAAAAACTAACAAGCTTATATAAAAACAACTGTGGAATTCATTTTAATATAATAATTTCTTTAATAGGAATGATAGAAATTTTATTATCTTAATTAGTATAATTTTACCATGATGATGATGATGAGATCCTTAGAATTCATAAAGATATGATTTTCAAAATGACAGCTTTTTATTAGGAAGATTATTATACTTTTATTATCCAAATAATGCCTTTTTTAATTTTTGAGTTTAAACAATAACAATGAAATAAATTTTCATTATCAGAATCGGAGCCTTAAATTTTTTAAGATACTACATTTAAAAATATATTTTCTTTGCTAAAATGATAAAATTTTTATCATTTCAACATATAAAAGCTATGATACAAATGATTCCCTTATCATTTTCTGTGAGGAGGATATTATTTTTTATCATCATTATATAAAAAGTCTTATGATCTCAATAACCCTTACTTTAATTTCAAATAATCTATATACTAATATCTTTAAAATACAATTGATATTAAAATTTACAGAAGGATATTTTCATTGATATAGTACTTATCAAATAATCATGTAGAAAATTACCTGTTCTTATTATAACAATTTTGTGAATTGTGAAATAATTCAATTTCATTAATGAAATTGATAAAAATTGTATTATTTGAAAAACTATGGTATCAATCTCTCAACAATGATATCTTTATTAAAATAAATGAATTATCCAAATTAAAACTTTTTATTGTTAATATGATGTTGTTTTTACTATAAAAAAAACTAACCCTTAACCATGGAAATAATTAATTTTGGTTAGTTAAGGAATGAAAATCAAAAAATTGTTCTGTGATTTACATAAATTTAATCTCAAAGTTAAAAATATAATAATTGATTTAAGAATAGTTTCTTTTTTACATAAGGATAATAAATTTTTCATTGAAAGGATACAATAGCTATGATTAAGGTGATATCATTCAGATTTTCTGATATAAATATAATCTCTTTATTATAATGATAAGAAAACTTTTCCGATATTGAAAAAATATCTTGTTTCCCAAATAATAAACTTACTATTGTTCTTCAAAAAGAATTGAAATTATTGAGTTCAGAATCCCTTCAATATATCCCTCATAATATCTATAGGAATAGTATTTTATTATTGTTAGAAACATATGAATCTATCAAGCTTATTATCATTTCAATATGAAGAATAATCACAAGAATAGCTTAAGGTTAATTATTTCTATAATATATTAAGTGGTTATTTGAAGAATGAGCATCCCAACTCCTACGATCTCAACAAAAAGTTGGATATTATTCTAAATTTCATATAAATACTTGATATTCATTTTATCACAGAAGTTTTTCCCTTTCAACTATTAAGCTTTCCTCTTCAACATGATCTCAATGCTATTATCATTTAATGAGAGCTGAGTTTTTTGAAAATTCAGCTTTTCAATTATCAAAATAATGAGGTTTAAATTTTAAAATAAATGATCTTGTCCTTGTTAATCTCATAAGAAACTGTCTTACTGAGAATATAAATTTGTTTCAATTTGAATGAATGAATAATTTTTCATAGAAAAAGAATTATCAATATTCAAATAATTCCTTCCTTTGATAAATATAAGCTATAAAGAGGTGACTATAAAGAAAAACTGCTGGTATTTCTCAAAAGGATAACTGTTTTAATACTGGGATAATCAAAGGCATATTGTTTTAGTACTCAAAACTTTATATTCAGAAAATTCTGCATCAGTTATGACAATAATAATGCTTCCATCAATAGAATAACCCCAATTTTATTATTAAAATAAACAATAGAAAGGCTATGAGTGGAAAAATTATAGATATATCATGAAAATTTGAGCCATGGTGTAATTTTAACATAATAAACCACATCCTAGGAAAGATGATATGAGAGGGGCTATTACTTGGAGAATAAAAACATTAATTATAATTGTAAGAAATAAAAAATTCTTATTATGAAGGTACAAACCATTTTCCTAAGAATTGAGAGAGAAATATACCCCCAGAAATAGATAAAAATGATATAGGTTATCACAACCATAAGTGCTTTATTCCTAATAAGATAAAATTTCTCCTAGCAAACCCATGACCTTGTCCTCATACGAGAGTAATATTTCTAGTATTAAAATTTTTAAATTTCCACTATTGTGGTAATTGAAGCTTATCTTAGACTTAAAATACCAACAAACCATCCCAGTAAGATAATTCCCATATTTTGAATGATTGATTACAAATATATGTGATATGCAAATAATATCATTTTTTGATTAGAATTATGTGATTTATTTTGTTCAAAGGAATAAATATTTTGGCACCAATTATTACTTGTGTAATTAATATTGTACCGGATGCTTTATAGTATTGATGATAGTCTTTTTACCACTATATTGAAATTGTTACTCTTCTAATCATCAAGATAATAGGAAATTTATTCACAAAACAGTAACAGCTTCATTATAAAGATAGAAAGATTGTATTTATTAAGATCATGGTGCTGTAATAGCCGTCAAAATTATCCTTTTTGTTTTTGAATAATATCATCTTACCCTTAAGGGTAAGAAAATGAGTTCTATCCAAATGCTAATTTTGATCTTTTCAAAGTTGAGATCTCTCTGGCATCGAAACAGAGAATAATTTTTTTTTCAAAACCAAATATATTACTAATCACTACATAAGTCATGTGGAAAGAACCAATTTTTCACTTGTAAAATAATCAATAGTGACACACTATGCTCATAAACAAAACAATCTTAATAATAAGAAGCAAGTTCTTGAAAAGAAATATTCACCGAGGAATTTGCTGGTAAAAAATACCTTAAGTGTTTCTTGCTTTCCTGCTTAAAAGATATTGATTCAATATTGATTTTGGAAGTTTTAAGAATGTCCCATAAGCTATTTTGTCATTTTATCAAACAAATTACCAAATAAATTTCCTGCTTGATTTATGGTGAAACTTTTGAAGGAACCCTTGTAGCTTTGTGGATTGGAGCTTTCTGTAAAAACAAAACTATTTTCCACACAGGTTACCATAAAAATACAAATCTAAATTATTAATATAAAAAACTCATCTATATAAAGCTATAAAAAAAGAAGAATAGGAAAACATAAAAAAATTACTATTTATAAACTTGGCTTTTCATCTGGAACCACATGAGTCCAAAGCTACATACTCAGCTCTTTTTATAATTGGTAACAGCATTTTTAATTATTCTTGTATCTTTCAAATGTATCTTTTTCCATGTATAATTAAATGCATCTTACTCAAGTTTAATCTAATTAATAACAAGCTTTCTAAATATACCATCTACTCCATTTGATTTTAAGGGAACTGTGGCCCTGACTGAAAACAGAACAATTTAGATCTTCAGAATGTTCCATATCAGTATCTTCATCTATGAGGTCATTGATCCCTTCCTCTGGCTTCTGGGGATAGTCATTCTCATCCTCATTCTTACTAGATATTGCCTTGGAATCTTTTCTCACTTCACCATCCAGCCCCTCTAGCTCTTCTTTTGGGTGGATTTTGTGTGAGATATCATAGGGCTCAATAAGTTGAGATCATTAATTCTCTGTAAAAGGTCTATTGCCAGGCTCTTAATCAAGATGTTGAACAATGCACAAATATTATGAAGAATTGGGCTGGAATGCAACATTGAATGAATCAGAAGTAGTGAGCCTTTAGGTATATTCTACATACCAAAATAGTCCACAATTAATATTAAAACAAATTCCGAACTATGAATAACCCATAATTAATGCATATATCCAAAATGTATCATTTTTGTTTCAGGAAAAGATTAATAACTTTTTTGTGAGTAAGTAAATACACGGATTTAAGGCTGAGCTTGTATTCTACACAAAAATTTACCTAGGGTAACTTCATAGAGTGAATAAGCTTAAATTAACTCTATGAGGTGGTAATATGGAGAATACTTCAATAACACATAAAAGAATCAGAAATTTTTTGTTTTTCTCAATTTCACGCCAAAATAATGGGAATGTGAGGAATAAATGTTACCACACACTAAGGTTATTGTTATGCATTACATACACTTTTGGTACAACCATTGTGGGTATTGGTCTTTAATCCTGAATTACTATTTTTTACGTGAAAATAGCTAAGGGGGAAAAGATATCAAAGAGAGCCAGGGAACCCAGCTTCTGAGGCCTCTGAAGCATGGATATCTCTAAATCTTGGATTTATGGCTGATAATGGCACAATTAGTATACCAAAACCTTTTGGGAACTTGGCTACCAAGCTAAACTCCATGTAAATCATAAGAAAATTGCAAATAAGCTGCTATTTTGATGTAACAAGGAGGTAAAGAGCAACTATTAATCCTGTAACCACATCAATTCTTACTAGTTTTCCATGGATAAACCTTAGAGGATTGATTAAAGCCATTTTGGACTAGTATCCATTCATTTACCTCATGGAAACCAGCTATACTGTGCTATTTGCAATTCTATGTAGAAATAAGGTAAAAACTTCAAAACTTCATTAAAAATACAATTCTTAATAAATATTTCTGAAACCTTCAGGACCAATTGAGAATGGTGTGATCAATAAAAAAACAAAGAATAATTTTGACTTCATAATTGAAATTGAAAGTTTAATTTACAATCCATTTTGATGATTCCACATGAACCACTGAATCTTCAAAAATTCACAGAAAATACAACCTGCAATGAAATTTCCAATAAAATTGATAAATTTGCGAAATTAATGTTTATTTTGAAATAAAAGAAGACTTAAAGTTGTTTCTCTTTTTATTCTTAACCGTAAATGGGTTGGTAGTCACATAAATGACTCAATTAAGTAATTATGATAATCTTATGTGACAACTGATGATTCAATTAATAATCCAAAAAGAATAATTGTTTTCTCACCCACTGGTATTTCAGTTTTCTCTGGGAAATTCCTCTGTGATCCATTGTTGACTTAAACAAGGCCTCCTATTTCTGTTTTTTCCATATCATCTTATTATTCAATCATACCTTTAGTACCAACAAGTAAGTATTAGTTAAATCTTCTCTTGAGTGTTTCAAATCTTTCCAAATAGATCAGAAATATGTGGAATCATACAGATATACCATTTACAATAGTAATTATCTTTCACATTTTTTGTATTATTGTTATAAAGCTATTTTAATCCATTAAATCCACAATTGATCAGTCAAATCTCTATACCAATACTTTAAAGGTTTTATTGGAGTATTAGTGAGTGGTTTTATTAATTATTGAAGTTTTTCTCTAGTAATAGTTTTCTTTCAAGGATTATCCTTATAATTATTATTGCGAAGAATAATTATACATAATCAAATAGTTTTATTATTTTAATAGAGAAGTTTTATTATTGAATACTTCTTGCAATTGATTCTTGTAGACAATTACTGCTTACTGTTATAATCAGTGGTAGTGTATAGAAAGTAAAAGAAATAAATAAATAATTCATCATTCAATTGTGGTTATAATTGATTTTTTATTATATTTCATAAGAACAGTCATAGTACTGTTGATTAATAGTGATATTATCAAAAGTCTTATAGAAACATCTTACAGAAGCTGTGGGTTTTTTCACAGGGGAAGTTATTGAAAAAAGGGGGATTGTAAAAGTCAATGGGGAGGCATTTTTGGAGTTTTAGTGCAAGCTGATTTAAGGGGAGTCTCAGGTACATGCTGTTAATAGTGCTGAGATGACTTGACTTCCATTTCCAACCACCTTTTCTATTTCTTTGTAAAGACTTTTCATGAATATGGTTTCAGATTTTGATCAGCATTAATTATTTTTGATGTAGTAATTCCTTGTAATTGGATCTCTTGCATGATGACTATGAGAATCTACATTTCCTAACAATGTTAAATATTGCTTAGGGAAATTCTATAAAAAACCAAATTCATATCTAATATTCTTGAGCTGAATGAAAAAATGTAGGTCAGAAATATGAAAACACTACTAAATATAGATTTTTTTCTCACTCTTAATCTCCACCATGAGACAGTACTCCTATCATGATTCTTTTTGTTTCCTTCTTGTATTTTTTGCAAGTGAACAAAACACAATGTGATTATATTCTGCTCCAAGTAGTTGAATGTCATTTAAAAACAGTAAGTTGATATTCTTGTACTCAAAGGCTCCCCCAGAAGAAATCTGGAAAGAATTCTGAATTCAACTGATACGACAGGACTCGTTTTAAATGCATTCACTTGCATCATTGAGGTCTGGGGCCCATCAATGTATTCCAAGCTTGGCCAATAATTATTGGATATATAATACTGAGAAGTCCTTCATATTAATAATGCCATGGGAAATCTTTTCTTTACTGCTGTGAAACCTATCAGAGTAATATTTTGGTTTTCTGATGCCAATAGTGTTGCTACAGTGCTTTGCGTAGAAGTTGAAATTTCTTCTTGAAATAAGAAATGTGTGTTGAACTCTTTCACAAACAAAATCAGGTGATATAGGAATTGAATCTTGATAAAGGAGTCCCCATAAAATTTTGATATGTGTTGCAAGTGCTTTCAAGGAGTAATATGAATAGAGAAAAAAAAAGTGAATAAATACATTTACAGTTTGGAACTCTTCAGGAATTTACTTGTTAGCTGATGGGGGCTTTGCTTTTTTGGAGATGTTTTTGGATACTTATTTTATTCTTGTTTTATATTTTATAATTTTCTTTTTTTCTTGAAAATGGTACCTGGTTTCTTTTTTGATTGTCCATTAAATATTTTATTTTTATTCAATGTAGTTTTTGTTTGTTTGCCTTCTAATTCTTCTCATGATGCAAGAAGTTGATTTGGAAGATGTAGATTATTGACTTGGGAGAGTAGCCCCATAGTGCATGATCATGGGAGTGAATTTGTTCTTAAAGTTGTCTTATTTCCTGGGCTTCCGAATTAAAATAACTATTGACATCTTCCATAACAGAGGATCCAGAATGGTAGGAGGAAGAGTTATTGTGGTGTCTGGAATTTATAGTTAATTTTTGAAAATAAGTGAATTGAACATGGAAGTAGTTTTTGTTGAAATGATATGACTTTGGTTTTTTTGATCAACTGTAAATAGGTAATAAATGTAAGAAATAAAACAATAAATGTAGGGAATAAAGTAATAGAGGTAAAAAGCAATGGTAAGTAAGCAATCCTGAAAATAAAGTAGTAAAGAGTTATGAGACAAATTCTAAAGATGACAAACAAGAGTGAAAAGATGGTTGGGAAGGGGGAGAACAAAAAAGGTGGAAAAGGAAACTCTAAATAGTTAAAAGGAAGGGATCCAAACATAAAAAGAAGTATAATAAATAGCTCATGATCTAAAAAAATGGAATGAAAATATTACATACAAATTTCAGTTCCTTTGGTTTTTTTTATTTTTTAAATCAATCAAAGACCAAACAGAATGAGCTCACAATTTCATGTTCAATTCTACTGCTTTTCTGATTTAATCCTCCCTCAATAATTTAAAGGTTAATTCATTATTTTTTTCTTGAAAAGAAGGATTCCTCAGCCAATTACCAAATGAAATGATCTTGAGTTGAGAAGAAAATGAATGTTCAATTGTTTTCTTATATTTCCAAAAAATGGTTGTGAGTTGATTAAACAGTGCTTTAATACAAAGGTAATCAGGTCTTGGACTCAGTGAGCTGTACCCATGGCCTAAAGTAAATGTTGTGGTTGGCTAAGATGTTCAGACGTCTTGCCTATGTCACCATTACCTATGTAAAGTTCATCATGAAATATGATTGCTCATGTCAGGAATTTCATGGAAGTGGTTGGTAAGGAAGTAGACATTTCATGGGTTCAAGAAATGTAAAGGAAACCCTCAAAATTGAGGGTTTTGGGAGAATTAAATTTCTGGAAGTTTTGAGTAGTTTTAGGAATTTTAAAAAAGAATACAGGAAAGACAGGTAATCAGTCCTACATGTATTTTCATGAAAATGTGAAGCCTAACTCATAAGTAAGCCCTCAAAGGCCAGAAAACTATAAATCAGTGAGCTCACCTGACTAATGAGTAATCAATCAAGTAATAAACAAATAAAAAGGCTTCAGCGCCAAAATTAAGGTTGGGTTTTATTTCACATCCACATGTTACATGAACAAGTGAGATAATTGATATGATTGGTGAGAAAATTGTCATGTAAATATGAAAAGTGAAGTGAAGCAACCTTCTTGGTCAGAAATCTATACTCATGTCACATTGCAACAGCTTTCCCCTGAAAATACAGAATTAAAGTTTGCACTGCTTTGTGAAACCACCAGAGGCTGAAAATTTCTGAGTCACCTGTTTCTTTCACTCCTATGGAGGGCTCCATGGATATAAATAGAGGCCCTCTCTCCCATTTCTTCCCTTTTACCCATTTAGAAATTGTAAATTAAATTGATTTTTTCTGATCCCTCCTTTAGAAAGGTTATACCAAAAATGCATTTTGATAAATTAATCCCAGTAACTGAGGTTTTTTGCTGACAGATTAGAAGAACCAATAGTGTGAAAAGAATTTAATTTATCCCTCACTAGCAGGTAGACTTGTAGTTGATTAAATTAATTGGGATTCTAAAGCTTGAAGCTCATGAGCAAGGTGTCACAGCCACAATCAGGGGAAAATGGTATTAAGTCCTATCTTTACTCATGCCAACCAGACTGGAAAATAAGTAGCACCAATCAGAATTTAGCTTTAGAAACTTTCTTGAAGAGCTCAATACAGTCTGGAATCCCCAATACAGCCTTGGATTCATAAATCTGGGACTGTATGAGAACCAACTCCCACCAAATCTCCTGTACAGAACCTGAGAATCAATACAGGGCCTGAATTATGCAAAGTCAATTTTATCAATGATTTATTTCAAGAAAATTCACTCTTTGAATCAGGGCTGGTGGATTCTCACATATACCAGCCCCTCTTTCTCCCCCTGGGGATTCCTCCCCAGTTAATTAATATATTTGATTTATAATTTGATAAATAATGTTATTTCTTATTTTGGAATATGATATTTCTTGGTATTAAGTTGCTCTTTGCATTTCATCACCTTTTCAGTAGAGCATTGGTGGCCATATCCTTATTAACCCTTCTCTTTTTTTCTTACCAGTTGAAACAATGGACTTGGACTTGTTTGTGGTTGGCTCTTTAATTATTTAGTATTATTATTTGTTGTTTCTCCTTTTCTTATATATCTTTCATTAGAAATATCATTATCGTTCAGCTCTTAAGTATACTCTTCATCTTATAACACTTGAGCCCTCCATCAATGAGTGCCAGGACCTCTTCACTTAGAAGAGCCCCTGTGACACAAGGAGTCTCTATGGGTTGTTTTTTAAGCCCTTAGAGTAATTTTTAGAGATTTCTAAAAGAAAAAATAATCCAAAAGTAGCTGTGTAGGCTTTAAAATGAAACCTAATCATTCTTTCACTCAGTTTTGAATTAGTTTTTGTTTTAAACCTCCTCAAGGAGATTCATTTTGCCTGTTTTAAAAAAAGCCTGCACAAACAGAGTAATTGGCTAATAACAAATGAATTATCATCAAGGAAAAGAAAAGAACAACATAAAATTAAATAATTTTGCTTTTAGTTGAGATTAGTGTATAATCTATAGCACATAGCTAGTATTATTATAAAAAACCCAGAAGAAATTATATAATATTGTCCCTATAAAAGAATACCAAAAATAACATTTAACTACCCATATTATATCTTATTATTGAAAATTATTAGAGTATTAGGCTATCCACAAAACAAAAAGGGAATTGAATATATTTCTATCAATTTAAGTCTGTTATAATATCAAATTGAATATTATTGTTGTTTCATTTGTTATATTTAATGAAAATTAATCAATAGAAAAGGAAATGTTTTAGTTTGTCTATTAGAAATAGTGTTTTCTGCTATTATTATTATTATTATTATTATTATTATTATTTATTATAATATTTCTGAATATTGTTTCAAAATTATTTGGTGGAATCTACTCAGCCTTCTGAAAGTTATTAAAAGAATTTATTTGATAAGGTCTTAAATACCCATTGTTTTAGGTAGAAAAAAGGCTGATTATAGATTGTTGAGTCTAATACTTTCTAATCAAGCCACTATGAATAATAAAATTTCTTTGGTGAAATAAGTAAAGATAACTTATCATATCAAGAACAGAAGTCTAAATTATTCTAGCACACAAGAAGAGAAAGGGTTTAAATTCCCAAACATCAATTCAAAACTCTTTACTTGTAATTTTCCCTTCCAGGTACTGCCTCATTTTATCCCACATGTAGAGGAGTTTCCACAGCACCCCCTGAGAAAAGCTTTGAATCCTTTGTCAAATTTGTAATTCAGCCATAAGATCATATAATCAGAGAATGATAGCTCTTTTAGTAAGCTATGAGAGGTACTATATTAGTTCGCCCAATTAACAAAATAAATTGGAAATTTCTTCTTATTAAATAAATGTGTGTTTCTTGTAAATAAGAGTTTTATATTGCTCTCTAAAAGACCTTACAGAGATTAGGAAGCCCAAATTTATGAAATGAAAAGGTTCTTTTGTTTTTTTAATTTAGTATCAGATGAATTTTATTAATATGAAGCTTACATATTCCATGTCAATCAAGCTAGTGTTTTATGCAAATAAGACTTTAGTTACACTGGATTTTGGATTTTCAAGCTTTCTTCATGTTAAAAGTTCCTTTCAGTATATTTTAATATCAAAAAACCACAAAATGATTTTGTGAAAGAGCTAAGAATCCTATGAACAATACGGCCTAAAATATCTTACAATGGATTGTGTTAGCATAAAAAGGTGAAACATCCCATTTTGAGGTTAGCTAAAATTAAAATTTATTTTGAGCTATATCACAATTATGTCCTGAAAATTCCATTGGGATTTTGAAAATAAGGCAGTTAGTTATCTTTGAGGGAGAAAAAAAAACAAAATCATACAGTCTATTCTTAGACTGAATGAAATCAAGGTATTAGACTATATATGTGCATATTAAGTCAAAATAAGATAATTTAATAAATCAAAAGGTGATGATGAATCTAGGAAATTGAACATATAATATTTTTTTAAAAGGATTAAAGTGTTAATTAAGATTAACATGAATTTCTATAAATACTCTTTTGGTTAAAAATAGAAAGCCCTTATAACACAATAAAGCTATAATGTGATGATTAAACTATTTTTGAATAGGAAATTGATGAAAGAAAATGGATTAATTAATTGATTAATTGTAATTATAATTCTGGTTGAGTTTATGAAGTATCTTTAGATAGTAGCTGGAAGCCATTACTGTGAATTTGACATGGTAAAAATAAAAATGACATATTTTTTGGGGTTCTATTAGGTGATTAATCTACTGAGAGAACTTTTTCAGTGAGCTAATATCAATGTATAGTAAAAAGTAATGAAACATTAATATCTTCAATTGTATCATATCAATCTAACATCATTACTTATTCAAGATATCTTTACCACATAAGAATACTGAAATAATATGATGATATTTGAATATTTCACTCAAAGGGATTTCATGTGGCTTTTCTAGATTCATCCACACATAATTGTGGGTTTTAGACCAAAAGGAATTATTACAGACAATTAAAATGTAAAAAAAGCTCATCAAATTGATCACCAGTATTAGCCAAGATGTTTTGAAAAACTCAACAGCTAAAAGACCAATAAATAGGGAGTGCAAAACCTATTAAATTCTGCATTTAAAATATTGGATTTTTTCCTGAAATCCCGCATTTAATTTATGGGAGTTCTCAAATACCAGGACCCTTTACCTGTGTTATTCGGAACATGTAACAACCTATATTTCTGGCTGGAAATCCTGATCGATAACAATTAGATCTAAGAATCTCATGGCTGAAGTTTGAAAAATGGTGCACCAAACCCTCACTAAGAGAATGTATCTTTGCATAATAATTCTGTCAATGCATAAGTTTCTCTAGAAAAGATCCTTTTGATAGAATTAAATTATATGGGCATCTATAAAATACAAAAAAATAAGCAAGAGTCCCATTACTTCATCAAATAAATACCACACATACTATCCTTGTCATTAAATCTGATATTAATTCTGACCTGGAAGAAGATGTATCACTATTACACCATCTCAGTACACAAAGGTTCCTTAGACCCCACAAAACCAATCCTTCTGCATATATATATACCTCCAGCAATTTGGTCCACTTATCAAGTCATAAATTCAAACAACTCTGCCATACTACTCATGAATATTTCCAAAGGTTAGTTGCCTTGATTCAAAATGATGCAATTTTTTATAATTCATCAAGATTTGAACAGGGAGATCCAGCCATACAACTTCTGTAGCATTCTCACAATTAGGATCTGATGGGAATGGGACCTCTTTGGGAAAACTAGGAATGCTATTTGGAGTCGGTAATGGAGCCATTGTATTATATACACAGAATATAATCAAGTATAAAAAGGAATATGTTACATGGCCCAATTCACAAATTTAATTTGAGGACTCTGAAGTAATGAAAGCCAAAGACTTTTCTGGATAAGTGGGATTTATAGATGGTAGTCTTATACATTTGTCTAAAATACCACCCAGAGATGGTGAGGGGTACTTTAGTTGCAAGATGAGGTATATATTCTATTAATATTTTATCAAAAAACTTCTGAACTGATAATAGAGCTAATAATGAATTTTATCTAGGTATTCAATGTAAGTTCAAATATTTTGGATGTAAACAGATTGTTTATTGCACTACATGTTGGATGTAAAGGGTCTCTTCATGATTCAAATGTGTACCAAACTATGCAAATATCCAAAGATCCACATAAATATTATGAAAAATATCAATCTCTACTTTCAGATTAAGCTTATGCAAGATAGCATTGGATTGTGCCAGGATACACAGGTGAAACATCCCACTCAGAATATAATCAATAATTCAATCTATTTTTGGCAATATCAAGATCATGGATTGAACATTCTATCGGTGTTTTTCAAGGGAGATGATTATCTTTACATGAGATGAGAAATCAAATGCATAATATGCAAGAGGTAAAATTTTTTGTACAGTGGGTGGTAGCCTGTGTTATATCTCATAATATATTAGCACAAGTAGGTCACCAATGGAGCTATCCATATGAGGATAATAACCTCCCAATCTCAAAAATATCATAGAACCAGATGAGGAAAATGGCTATTTGAATATTCATGAAAGGGTCAAGACCTACACTTTGGATTGGTTCAATTATAGATGGAAGGATTATTTACAAGAACTTATGAGTCATTATATTCATAAAACATGTGATTTCAAAAAGAAAATTGACTCAAGACTAATATGTGTAATAAAGTTTGAGTCTATGTGTATGGAATGGTAAATGTTAAGACTTGGAATTAGATCAGAAATATCAAGATTGGAAATATATCTAATCTAAAATATGTACATACTACAACTTTTACATAATCTTTTGTTATCCTGATAATTTTGCATGTTCTGACCATTTACCTTTGATTGAATTTCTTCAGTGGTTAGTTGTATGAGTTTTTGTCCTGTATGAAATAGCTCCTTTTTGATTTAAAGAGAACAACCAAAGTTTTTGATGGATTGGTGGGAAATCCATTCTTCTAGTGAATTAGTTGTTTGATGAAGGATTTCAGAAGTTTTCAATAGTATTTCAACAATTCCTTCTTTTTTGGAAGAATGAAATATGAAATTATGGTTGAGAAAGGATAATCCATTCCCAGAGGGTGTTAGAGTATTTTTCATGGGAAGGAAGTTTTTTTTCATTGATAAAAGAGAATATACAATAAGTACATTCAGTGATGTCCTTATTATCTGTATGTGGCTTATTGTGTAA
This sequence comes from Austropuccinia psidii, assembly GCA_023105745.1. NCBI lineage: Eukaryota > Fungi > Basidiomycota > Pucciniomycetes > Pucciniales > Sphaerophragmiaceae > Austropuccinia > Austropuccinia psidii. The sequence continues at coordinate 684,008 of JALGQZ010000006.1, forward strand.
GCCATTTAAAGTAATTATAACATTTTAATGGGTTTTAAAATTTTGTGATGTATTTGAGTGCCATTCAAGAATACTGAAGCTTGAAAAATTGACTGCATTAATAATCTCTTGATTGTCTTCAAGTTTCCTATTTGAAAATCTTTGGATTCAGGAGTGAATGAATTCATCAAATTCTTGAAGTTTGGTCCATTCCTTATTATCTTCATCAATGTTTTATTTGCTTAAGAAAGCCTTCCTTTCATAAGCCCCAGCCAATTTACAAGAATCAGAACCCTCACAAAATCCCATTTATTTAATTATTCTATAAAGAATATCAGTGTATGTGGTGATATTGTGACAGTTTGAGGCAAGTTTATTCAATAAGATGATCAATTTTTGAAGTTTATAGAATAATGAGGTCAGATTTTTAAATGGATGAATTTGATACATGAGAATTGGTAAATAGGGCTTGTTATTTTAATTAATTAGTGAATAGGGTCTTGGTAGGATGGTTTTTTGGAATAAGTTTCAACCAGGAGGAATTATCATTGTTCTTCTTTTCTAGTGTGAGTATGGAGAATTTGGGATCATAAATGCCAAGTTGGACTGCAGTTTGGTTCATATAACCAAGAATTCTTTTTTGTTGCCTGGAGTTTGTGTTATTATTATTTGTTTCAACATCATCTGTTAAATCATCATTATTGTGAGGTTGAGTCCCAAAATTCATTGCATCACCAGGCCTTACAGAGAGATGAGGCACATTAAACTCATTAGCAATCATCTGGTGATTTGGTTGAGTCCCAAAAGTCCAATGATCAGATGATTCATGAGGAATGGCAAGGGGAGGGGAAATGGATTTTTGGGAATTTAAATTCATAATTGGAAAATAGTTGATCAATGCTCACAATAAATTATTTCTACCCTAAATTCAAACAAAAGCAATATATATATATATATCCAAAATTATAATTGATCAGTATTATAAAAAAAGAAGTGAAGACAAGTAAACAAGGTAAAAAAAGGTGTTCTGGGCACCAATTTTGATTCGGAGGAGGGTATGGTGGGTAATGAAACCATTGTGGTGTAGGAAAAAAAGTGGATGATGGTAGTGGGCTGGTGGATGAGTGATGGGTGGTGTGGGATTGTTGGATCAGGGGTGGAGGTAGCACAGAATAGGTCATGGTGGTGATTCATGGGTGGAATAATTGGTGTGATGAAGGTGGTGTATTGGTGGTGAAGGTGTTGGATCAATGGAAGAATGATTGGTGGATGAGGTGGAGAATTTGGAAGTCATGGATTGGTGGTGGAGGTGTTGGAGGTGATGGATTGTTGTTGGAGGAGGTAGTCATTGATTGGTGTCATCAGTCAAAAGGTGGTGGTGGTGCAAAATATGCAGTTAGCATCTGAATTATACCTTACATAGAAGAGATGAAAAATGAAAAATACACAGGCCAGATGTAACCTTGTTTATCCAAGCGTTGCAATTACTTTTGCCAAAAATTGGTCACCAGAGAACAAAAAATTAAGTTTCTCAATAAAAAAACTGTTTATAGTGACAGAATATTAGTTCAAGTCCATCATGATAAGTAGAAGTAGATGGGCTTACAAATGCTGTGCCTACAAAAAAGCAGAAATTTGAAATTGTATTTTGAAGATTTTTCTTAGCTTCAATTGAAGCTGGGGGATTTCCATTCAAAACAATTGATAAAAGAAGATTACCCAAATGAATATTTTAGTAATAGTATTCCTGAAAAAGTGAGTGTTTAATTAACAAAGGGATGAGATATTCTCACTTATAAAAGTGACGGGCAATTGTTTCTCTTACTCAAAATTAAATTTTCTGCCTTTTAAAACGTAATTCATGATTATGAAAAGGACAATTGACCTTAGCCTCCATTTACTTATTGGTAATTTTAAATTCCTTTCATTGAAACAAAATACATCTCAAAAACCAACTAAGCCCAATAAAAACCAAAACCTCCTTTGAAATTGATGATTTGAATTTATTAGTGTACATTCTCATATCATGTGAGAATCCACCTCAATTGTCAAATTACACCCCCAAAAACTGTAATATATATTTTTCATTTACCCTGAAAATGACAAATGGATTTTCATGAGGGACCTAATTCTGTAATCAAATGTCATCACTCATATTGCAGACACATAATCTAATATAACACACTTACATAAATTATTTTTGTCCATCAAATTTAGAATCTGATCTGAATCTGAAATTGGATGGGACAAATTCAATTCTGCTATATTCAAGTCCATGTTCTGTTGTTTTTCATGCATCTAAACCTCTTTTTGCGGTTTTCTTCCTAGAAATAATGCTTTTTGGCCTCTTTGGCCATATTTAAATTGAGTTGTGATTGTATCTTTGACTGTTCAAGATTTCTGAATTAAGCATTTTTTTCCTGTTCAAATGAAATTTTAATCTCCTTCAATAATCTCTGTTGTTCATTTTTCATAATCTGAGCACTCCTGTCTCCATTCCACTTCTGTTTATGCCATTCCCACTAGGCCTCATTATGAGCCTCTTTCCCTACAAAACCATTTATTAGTCTTCATGAATGTCAGAATAAATACATCACCTACCAAAATTTTTTCCAATGAATAATTATTTGTGAGTACCTTGGAGACAATAAATCATAAAACTTCTTCCATGAGCCACTTCTTTTATTGATATTGAAGCTGAAACTATGTTTTCTCTTTTGGGATGAACCATAAATCTCATCCTGTATCTTCAGAAAAAATATTTCAGAGTTCATTAAAATATGTTGGTTTGTTTAAATAAATCTTACTTCTGGCTCTTCCACCTTGACATTCAAGTTAGCTTAAGCAATCTCCATAGTCAGTTGAATAGTGATTGTTCCCTCCTCTGTTATTGCCAAATCCTCAAAAAACAAGACATAAGAATTCAGCACAAATCACAAAATATTGTATCATATCTTACTTCATGTTCCATTGGTTCTTCCTCTTTCTCATTTGAAATAAATCAAGCCTCTTGAGAATTGTAAGCTGCTAGTGGAGTCACATTTGGCTTATGGCCAAAGAGCGCATCCATTTCTGCAAAAAATGGACACATACTTTTGAGCTTATCAGCCATATTATTGAGCCCCTTTTTCTCATCCTCTTCTGTTATATCTTCCCCAGTTAAATTGTCACGCTTCTTTTCTGTTGTGTAAATTTTCTTATATGTATGCCATTGGTCAAAAATGCCTGTTGAACTGAGATTCAAATGGTGTTGTAATTTTTATTGACCTCAATGGCTATAAAATGAAATCAACTCTTCTTACTTGAGGGTGGCCTTCCCACCAATGTAGAGCCACTGTTTTCAAAAAATGCACGAAAGTGTTATTTATGTGTCAACCAATTGATAATACATAAATAATTGGGCTGAGCTAAGTGACCTGAAGGATGGGGCAGGCCAGATGATATCTTGGGACTGTATCTATTTGGATTCATTGGGTGATTTTTGGATGATAAATCAGTAATTTACTAGTTTAAGAAATGTGGGGATTGAATGGAATTGTAGATTTATTGGCTGAATAAGGGGTTTGGTGATAAATTTCTTTTGGAAAAGGACAGTTGATAGGTTTAAATTGAACATTTTGATATCCAATAATTTACATTAAGCTTAAGTAAGTATAGGAGCAAATTTGGTATTTTGCAAAATCCCTGGGGACTAAATTAAGAAAGTGGGGGTTTTCAGAAAAAATCACTCATTTTCGAATGTGGGATTTCTCAGGTTTGAAACCCCCAAATATAGAATTCAACTTTCTTAAAATATTGCATTTCTCTGAGGAATCACTATCAGCATTTAGGAATCTCAATTGAGTGGTTTTTATTACTCATTATTTTGCAATCCAGATATTTAGTTTGGTATTATCTGTATTATTTTATTCATTTGATTTTTCTTTCAGAACAATATTCATTTAGCTTCCATAGGATGAGTAAGCCAAAATATATTGCTTTTCCAAGAAATGTCTTCCAGGATTCCTATTCATCCCCATATTTTGAGTTACACTTGAGTCATTTACTGATCCTGGATATCCCACAATAAATGAAGTGAAATGCTAATTTAATTTGAATACTAATTCGGCTGAAATGCAGTAGCTAGAAAGCCATTATTAGTGTCACTAATACCATTTATCCAAAAAAATTCTAGCTTATATTATGGTTATTAGACAGCTAAAGGTGGAATTTACTTATTTTTAAGTCATAATAAATCTCAGAATAATTAGGTTCCCTTTGGGATAATTGAATAAGACTACCATTAATAAAAAATAACACAACAAGAGAAGCCTTCATATTTAATCTCTTTTGATATTTAAATCCCTTTTTCTTCCTTAATCCATGGAATGTATGTGTACTTAAGCTTTAATAGAGATGAAATTTATTGCCATGGATATAGAGAAACTGCACCATTTCTTATACCAAAGAAAGCGTCCATCTTCCAAACTAATCCGCCATTCCAATTGTAAAATAATATTGAAAGTGAAACTGATATATTGATTTTGCCTCATGTTGATGATAATTCATTTTTTTTGAAAGACTTTATTTTCTTCATTAAGATATATGAAAGGGAAATGATTTTTAGGCTGTAAGGCATAGCTTCTTGAGCTTTCTATGGGGAAACTTTTAATATACATGGATTGAAAAAAACCCCATGGTCTGAGTTATTGCTTTTGATAAACTAAATGAATAACCAATATATTCCTTTCAAGATGTTCATCATATTCCATTTCAATGGCATGTGCTACTTTTGCTACTAAATTCTTGCATTTCAGGGGATATCTTAGCTAAGTATTTAACATTGTTTAGTTTCAAAGATTTAAGAACTTGCTTTAGTTTCTGCTGAGTGTATATGAATGAGATACAGAAAGGTTGAAGAATTGAACATTATTTGAGATTGAAGTTTTTAAAAAGGTGATTGTAAAATGAGTAGATATTGAGAAATGATTTGTCTATAGAGTTTTCTAAAACTAAATGCCAATTTGAAGAAATAATTGAGTAATTATGAAGGAAACATTAAGCTCATGTTGATCCATAATATCACGCCTCAAAGACAAAGATTGAATTCAATATTTTGAAAAAAAGAAATTCAGTTTTTTGAAGTTGAGATTTGGCAGATTTGAACCCCCCCTATTATGAATCCTTAAGAAATTCAAAGTTTATATCTTTTGGCTGAAAAATTCTCCATTATCATGGAATCTTTCTTAATTTTATTAGTAGTACACTGGCTACTTTTTCTAGGTTTTCTTAAGAAAACGTTAAATATCTGCCAAAGAACAAGTGCAGATAAGGAGATGTATAAGAGGGGTATTTGACAAGAAATCTATTCAAAAAGTTATGAAAGAAGATATATACCTTCAGACTTTTAGAATCTCAATCCAGAATTATTTAATATAAATATCAACAATATAAATACAATCAATATCTTCCTCAAGTAAACAAAAGGTACTTTTCTATGGGGTATCATTTATACTGCAACTTCAAATGATATGAGACTTTGTATTATCAAAGTGTAAGAATTCTGTCACAATAAAGATTAAAATTAAATAAAGATATTTCCAGAATAAAACTTAATTAATGTTATGAGAGATAATTCTTCTTGACACAAAGAAAAGTAGAACATCATACCGGTTAAAAATAAAATATGATGAGGGGAATGTTAATGTTTATTCCAAAATTCTGATAGCTATCTATTCTTATTTTTAATTACTTTGAAATAAAGAATACTAAATAAACAGCTGATTATAAATAAATTTTGTTTTATAGAAGCTTTTAATAAATATCAACTAATTAAAAAACAAAATGGCATATACTTCCTTTATTTATATGTGAAATGCCTATTTCTAAACAAGCTACTTGAATTAACTAAATTCATAAAAGATTTTTTATCAAAAGATATTTTAAAATATTAATATCATTAATATCTTAAATATCATTCTCACTATAATATTTTCTTATGAGAGGAGTAGCAATGGAAATTTCTAACTACCCAAGTATAAAATAACCAAATCTGTAGGTATCATATTGAGGGAAGAAATTTGTAATATCTCTGATAATCAGAAATTATATTTAAAAAGAGAAAAGAACTACCATTCCTCTTCTATTTCAAAGCTTACTAATAATTTAAGATATTTATATTTATCAATATTTAATAACTATATGAAATCAATTTGATTGAAATGAGCTGCTATTGTAATATGGCACATATTTCTTCTGTTAATATTATTTCAGTTTACATCCTCAGTTCTTTACTCAGACCTTGGTGATGATGTAAGATACCCCCTTAGCATATTATCCTTACTGTATCTCTACTGAATAATTTTCCAGTCTTTCAAATCTCCTCAAAAGTGATTATTTATCATTCATTTCATCATTTCTTATCAGTAATATAGCTCCCTCAACCTTAAGGTTAAGAATCTTAGTAATTGAATATTCTTTAGATTTAGCTATTTCATCTTACAGCTTATTATTTATTGTTAATAATAATAGAAAATAATGATCGCAATAAGCTTTATTTTCTACCTCAAAATAAAATTGGATTTGTATGCTTAAAATTCAATTTTTGAGCTATTGAAGAGCTGATTTATTCTTAATAATATTTAGAGTTATTATTAATTTGATTTATGGCTCACCTTACATTTATTCCTGTAAATAAGAGATGCTAAATATGGCTTACTCCCAGCTTTAATGACTGTGATATTCTTGCATTTTCAATTAAGCATAATAGAAATCTGAATAATCTTGTTATTTTACATTTCTATATGGTTTACCTGCTTAAGATACTTATTCTGATGTTAATATTACTAATAGATGATACTATGAGTAGTTTCAGAAGAATTTTTTCATGAGGATCCTGATTTACAAAGTATTACCCTTATTTTTGATGATTTATTATTTGAAAAAACATACTTTTCTCCTTAAAACTATCCTATTATTATAAAAATAAGCGTTCAGTTGGAATAAATTTGTTGATTTTCTTAGCTATAATGACAAATATTTGGTTGAACTTGGAAGAGAATTCCATCAAAGCTTACTTATATATAAAACTAAGCATAGGTAGATCTTTAATGCAAATAAATTTCAAGCTATAATAGTGTTTCACTTGTATTACTGGACTCTAGAACAATTTATACAAAATAAAAAACATGAATAATTTGAGGAATTTTTATCTTTGGTGTGTCTTGCTACTAGATAAAAATGAAAAATTGCATAAATGATGTATCAAGTGGGCCTAAGTATTTTGCAAGAAAGTAGAAAAAACAATTTCTGAGCTGAACTTAAAGAGTACATTATTTCATTTTTAAGTTGAAATCAGTTAGAGACTTTTCAAGTAAATTTCTCTTGTTTCCAAAATCCCAGCCTGAAATTCATTTGATGAAACATCTTCATTATTGTCTATTTTATCATGAGACCTTGAAAATTATTATTGTCTAAATTTAATTTCCTAATTTTTTGAAATAAGCCAATTTATATTTGATAAATTGTTAACAGACTTCTATAACTGGAAGGAATATAATTCACAACAAGGAAAGAGTTCTTAGCAATAACAAAACAATACTTGAACATTTCCCAATTCAATCTCACATCCTTTCCAAGCTTACCTTACAGAAAATAATCAACATGTATTATATTAGTACCTGGAATTCTGGAGCAACACTTACTAATATTTTTTTCTTTCTTTCAATAATATATATCTCATAAAAAACAGTATTATAATTATAAATTTATGCCTTACACTCCAAATACTTACCATTAATTCACAAAGTAAAAAATTATTAAAAAAATATTATTAATAGAATGAAGGGAGTTTCCCTCTCAATGTGTGAGCCTTGAGGTATATTTTACATACCCAAATAGGCCACAAATATCTTTAAAATGAATTTTGAACTATACATAACCCATAATTCATGCATATATTCAAAATTCATTATTTTTTATGTCAGAAAAGATGAATAGCTTTTTTGTGAGTAAGTAAATCCATGGATTTAAGGCCAGATTTGGATTCTACACAAAGATCTACCTAGGGTAACTTCATAGAGTGAGTAAGCTTAAACTAACTCTAAGAGGTGGTCATATGGAAAATACTTCAATACCACATACAAGAATTGTGAAATTTTTTGTTTTTCTCAATTTCATGCCAAAATAATGGGAATGTGAGAAATCCCATGTTATATATACACTAAGAATAGTGTTATGCATGTTTTTGGAACTTAATATTATGGTATTCTTAAATATCCTTTTGGTACACCCATAGTGGATATCAGTATTTAAGCCTGAATTTCTATTTTTGCCATGAAAATAGCTAAGGGGGACAAAGGAAATCAAAGAAAGCCCGGGTACCCAACTTCTGAGACCTCTGAGGCATGGAAAGCTCCAAAGCTTTTATTCATGGCTGATCTTGGCCCAATTAGTATACTCAAACATTTAGGGAGCTTTGTTACCAAGTTAAAATCTCATTATATCATAAGAAAATAGCAAATAAGCTGATATTTTGACATGCCAAGGAGGTAAACAGCAACTTAGACTCCTGTAACCATGAATATTCTTAATAATTTTCCATGGATAAACCCTAAAAGAGTAATTAACAACCTTTTTGGACAAGTAATGATTGATTTACCTCATAGCAACCAGTAATATAGTGCTATTTGCAATTCTATGTAGAAATGAGGTAAAACCTTCAAAAATTCATTAAAAATACAATTCTTAATGAATCTTTCTGAAAGTTTCAGGACGAATTTAGAACAGTGTAATTAATATAAAAACCAAAAAAGAATCATACTTTCCTGGTAAAATTCAAAGTTTTACTTATAGTCCCCATTTTTGATGATTCCATGTGAAACACTGAATCTTCAAGAATTCACAGAAAATACACTCTGGGATGAAATTCCCAATTAAATTAATAACTTTGAGAAATTAATGTTTATTTTTAAATAAAATAATATTTACAGTTTTCACTACTTTTATTCTTAACAATATTTGGGTTGGTAGTCATGCAAAAGCATTAATTAAGTAATTATGATAATCTTACATGACAACAGATGATGAAATCATTAATCCAAAAAAGGATTACTGTTTTCTCACTCACGTTTTTTTCAGATTTCTCCATGGCATGCCTCTGTGAGCTGTCTTAGACTTAAAAGAGGCCTCCTATTGCTGTTTTTCCCAAATCATCACATTATTCAATTATACCATTATTACCAACAAGTAGGTATTAGTGAATCTTTTCTTAAGTGTTTTATTCTTTCAGAATCAATCAGAAAGACGTGAAATCATGTAAATCAACTATATATTGTTGTAATACTGTTATAAATCCATTTTGATCCATTAAATCCACAATTATCCATCAAATCTCTCTACTATTACCTTTAATAAGTTCTTTGGAGTATTAGTGAGTGTTTTGTCTTAATTCTTAAAGTTTTTCTCCAGTATTTGTTTTCTCCAAGAATTATATTTAGAATTATTATTGAAAAAGATAATTATATATTCAAATAATTTTCTTATTTTAATAAAGAAGTTTTATTATTAAATACTTCTTGTAATTGATTCTTGTAGACAATTACTGCTTACTGTTATGATTACTAGTAGTGCATAACAAGTAAAAGAAATAATCAATCAATTCTTTATTTCATTGTGGTTATAATAATTTTTATTATTATATTTCATAAGAACAGTCTTAGTATTGTTTATTAAAATATTGTCAACAGTTTCATAGACACATCTTACATTTGGGGGCCTGGCCATGTTTTTTGAACCTTGTACCCTTAATTGATATATTTTTAAGTTCTAAAATATGTTAATTTAATTATTTTTTTCTTTCAATTTGAAATTAAAATTATTTTTATTTTTGAAATTGAATTTGTAATCTTTTTCATTGAGGAAGTTGGTTTAATTTTATATTTTTTTAAACATGGCTTTTTCACATCCAAAAACTTATAAAATTATTCTTTGAGCTACTCTGAATTAATTTTAAATCAAAATCTTAAATTTTAATTCTTTTTTTTTAAAAAGAATAATCTTTTTATATAAAAAATAATAAAAAGTTATAAAAAATGTTTTGAAAAATCTTTTAAGTATAAAAAATAATTTTCTCTTTTAATTTTTCTCTTTAGTGTCTTTAATAAAAAACTGTGCAGCTGGTAACAGACTCAGTAAAAGATATATTACCAGTCAAGAATCTCCAGAAGCAGAATTTGAAGATGGTATTGAAGTTCAAATTGCTAAAATAGGCACTTTGTTTCAAACAGAAAAAGCAAAATAACCACCAAAAGGTGTGTATTTTTGACTTTATTCTTAATTTTTTTTAAATTGACATAAAATGGTGCATACCAGAAATGAAAGAAACTATTCAGTCCAGCCAGATGGATGTGGACAAAGAAGAGGCAAGTCTTCCTCAAGAAAGACACATCTGGAGGATGTGAGAGAGCCCCCCCATTCCCCAAGATCTGCACCCACACACTTTGACTCTGAGTCTGAAATAATTCATGATAATATTTCAAGGGCTGAACCATTTTCAAGTGGAAGAAATAGAGATTTATCAATTCAAATACAAGAATTGGTACAGAGAAGCCAAAGAGGAGGAGTGGGAAATATGCCCAAGCCTTTGGCAGGGGGCCATGAACTCCTACTTACACATCAAGACCTTTCTGGGTCAGGAGAAGACCATAGAACTCTTAGGAGGATGGAGCCCATTGTCTTGCAAAGACAAGGTCAAAAAGATAAATAACTGGCTGAAAAATCAAAGTCTTTTATCCATAGACCAGAAGAAGGAACTGGAAATGACTCCAGATCTGGATAAAAAAGGCCTAGTGGCATCTACCAGCTCCAAACACTACAAAAATTAATCAATTTATAAAAATTTCTCATACCATGCTAAAATAATGACAAATGTCAACAAAGTATTTATAAATTGATATGAAGAAGTACTTGCTTGAGAAGCTCAGAGGTGGACTGGAGGGCACTGTGTGTAGGTGTGGTGAGAATGCGCAAGAAACCCCATTCACAAGCTAACTGCTAACCAATATACCTCATGGTAAAACATTTAATACCGTGCAAAATAACTGATATACTGCACGGTAAAACAGTTAATCTTTGCAGTGAAACAAGCTCCAGAAGTGTCCAAGGACAAGCTCAAAGGACCCCAGAAGAAGCAGAAAGGTCCCAAGAACCATCAAGGCAAGGGCAAAGGCAAAGCCAATTGGCACAGACCTTACCCACAGGGGTACAGGATCCCCAAATTGGAGCCTTCAGCAGTGGACAGTGTGTTCAACATGGCCAGAACTCTCATGGAATTCACAGCCAAGGATCAGGGGAGGATAAAAAGGACATTTCCATGCAAATAATACAAGAAATACAATTTGTTAAATCTAGTATTGATGTAGAGCTTGGTAAATTTGATGCAAAGTTAAATAAAATAACATCAGATATAAGTGAATTAGAAAGAAATGACAAAGCTTGTACTGAGTGGAATAAGTTGACAAATGTCATACTTGATTCAATTACAAATACATGTGACAGATTTGAAAGTAAATTTCAAGTTCAAGAGGATGAAATAGGAGATATTTCCATTTTTCACATCTATGAACAACTTTAAATTCTGAGAAGTCAAGCTTTGGAAATAATTAATAATACCAAGCAGTTTGCCACACATTTGGCAAAGAGTGACAGTGAGAGGCAGAGATTGAAGAATAAAATAATTGCAAATGTGGAGCAAATTCATAAGAATTATGAACCACATATTCCAAGACATTCTACACCTTTGGCTGAAGAGAAAATTTCTGTAAAAGGAAGTTTGACCCCCTTTTTAGGATAAAATCCCATCTGTGCAAAAGATATTCCCAAACTAGAAGAATGGACAACATTCTCTGGTGAAGGAGAATATAATCATATTGAGTTAATCAGAAAAATTGATATGTTGAAAGAGGATTTTCACATACCTGAATAAATTATAGTGGGCAAGCTGCACTCCTTGTTTACCAGAACTGCAAAGAAATGGTATTACAAGATGAGACAGGATCATGGTCAACATGATTGGCTTTGGTGGAAATCTGAAATAATCACCAAATGGACTGACAATTATTGGAGATTTAAAATGGAAAATGCTTTTGAAAGAGCCATTTTTAACTCAGAAAAGGGAAAACCACTTACTTGGTTCCTCAAAAAGAAAGACAGATTATCTGCCTTACACCCAGATATGTCTGACTCTATGATTAATATGAAAATATTAAGAAAATGTGGAGGAGGAATAGAACATGCTATCAAGTGAAGATGTGTAGAACCCTGTTCAACAGAAGACTAAATCAATGCCATGGAAGATATCACTACTAGGACAAGAATTGGTAAAACCTGAACTAGAGTCCCTATGGAATCCAAAATGGTCTCCAAAACTTCCAGAGAAGATAGGAGGTCTGAAAGACCTGTCTTGAAGTTTCATAAATGTGGAAGCACCTCACATTTAGCCAACAATTGCACCAAAAATACAAAATTTAATGATGTTCAAGTCATTGAAGAAGTTCAGTTTACTGAAGAGAAAGAGGAATCTGACCTAGATTCTGAAGTCTCTGAGGATACACCAGTAGAAGACTATTCCATTGAAAAAATTACAGCTTTCTTTGAGATCACAGAAGTCCATACTCACTTGCCACAGTACAGTGAGGATTGTCATAACCTGATCAATATCCAGGATGCCAGAATGTGTAAAACCAAACCTGCTAGAGGTAAAGGATACAATTCTGGAGCATCTTGTATCACATCAATCCTGAGGAATGATACTGAAGCCAGAGTAAATTTGGATACAGGGGAATTTTGTACTTGTGTAGGAAAAGATTATCTTCAAGCCATACTCCCTGAATGGAAGAACCATCTATTACCAATAGAGGGTGTACAATTTAGTAGTGCCAGAAATAATATGTACCCTTTGGGAATATTGGACACTAATCTTGTATTTCCACCTCCAGCAGGAAGTGTAAGAATGAAGACAGAGATAGTAGTAATGACCAATTGCACATTTCAGCAAATCATTATTGGAAATGATTACCTCAATATTTATGGTATTGACATCAAGAACCATAAAGACAGATATTTCACAATTGCAGAAAATAAAAGACAAAAATTTGCTTTTCCAATATGCCAAAGCATATATCTATAATAGCTTCTGTTAAAGATACTTATAAGGAAGAATTTGTGGATAATCAACTTGTTGAAGCACAAATTAATCCATTATTATCACCTAAAATGAGGCATGATCTTATTGATGTATTATACACATATAAGAATGCCTTTGCATCTTATAATGAACCATTAGAAACTATTAAAGGAAATGAAGTTGATATTGCTCTTAATATTGACAGACCATACCCTCCAGTACTTAGAAGACCAGCTTATCCAGCCAGTCCCAAAGCTAGATAATCCTTGGAAAAACATATCCAAGAGTTTATCCAACTTGGTGTACTAAGAAAGGTAGGCCATAATGAGGAAGTTGAAGTGACAACACCTGTTATTATTGCTTGGCATAATGATAAATCAAAGATAGTTGGAGAATTTAGAGCATTGAATACCTAGACAGTTCCAGATAGGTATCCAATTCCTAGAATTTAAAAACCTTGACTAAGCTATCTAAAGCCAAGTATATAACATCCATGGATTCATTTAAAGGCTTTCATAAGAATGTTTTGATGCCCAAAACTAATAAATTACTTAGAATCAGTACTGACTGTGATATTTATGAGTATCTTAGAATGCCATTTGGTATTAAAAATTCACCATCCCATTATCAAAGAAGGATGAATACCATCTTCCCCACAGAATTATCTGAAGGATGGCTTATCATTTATATTGATGATATTATCATATGTTCTGACTCATGGTCTTTGCATCTTGAAAGATTTGCATGAGTACTTGACAAAGCTACATGAGTGAATATGAAGATTTCACTTAAGAAATGTAACTTTGGCTTTGAAGAACTTACAGCTTTAGGACATATTGTTTTTGATTTAAGCTTGGGTATTGAAAAAAATAGAGTGGCAGCAGTGTTACTTAAGCCAATACCCCAGAATAATAAAGAAATGATGTCTTTTCTTGGATTTTCCAGTTATTAAAGGTAACACCTGAAAGACTTTGTAATTCTAGCCAAATCACGCTATAGAATCTGTGATCAAGAGACAGTATTTGAGATGACACAGGAAATAATTGAAGATTATGATAAGATAAGGAAAGCTCTTACAGAATCACCTTTACTGCTCATTCCTGACTGGAATATACCTTTTAAATTGTACATTGATGCATGTGGAGATGGATTAGGGGAAGGCCTACATCAAGTCCAAATTATTGATGACAAACCTACACAGGGACCAATTTGTTATATCTCAAGACAAATCAAACCAACAGAAGCTAGATGGAGTGCTTATTTTTGGTGTGGGCACTTGAGAAATTACACTATTATCTTGATGGCAGTGCTTTTGAAGTGATAACTGACTGTAATTCTGTGAAATCACTTCTTAACATGAAAACTCCAAACAGAAATATGTTGAGATGGAAAATAGCCATTCAAGAATACAGAGGTAACATGGCTATAGTTCATAAGGAAGAAAAAATTCACAATAATGCTGATGGACTTAGCAGATGGGCATTAGCCAATACTCCTGATAACCCAGCTTATGTAACTTTGGAGGCAGAACCACAGATTCCAATTGAAGGAATGAACTTAACTAATATTGGGACTGAATTCTTTGAAGAAGTCAGAGAATCTTATAAGCAAGACAAGAATTTCCATATCTTGACTTCCTTCTTAGATAAAGACTGCAAAGACACATATTTAGTCAATGCACTGGATGAGGTTTGGAAAAATTCATATTCTGAAGGAAGATTTCACTTGTTTGATGGCATAATATACCACAGAGCCAAACATTCTTGTGTAATGACATTTTGTAGCATATTGCTTATCAATACCATGATAGCATCTACTCTGGACATCTGTCAGAAGACAGAACACTTGAAAAAGTGAAAAACTGTGCATGGTGGCCATCTCGGAGAAAAGAAACCATTGAATATTGCCATACCTGTGATAAATTCCAAAAAGAAAACAGGAGTACAGGCAAGAAATTTGTACCAATGATTCATATTCAGGAACCAAAATCCGCTTGGGAAGTTTTTCATATGGATTGGGTAAAGCTATAATGCTTCTTTAGTCATTGTAGACAGATACAGAAAGACTCCCATATTCCTACCATGTCATAAAGATGACACTGCTATGGATACAGCTCTTCTTCTATGGAGTAGAGTTTTTTCCCATACAGGATTACTTAAGAATATAATAAGTGACAGAGATCCCAAGTTCACATCTGCACTTTGGACCAATATTCACAAATTGTTTGGGACTAAACTAACATTCTCAACAGCATATCACCCTCAAACAGATGGACTAGCAGAAAGAATGATTGAAACTTTGGAAGACATGATCAGGAGATTCTGTGCTTATGGGTTAGAATTCAAATACTCATATTTCTTTACCCATGATGGTGAACCTTAATACCTGCATTAAAACTGGCATATAAGACATCAGTCCATTCTTCTACAGGACAAACTCCTGCTATGTTAGAAAAAGGATGGAATCCAAGACTCCCAGAAGAGACACTGAGGAAAGACTTGATTGAAATTCATCCTACAGCTTCCAGCTTCAAGATAACTCTTGAAAAAGTGAAACATCATGCAAAAAAGAGTATGAATGACACTTTTCACTATGCAAAACAGAAGTGGGAAAAGAGTCACAAAGTACCAGACTTCAAAGTAGGGGACCTAGTTCTAGTTTCAATGTTGGATTTTAATAATATTACAGTCCCAAAGAAAATTAAAGACTCTTATTTAGGACCTGTTTGTTATTGTTGCTTTACATGGAACCAATGCAGTTCAAATGAAATTGAGTGGTGAATTAGTAAATAAATACCCCACCTTTCCAGTAAGCCTGATAAAGCCTTATCAACCAGATGACAAAGAATTGTTTCCTTTAAAAAACCCAACTCCTTTGACTGTACTACCAGCAGAACAGAGTGAAGACAGAATAATAAAGAAACTCATTCAAGAAAGGAGACTTAGGGGTAAAAATTAAAGAGAATATCTTGTCAGATATAGAGATCCAGTACATGCCGATGAATGTCTGGCAGAATCAGAGATACCTGACTCAGATAAACTCTCAAGAAGATTCAGACCAGAAGGAAGGCCACAAGCCTGAATATGTGTCACAATGCTGTCTGCCAGACCTCAGCAAAGGGAACTCTTGCCGAAAAGGCTATTAAACTCGTTGAAAGACCAATTAATACTGGCAATTTGTATATCACATTCCACCATGTGACAGTACCCCCGGGTTTAGGGCACTGCATCCCAAAGTGCATGTAGCTGATGGTATTACCCATGTCACCCTCATGGAGTTACATTAGTCACAACAGGAGCCTACAAGGAACCCTTGTATGCCAATGGAGCAGAAAACCCAATGATTTCTGGTTGTTTGATTGAGACCTCCTCTTGTCTACAACTGGAATTGAACCCATGATATTGGTAACTGGTTTGTTGTCACAATTCTGTCTGCCAGACCTCAGCAAAGGGAACTCTTTCCAAAAAGGCTATTAATCCAGTTGAAAGACTGATTAATACTGGCAAGTTATAGATGACACCCACCATGTGAAAATATGTCTATAAATGTGCTTTAAATTACTTGATCTCAGTAATGTAAAGAGGTTGAACAGTGGACATTAACCCCCTTTGGGGCATTTTTCTTCTTGATACCATGGATAAAATTGTAGTACAATTTAATTTTTGGTGGGAGGGAATGTGAGCCTTCAGGTATCTTTTACCTACCCAAATAGACCACAAATATCTTTAAAGTAAATTTTGAACTATGCATAACCCATAAGTCATGCATATATTCAAAATTCATTATTTTTTATTTCAGAAAAGATGAATAACTTTTTTGTGAGTAGGTGAATCCATGGATTTAACGCCAGATTTAGATTCTACACAAAAATTTGCCTAGGGTAACTCCATAGAGTGAATAAGCTTAAATTAACTCTAAGAGGTGGTAATATGGAATATACTTCAATACCACATAAAAGAATTGTGAATATATTTGTTTATCTCAATTTCAAGCCAAAATAATGGAAATGTGAGAAATCCCATGTTACATATACACTAAGAATAGTGTCATGGATGTTTGTGGCACTTGATATTATTGTATTCCTACATAAACATTTGGTACATCCATAGTGGGTATCAGTCTTGATGCCTGAAATTCTATTTTTGACATGAAAATAATCAAGGAGGACAAAAGACATCAAAGAGAGCCAATTTACCCAACTTCTTAGGCCTATGAAGCATGTAAAGCTCTAAACCTTGGATCCATGACTGATCTTGGCCCAATTAGTATACTAAAACCTTTTGGGAAGTTGGTTACCAAGTTAAAATCTCATCAAATCATAAGAAAATAGCTAATAAGCTGCTATTCTGACATTCCAAAAAGGTAAAGAGTAACTTAGAATCCTGTAATCATGTCAATTCTTAATTATTTTCCATGGATAAAACCTAAAAGAGTAATTGTGTAAGGTGTGTATATGAAACTTTGATTCAAAATCAAGTACTTTTCCTGTCCTCAAAATTTGTATAAGGTAAAAAATGATTAAAAATAGCATGAAATAGTATTTTTAAGAGGAAACACACCAATTTTATTGTCTTTAAATTTCTAAGTATAAAAAAATAATATTATAAAGATTTATTGTTTTACCAAAAATAAAGAATTTATCCAAAATACTCTACAAGAGATATTTAAGGCTACAAAAGAAATTTCTTCAAGAGCAATTTCAATTGGAATTAATTAAGAAAAGAACTGCAATAAATTAATTAAAGAAAAAAGTGTTTAAAAAGATATTTCAAGAGAAAAAACTCCCAAAAGTGACCAGAGTGAATTTGGAAACAAAGTGACAAAGCTAACACTGATGAAAGATGCTTTAGTTCACTTATGGGGTGGTCCAAGGCATAAAAATGAATATAATGATTTTTCAACATGGTTAAAAGGTTGAAAAGGATATAAAAAAGGTTGTTGGAATCTCTTATCAATTGGTTTAACAGTGCTTAAACTAATTATAAGAGGAAAAAATTCTAACATGAAGAGAAAAGTGGGGCAAAGAAGACATTCTTTTATAGCCATCAATTTTCTTACTACAAAAGTAAAATTTACTCTTGTCAGTAATGGAAAACACTCTGACAACAGAAAAGACAAGTATGGCAACATTGAACCCTGGTTTAAGCCAAAAAAGGGTTGGTTTTAGCCATTTTAGACCCTTAAATAAGCCATTACTATAGTAATACCTGGTCTAGAGCCTTCAAGCGATGTCAGAATGTGTTTAAGAGACTTGGAAACAAGTTAAAACTGTTTTTACTGAGATTTCTTTAACTTAAGGTTAGTTCTACCTTCTTGGAAACAGTTAAAACTGCCCTGGTTGGTATCAAAACCTCATCATTAATTGAGTCACAGACCCTGTGACTCAATTCCAGGCCAAAAATGATGAAAATTTGCATGGATTTTGACACTACACACCATTCAGAAAGAATTTTGGCGGTATGGCTCCCCCTTAGAGCTAGAGTTCCTTTTCTCCCCCAGAATTAATCTTTCCAATTTATTATTTCTTTTAATTCCTCATCATGTAATACACTTGTAATTTACACATTCAATTCAATTGAGTTTTTACAGTACACAACTGAAATAATTGATACCTCATATGTAAATTACAGTTCACTTATGTAATACACACACACATTTTGACATTTCAATTGAAAATACTTCAATTCCTCATAACTTCTAAACTACGCACAACACCTCAATTTTAACACAAAATTGGATGGTTAACACCACATGTGATGTGAATTAAGTTACATTTTTGAGAATCTTCAACTTTTGTAGAGAAAATACTAAAAACTTCATTTAAGCTTATTTAGAGTTGAGTTACAGAAATGTTACCCAGAGGTGACCTGACCTTATTTTTTATGCGGAATCCAATGATGAGATAATTTTCTTATGTTTATTTACTGGATAAAAATTCATAATATATTTTATGTCACTTTTTACCAAAAATATTATAATTTCATTAATTTTATTAAAAATCCATTTTACTTAATTTTTTCAAGTAAAAATGCATTTTCATAATTTCAAAATTTAATGTAATTTTTATTTTAAATTATAATTAAATTTTTTATTTTTGTATATAAATTTGTATTTATATTTCAATTTTTATTTTGATAATATGAATAATTTCATTTTATTTATATTTGTATCTTCTTTTGTTATTTTTGGTCTTTTGGGTATATGAAAAGACCTCTAAGGCTCACATTTCCTCCTCCTAAAATAAGAATATTACTTTGTAATATTTTTATTTCTAGTGTGTCTGAACCTTCTGAGAACTTTAGTAGCTTCTGGTATGTATTTTTCTGCTAACCGTTGATCTTCACAAGTTGGGTCACTGTACCTAACAAGGTATTCCCTTACTTTATTGGTTCTCAACTTTCTTTCTTTGAGAACTTTGGTTATTTTCTTAATACCAGATGATTCAATAGGAGGTATAACTTGGGGGACTTTATTCCTCAAGGGAAATATTTCAGTATCACTAGATTTATATGCTTTTATCAATCTCACTGGAAATGCAGGATGCTTATTGCTAAGCTCTTCAAATAATTCTACTTAACCATCATTTTCTCCATGAAGGGCCTTAATAACAAAAGGCCCTGCAAATGATCCTTTGAGCTTTTCACATCCTTTGATGTTATTGAGGTTAGTGGTGGATAAAAGTACTAAATCCCCCACTTTGAAATCTGGAGTGGCATGTGTTTTGTTCCGTTTGTCCTTAGTATATGCAAAAGAGTATTCCATGAACCTCACTGCATGCTTTCTAGTTTTGTCTAGAGTTCCTTTTTAGCTAGAAGCTGTAGGATGTATCACAACCAAATCTTTCCTCAAGAAATCTTGAGGTAATTTGGGATTCCATCCTTTTCTAGAATAGCAGGAGTTTGATTGGTACTGGCATTAATGGATGTCCTATATGCCAATTCCAGTGCTGGTAAAAGAGTACACCAATAATGGATAAATCCATCATAATCTTCAAATTCAAGGCCCTATGCACAAAATCTTCTTACCATGTCTTCCAAGGTTTGGATCATCCTTTCAGCCAGACCATCAGTTTGTGGGTAGTAGGCTGTAGAGAAGGATACTTTTTTCCCAAATGGTTGGTGAAGATTTTCCATAGTGCTGAGGTAAATTTGGTATCTCTGTCACTAATTATGTTTTTGAATATGCCAGTAACTGATACTACTCTATTCCATATCAGAAGAGATGTATCCATGGCTATATCATCCTTGTGACATGGTATAAAGATTGGAGTCTTACTAAATCTGTGAACAATCAATCATCCCCTTGTGGCAGGCCAGTTACCCAATCCATATGGACGATTTCCCAAGGTCTTCTGGGTTCTTGGATCTTGATCATATTTCCAAGTCATTTGCTAATGTAGTTATTTTCTTTTTGAAATCTGTAACAGGTTTTTCAATACTCTGCAACATTGTTCTACCACATTGGCCACCATATGCAGTCTTTTACTCTTTCTCTTGTCCTGTCTTCAGAAAGATGTCCTGAGAAAGGGCTGTCATGGCATTCTTTCAGTAAAAGATTGATTAAGGACCTGTCCACAACTGTCATGACACATGTATGCTTAGTTCTGTGGTAAATTATACCATCCAGTAAGTGGAATCTTCCTTCATCATATGATATTTTCCATATCTCATCTAAGGCATGTATCAAATAATTGTCTTTAAAGTCCTTAGTAAGTAATTGGCATAAAATTCTACGTTTCTTATCCTGATTCTAATTGTTTCTTACCTCTTAAAAAAAGTGGTGTTCAGGTCTGTAACACTTATTTCTTCTATGGGGATCTGTGGGGAGGCTTCTTCTGGAACATAAGCAGGATTATAAATATCATTTGGTAGTGGCCATCTGCTCAGTCCATCTGCATTTTTATGAATATTCTAATCTTTTTGAATAATAGTCATATTGCCCCCATACTTTTGTATAGCTATTTTAAATATGAGCATATGTCTGTTAGGTTTCTTCATGTTTAAAAGTGACTCAACAGTGGTACAATATGTCATCACTCCAAGAACACATCCCTCCAGGAGGTAATTTGATCTTTCCAAGGCCCCGACAAGGCATAAACACTCAATTTTACTTGCCCCATATCTGGCTTCAGTTGGTTTGATTTTCCTGGATATGAAACATATGGGTCCTTCCACAGGGTTATCATTTATAATCTGGACTTGATGAAGTGCAGCACCCAGCCCATTCCCTGAAGCATCAATATACAGCTTAAAGGGCAGTTTAAAGTCTGGCAGCCGTAAGAGTGGAGCAGTGGTCAAGGCTTGGCTCAAAGATTCAAAGGATTTGACTCTGTCAACAGTCATTTCAAATACTGTGTCTTTGTCACATAATTTATAAATAGGTCTTGCTATGGATGCAAAATTTTTAATATGTTGCCTGTAATCTCCTGCAAACCCCAAAAATGACTGAATTCCTTTTTTTGTTCTGAGGCATGGGTTTCAGCACTACTGCTGCAGCCTTGTTTTTGTAAATTCCAAGGGACAATCCAGATACTACATGTCCAAGTGCTTTAAGTTGTTTAAATCCAAAATGGCATTTTCTCAAAGAAATTTTCATGTTCATAGATTGGATTTTTGTCAGAACTCTGGATGATCTGTATATATGTTCTTCCCAAGTCTTGGAAAAGACAATAATGTCATCAATGTAAATTATTAACCATCCTTCTGAAAGTTCTTCAGGGAAGATTTAATTCATCATTCTTTGGAAGTGTGAAGGTGCATTCTTGATACCAAAAGGAATCCTCAAATATTTATATACTTCAAAATAAACAGTAATTCTCAAGTATTTTCTTTCCCTTGGTGTTACCACATTCTGATTAAATCCTTTAAGGGAATCCATAGTGGTTATATACACTGCTTGAGATATCTGGGCAAGGGAAATTTGGATTTTGAATATTGAGTATCTGTCTGGAACAGTGTAAGTGTTCAAAGCTCTGAAGTCCCCAACCATTCTAGATTTTCCATTATGCCATGCTACTATGACTGGTGTAGTTATTTCTACTTCCTCATTATGGCCAGCATTTCTTATTAAACCAAGGTCTAGAAGATCTTTAATATGAATTTCCAGAGCTTCTCTTGATTTAGGACTTTCTGGATATGCAGGTCTTCTTAAGAGTGGTGGATAAGGTCTCTCAATATTAAGGGTGATGTCAACTTCATGACCAATCATTGCCCCCAAAGGTTCTTTGTCTGATGCAAATGCTTCTCTGTGGTCATATAAAAGGGAAGAAAGTTCATTTTCCTTTTGATCAGTCATATGAAGGCTTATTTCAGCTTCATTTAACTGTTCAGATCTGAATTTCTCCATCTCTAAGTTGACTGGTGCTACTTTGCTTACAGTAATTTGTATTTTAAATGGTAAAAAGGCAAATTTCCAACGCTTATTGTCTCCAATAGTAAAGTATCTGTCCTTGTTGTTATGTAAGTATATGCCATACATTATTGAACAGTCATTTCCCAATATAAAATAGGTACTAGAGCAATTTTCCATAACAACAAATTCAACAGTTATTCTTAAATTCCAATTAATATGTGGAAATATGACAGTGGTCTCAAATATTCCCAATGCTTTCATTTGATTACTTTCACTATTAAATTTTATGCCATCAATTGGTAACAATTAATCTTCAAAATTTGTTGCACAAGCTTTAAGAAAATATTTGCCAACACAAGAGCAGAAGGCTCCTGGTTCAAGTAAAGGTTTAGTGGGTTTGTTGTCAATTACCACTTCTGTTATACAGGAGTTACCAGCTGTATAATATTCTCCCCTGTTTGGTTTGGTCTTCATAAGTTGTGCATCTTGAATTTTTGACAAATCAAGTTGACCATTGCTTAATTTTGGCAAGTGGGAATAACATTCAATGATGTCAAATGTAGAATTGATATTTTCTACATCTTTTGAGGATGCAGAAAATATTGATGACTTATCATCTTAATTTTCTTCAATTATATTATCATCTTCTTAACATCAGGTTCTTTTTCAATGTCAATTGCATTGCTTTTTCCCCTTTTTGGACATGTATTGGCTAAGTGGGTGGTGCTTTGGCAAATATGGCACTTTCTGATTATATATGAATATTTATACTTCATATTATTAGAATTTTCTTTGGGATTTTTGTCCAAAGAATCTTTCCAAGGTGTATTAAACCTTGTTTTGAGATCCACCCTACTAGAACCAATTCTGGTTCTGATGGTTACTTCTTCTAATATATTAATAATATCTTCTGCTGAATATTGTTCAGTAGTCCTGCTTTTGACAGCATGCTCTAAGTCAACTCCACATTCTCTAAGAATTTTTCTGTGGATCATAAATTCTGACATGCAAGGATACAATGCTGTTAATCTGTCCTTTTGTTGGCAAAACCATGGTAAAGATTTGTCTTTATCAGCATTAAATTTGGAAGATTGAAAGGCTGTTTCTAATTTAAACCTTTAAGCATCATTGACCCATTTGTTGATAATTTGAGTTTTACACCAAGTCAAGCTTTGGTGTCCATGTGCTCATCTTAATTTGATATACCATCTGTGGGCTGATCTGGTAGACAAGGTGTTAAATCTTGCTGTTACCAATCTGTCTTGTAATTCAAAATATTCTTTAATCATGTCCAAACCTCTGATTAATTCCATATGGTCATATTCTCCTTCACCACTAAAGTGAGGCCATTCTTTAATTTTTGGTACTTCTTTTAAAAGTGCTTGGCCCATTGATTGTTCCAAGTTATGAAAAGAAGTGGAAAATTGATTTTTTAACTGTGAATTTTCAGCATCCAATACTTTTGGATTGGGAATTCCTGTACCCTCATTTTAATTCAGAGGTGTAGACATTCTTGGTAAGGTGTTCAGTAGCTGTTCAATATCATTAATTTTTCTGTTTCTAAACCTTTGGGAATTTCTGAATTCATGTTGGAAGGCTTGTATTAAATTCATTACTTCAATTTTATACATGTCTTCTTTATGTGTCAGTTCTTGCCATAACTATGTTTTTCTTGTATTATCAGCAGTGACTTGATTCAATTTCATTGTTAATTTTGATACCTCTTCTTTTGAAGAATCAAAACACTTTTTCAAGGCAATTGTATATGTCTTGACTTCAGTAAATGAATTTAAAACGTCATCAAGGACTTTCTTGTTCTCTGTCTTGATAATATTTATGGCTTGTTTAATTCTTGCTTCAATTATGTCATCAATATTGAATTGAGAATATTTTTTTGTTAATTCTTTGATAATGGCAGATTTTTCATTTATATTATTGCCAAAAGAATTGTCATTATTAGAAGTTTCAATTGTTCTTCAAAATCTCTCAAAACACATAATTGTTTCATTTATTTGGCTCAGAATTAAGCTGTTTGTTTTAAGATTGTTACAAATCAATTAATTCTTATCAGAAAAATGACCTTCTATGTCCTTTTTAGCTTCATACAACTCTGGGATAGCATCAAAAATGTCAGAAATCATTTCTGATATTTTAATCTGGCTTCCTCCTTTTTCTGTAATTCCATCATTGCTCTTGCCATATGGAATACATTTTACATGGCATCCTTCTGAATCTTTGGGATTCTTTAACCCTGGCTGTCAGGTTCTGTGGCTGGTTCCTTGCCTTTACCCTTTTTCTGAGCTTGTAGCTGCTTTTTCACATTGAAATTTCTGCTGCTGGCTACTGGGGCTGTTTTTAGCACTTGCTTGGGTGGTGGTGGGTTGTTTTTCCTCCATTATGCTGTTAAAAGCATAATATTCTTCTTTTCCATCAATTTATGCCATCCATTGAGTAACTTGCAAGTGTTGGGATGGCCCAGGAATTTTCTCACAGTCAGGTAATAATTCATGCATTTTTTCCACATATCTGCAAGGATCTGGTACTCTTTGTGCTGCAATGCATTGTTGCAGGCCTTCTGACTGGCTTTGTATATGTCCACTGAGGCTTCTTGTGGTGGTTTAAGCTCTGTTTGAAGGTAAAACAGTATTATCAGCTTCAGAATTACATAATTTATTAATTTTGAAGTCATCGACTGACCCTTGTCCTTCTGTAACTGATTGGCTTCTTCCATAATCACATCTATGACCTGTTTGGAAGCTGCTTGAGGGGCTATAGCTGGCTCCTGATCTGGTTGAAGGCATATTTTATGATTAAAAAGCTTAAAATAGTAATTTTACATCAAAAAACTTACTATTGGCCAGGTTCTTTGCCTTCTGAAGTATATTACTTATATCCAAGTTGATTAATTAAGAAGAAATTGGTTCTGGTTGATTATTCTGAGTTATAATAATTGTACTATTATGGTCAGAATTCACAGTACTTGCAGGAATAATGCTTATTACTGTTGAGGCTGTTTCAATATTTTCTTGTCTTACCACGCTGTCAGAAACTAAAATTGAACAAAAAACCAATTGATTAAATAAAAAAAGAGTTTTTCAAAAAAGAAATGAAAAATAAAGCCTCACTTACAATATGAAAAAGAAATATTTTTTATGGATTTTTGAATTATAAGTTTTTTTTATATGTTTTCAAATTTTTCAATATAAGAAGAAAGATTTAAGAAGAGTGAAAAACTATGTCACAGGTAAAATATCATGGCTGGGCCCCCAAATTTAAGTTGTGGATATGAAACTTTGATTAAAAATCAAGTACTTTCCCTGTCCTCAAAATTTGTATAAGGTGTAAATAATTAAAAATAGTATGAAAGAGTACTTTTAAGAGAAAACACACCAATTTTATCTTATTTCAATTTTATAAGCTTAAAAAAATGATATTATAAAGATTTATTGTTTTACCAACAATAAAAATTTATCCAAAGATACTCTACAAGAGATATTTAAGGCTACAAAAGAAATTTCTTCAAGAGAAATTTCAATTGGAATTAATTGAGAAAAGAACTGCAAGAAATTAATTAAAGAAAAAATTATTTGAAAAGATATTTAAAGAGAAAACACACCCAAAAGCTACCAGAGTGAATTTGGAAACAAATTGAAAAAGTTCACAGTGAAGAAAGATGCTTTAATTCACTTATGGGGTGGTTCAAGGGGTAAAAATGATTATAAGAGTTACAAACAATGATTATAATGATGTTCCCACATGGTTAAAAGGTTTAAAATGATATAAAAAAAGGTGGTTGGAATCTTTGGTTGTTTGGTTTAACAGTGTTTAAACTAATTATAAAAGGAAAAGGTTCTAGCATGAAGAGAAAAGTGGGGCAAAGAAGACATTCTTTTATAGCCATCTATTTTCTTACTCCAAAAGTAAAATTTACTCTTTTCAGTCGTGGAAAACACTCTGAAAACAGAAAAGCCAATTATGGCATTATTGAACCCTGGTTTGAACCAAAAAAGGGTTGGGTTTAGCTATTTTGGGCTATTTTTAGCCATGTTAGACCCTTATATCAGCCATTAATATAGTAATACCTGGTCTGGAGCCTTCAAACCACGTCAGAATGTGTTTAAGAGACTTAGAAACCAGTTAAAGCTGCTTTTACTAAGATTGTTTTAACTTAAGGGTAGCTCTACCCTCTTGGCAACAGTTAGAACTTCCCTGGTTGGTATTAAAACCTCATCATTAATTGAGTCACAGACCCTGTGACTCAATTCCAGGCCAAAAGTGATGAACCTTTGCATGGATTTTGACACTACACGCCATTCAGCAAGAATTTTGGCGGTCTGGCTCCCCCTTAGATCTAGAGTTCCTTTTCTCCCCCAGAATTAATCTTTCGAATTTATTTTTTCTTTTAATTCCTCATCATGTAATACACTTGTAATTTACACATTCAATTCAATTGATTTTTTACAGTACACAACTGAAACAAGTGATACCTCATATGTAAATTACAGTTCACTTATGTAATACATGCGCACATTTTGACATTTCAATTGAAAATACTTCAATTCCTTATAACTTCTAAATTACACACATCACCCCAATTTTAACACAAAATTTGATGGTTAGCACCACATTTGATGCGAATTAAGTTAAAGCTTTGAGGATTTTCAACTTTTGTAGAGAAAATACTAAAAACTTAATTTAAGCTTATTTAGAGTTGAGTTACAGAAAGTTTACCCAGAGGTGACCCCACCTTATTTTTTATGAGGAATCCAATGATGAGATAATTTTCTTATGTTTATTTATTGGATAAAAATTTGTAATATATTTTATGTCACTTTTTACCAAAAATATTTTAATTTCATTAATTTTATTAGAAATCCATTTTTACTTAATTTTTTCAAGTAAAAATGCATTTACATAATTTTAAAGATTAAGTTAATTTTTATTTTAGATTATAATTAAATTTTTTATTTTTGTATATAAATTTGTATTTATATTTCAATTTTTATTTTGATAATATAAATAATTTCATTTTGTTTATATTTGTATCTTATTTTGTTATTTGTGGTTTTTTGAGTATATGAAAATACCTCTAAGGCTCAAAAATTTAACCCCTTTTTAGACTAGTATCCCTTGATTTACCTCATAGCAACCAGCAATATAGTGCTATTTGCAATTCTGCATAGAAATGAGGTAAAACATTCAAAAATTCATTCAAAATACAATTCTTAATGAATCTTTCTGAAAGTTTCAGGACCAATTAAGAACAGTATATTTCATATAAAAACCAAAAAAGAATCATAATTTCTAAGTAAAATTCAAAGTTTTACTTATAGTCCATTTTTGATGATTCAACGTGAAACACTGAATCTTCAAAAATTCACAGAAAATACACTCTGTGATGAAATTTTCAATAACATTGATAACTTTGAGAAATTAATGTTGTTTTTAAAAAAAGTGAATATTTACAGTTATTACTCCTTTTATTCTTAACCATATTTGTGTTGGTAGTCATGTAAAAGCATTAATTAAGTAATTATGATAATCTTACATGAAAACAGATGATTAAATCATTAATCCAAAAAGGGTTAATGTTTTCTCACTCACTGTTCTTCCAGTTTTCCCCATGGAAGGCCTCTGTGAGCTGTCTTACACTTAAAAGAGGCCTTCTCTTGCTGTTTTTTCCAAATCATAACATTATTCAATCATACCATTATTACCAACAAGTAGGTATTAGTTGATATTTTCTTAAATGTTTTATACTTTCAGAATCAATCAAAAAGACATGAAATCATGGAAATCAACTATATATTGTTTTAATACTGTTATAAATCCATTTTGATCCATTAAATCCACAATTATCCATCAAATATCTCTACTATTATCTTTAATAAGGTCTTTGGAGTATTAGTGAGTGTTCGGTCTTAATTCTTAAAGTTTTTCTCTAGTATTTCTTTTCTTCAAGAATTATAATTATAATTATTCTTGCAAAAGACAATTATATTCTAAAGTAATTTTATCGTTTTAATAAAGAAGTTTTATTATTAAATACTTCTTGTAATTGACTCTAGTAGACAATTACTGCTTACTGTTATAATCACTATTAGTGTATAACAAGTAAAAAAAACAAGTAATTGATTATTCAATTGTGGTTATAATAATTCTTATTATTATATTTCATAAGAGCAGTCATAGTATTTTTGATTGAAATATTGTCAACAGTTTCATAGACACATCTTACACAATGAGATTATTGAGAAGTTAAAAAACTAACTACTGATATATCAACCAATTTTCTTTTGTTTTTAATATGGCTCCCTAAGTCTCAAGTCACTTGGAGGTCCAAAATATTGACCTCCAATTCAAGAATTGTTTTTTATATATATTAATCTCCACATTTTTTGAGAGATTGATAATATTATCAGCTTAAATCTTTTAAAGAAAACCTGGGTGTTCCATATAAAGAGGGATTAATTTTTAATGATACAATTAAGCTCCAATATTTTACAAATATTAAAAAACAAATGAATATGTATAGAGACAAATTTAGAACCACCTTTGGCTCTGAATTGATAAAAAATCAATTATAATCAAAAACAATACAAGGAAAAGTAAAGAAAATGAAAATGAATAAACTTTTTAACCCAATGAGTATGATTGAAATCTCAAAATATCAATCTAAAACAAGGAAAGAGAATCCAAAATTGAGAGTGAAATGTGACCTGGGAGAACAAATAATAACTTATTTCAAATGTCTTTATTTATAACATCTTATTAAAAATTCTTAGTTTTTGTAGCTTCTGGTATATTATTTTTGTCTCTGTAGCTTTCTAATAGAGCTCCTCCCAAAAACCAATCACCTATTAAAATCATATCAAAACTCTCTTAACTTTTCTTTACCTTCCCCAATGAATTTGTGAATATATCTTCAAGCTTTATACTTAATAAATTTTACCTTTACTTCAGCTTTTAGTATTATTTCAACTCTAATATTATAATTTTTCACCAATTTTTTTGATTCATTCTTAATATCATTAATTACTTCTATCTTCACTTCTTGTTTATTATCAGAGCTTAAGACTGGTTTTGTTCCTCCAAAAACAGCCGTTAAATTCTTCAGATCCTACAAGAATTCTTTTTACCTATTGAAAATATCATTTAATACTCTTGAGAAATAGACCCTGTGATTCATCTCTGCTTATTTTGATTCTTTACCACTAGATTTCCCGAAATCAACTCAATACAACCATGTTGATATCTAGATCCTTTAGCTGCCCATCTATAATTGAAATACAGCTCAAATCCCTTTTTCTCACCTGTTAAATTTATGAGTAAATATTTACCCCTTGGCCCCTTGGCTAATTTATGAGATTTCTCAGTACCCACAAATGCCTGTAATTCACATTTATTGCAAAACATGCCAGATAATTCATTGTATAGGTAAAATTGTGCCTTTTACCTTGAGAAAAAGAAATCATACCAATTGTTTGTTAGTATTCCCTTGAAATGACTTTTAATTTTCCTCACTCCAGCTTGATGTGAGGTAGTGAATTATCCTCAGCAATATCCCCATCATTTCTGCAAAAATCAAGCTTCCTTTCAATCCCTCTTGACTTCTATCCTTAAAATAATTTGTGATTTTTTGTCCAATTTTAACTACATCCTCCTACTGATCAACACTTCAAATAACTAATCAAATACTCGTTTCTTTCTTCCATTATACCATTATATATTCTTATCCACAATAAATACTTCACAGAATTGTTGTTATAAGTATATTCACTATGAAATGTTTTTTCAAAAATAAAACTTACTACAGAATTACTCAAAAATGAAGCTACCAAAAACAATCAGTTTCTGATTCCAAAAAAGGCTTTATCTGGCCCAAAAAGTGATCCTAAGTTATTAAGTACTGTGGGAAGGAAGTACCTGGATGGGGAGATCACAGGTAACTAGCTTTGAATTGATAAGAGCTCCTGTAACCAAGGGTGGCAGGATGTATTTCCTTCCCCTCCTAAAATACTGAAAGAACTCTTCCTTGGATCTCACAAACAAAAATAAAATTAGTAAGTGGATTTACAACTGCAGAAGAAAAAAATCAGCAGTCTCAGATCAGACCTATTCAATATATAAGAAATTTAATGTCAGTAATTCAGTTAAATTTTAGATTTCAATGAGATACTTGTCTGTATAGTTTTTATTTGAAAATAAATTAGGGTGAGTGGCTTCTTCTTGGTGATACATTCTTGGTAAGATAGGTTATTTAAGGTTTTCTGGAAATTTTGATGTATTGGTTAAAGGTAATTTTGTTAAGATAAAGTTATAATAGAGTAAAATAAGATCTTTTTAAAAGGTTTGTTATTTTTTCAGAATGGTTAATAATAATATAGAACTGTATAGGTTACATTCAAGAGATAAGATTCTTTTATATTGTATTTCTAAAGGCCTAAGTTAATCTTAATACTTGCTCAATGGTATTCATTTTACTGGATAAAATATTTTAAGGGTGTTGGTAAACACACGTAAGCTTTTAGTAAAAACACGTAATTATATGTTAAAAAGACATAAGGGGTGGTTTTTAAATGAAATATGGCTATTTATGGCATTATAAATGCAATAAAGGGCATTATTAATTCCATCAATGGAATTGTTAATGCCATTTATGGTATTTTGAAGGCCATTAATGCCATTTATGGCATTGTTAAGGCCACAAATGACATTAACAATGCCATTTATGGAAATTTTAAGGCTATAAATGACATTACCAATGCCATAAATGGCATTAATGGCCTTAAAAATGCCATTCATGGCATTGTTAATGTCATTTATAGCCTTACTAATTCCATAAATGGCATTTTTAATGGCAGTTATAGCCTTAAAAATTCCATAAATGGCATTTTTATTGTCATTTTGGGCCTTAACATTTTTAGTAAAAACACGTAAGGGCTTACGTGTTTTTACTAAAAGCTTACATGTGTTTACCAACACCCTAGTTTAATAGAGTAGTAATCCTAATATTGGGTACTGAATAATTTTTCATTTTTAATACTAAGATTCTGCTGAGCTTAGCTACTAGGAAATTAAATTTACTATAATAAACTGGGCTACCTACCAGGTGAGTGATGATTTATCCCTGTGCTTATAATTTGCATTGGTGGCATTTTTGAAATTTTGGGGGAGAGAGCCCAGGGGGCCTTCCATGAGAGCTGTCCTATTCCATTTGACTTCCTCTTGATTTCATCATGTGACTTTTTTTTGTGAGGACCTGTCTTGCTTGAGTAAGGTGATTTATGGTTTGGTGATACTTTCCTTCTCTTCACAGCCTCAATTTATCACATGACAATCTTTTGGTGAGCTGATTATGGCATGATCTTCTTGGATTTTACTTGCATGCATGAGTTTATTTCATTTTGGCTGGGGATATTTTTTGTGCACAGCCTTCTTTCTGTCACATTATATGCTTTTGGTGGGTGCAGTATCACATGATGACCTTGTATTTACTTTGCACATGTCATATTTTAGGCTTGGTTGAAATGGCTGTTTAATTTATTCAGGTGTCATGGTTTTTTTATTCTTTTTGAAATTTATAATTAGTTCAGGTGATAATTTCTTGCACTGATGAATTTACTGTTGTGTGTTAGATTATGTGATATTTTTGTTTGTCACATGCTTTGCATAATTATGTGGTTGAGATTTAAATAACAGTGTCTACTGCATGCATCCTGTTGTAACTAGTTTTGGTTTTCATTAGGTGATTAGTGGTGTGAATAATTTTGAGGCAGTTTTAAGGTTATAAATGGGGTTACTGTGGATATAAAAGGGGCTATGCTTTTGGCTGTGCTGTGAATGACTTTCAGGAATTCCATGGGGTTGAGCTTTGTATCATGTGCATTTTCTATGCTGAATGAAAGGTGGCTGTGCAAATCATGGAGGTGTCATTTTCATTCTGCATCAGTCCTGTGGCTATAGAGGGGTGTAAATCTGTGTGGGGTGTGAAATTTAAAGGATGGTAACTCATTTTTTGTAACTAGTTTTCTATATTTAACTTCATTTTTACATATTCATAATGAAATTGAATAATTTATTAAACACATACACTTCCCTTTGGTACCTGTGCCATGGTATTATGAATTAAATCCAGCTTCTTGCTTTAAAACTGATCTTTTGGTGTAAAGTTTGACTGTAAATCTTCCTGTGGGTTGAGCTTACTTCTGTTATGGGGTACTATGAGCCTGAGCCTGGTGAAAAAAAAGGTATGAAATACTACATCCCCCTCTCCATTTAATGCTGTCCCCAGAATTCCAGGTGAGAGCTCCCTATTCTTCATCTGATTCTGTGTTCTTTTTGAATACCTCCTTACCATTTATTCATTCATCTTCTTCACTTTGTTCTTCTTCTGTGTCTTCTATTGTGTCTATCAGCTTTTCTCTTGGGTAAAACCTCTTGACCTGAGAGGCTGAAAATATTTTTTCTAATTTTTTTCCATCCAGCTCCTCAGGCTAATATGGTCCATTGTTTCTTTGTCTTATTACTCTGTACGGTCCATTCAATTTGTGTTTTAATAGTAGCCCCCAATTGGTCTCTATTGTTCTTTTGTAAACCAGGACCAAATCTCCTGGATTAAGTGGTCATCTCAGCTGGTGTGCCATCCTTCTGTCCCAATATTTCATTGAGTCCTCCTTTGCTTTTTTGAGTCTTCCTGCTTCTCTCACTCTTTTTTCTTCTTTCCCTTCCAAATTTTTGGCTCTGGCTTCCAATAATTCCTCATTTGTGAATATGTTTGCACCATTCCACTTCTAAAAATTTTTTTTTTCAATATCAATTGATAATACTGGTAGATTTCCAAATAGGAGCTCAAATGGTGATAAAATAGTTGTTCTGTTAGTGAAAATTTTGTCAGAAAATTTAACTAGTGGTAGAGATTTCTTCCATTTTCACCATACATCTTGATTAGTACATCTTTGAGCTGTTTATGGAGCCTTTCAACCATTCCTTGACACTCTGGTTAATAGGGTGTGGTGACTCTGATCCTTTATCCTGCTTTCTTTACTGAATCTTGCAATTATTTTCCAAACTCTGTCCCACAACCAGCAGTTGCTTCTTTTGGTGAGAAATATCTTCATATCCATTCTGCAACTTATTTTGCTGTCAACTTGACTAGTCCAACTGTTTCTGGACACAGCCCTGTACTTCCATCTTCTAGATTTGATATGGACTGAATACATGCTCACCCATTCAAAGATTGTTTATGTTTCTGTAGAACTTCCTTGTTCCCTTTGTAAGCTTTGACTTCTTTTTTGGCAGGCAGGGCAATATTGAACCCATTTCTTGACTGATTTCTTCATTCCTTCCCACCAAAATCTTGTTTTAATCCTTCTATAAGCTTTATTTTCCCCTCTGTGGCCCATATCTTCATGAAGTGACTTCAAAATGTAGCTTTGAACTTGACTTAATATAACCCATTGGAGGTTTGGGTTGTTTCTTTTTTTTAGCTGGCCATCTTCCAAGAAAAAGCTGGGTGACCTTTTTTTAATCCTTTTGAATTCTTCTTCCTTTCTTGATTCTGGTTTTTTCATTTTACTTAGGTATTCTTGCATCCCCTTCCAAAAGCCTTCTTGTTTTGTTGGTACTTTTATTCTTGAAAAATTGAGGTAATATACATTCTTATCCCCAAATCTAGGGTGTGGCTTGATCTAATTTTCTTCTGCATAAAATTCTGGTGCTTCTTCTTCTTCTTCTGCTGAGTTTTTTGGTCTTTTGGATTTCCCATCTGGAATAGTGAAGATTTCCCTTGGTTTGTGTACCAAGTCAAAGGAAAATATTTTAATGAAAGCCACCCAGCTTGTCAAGGGGTCATTGAGTAATCAAGGGGTGTTTATAATCCCGATTAAGGCCTTGGCATCAACCTGTAATTTAAATTTTTTTTCCCCAAATTATTGTTTGAAGCTTTTTAACAATCCTTGCAGCTCCACAGAGTTTCAATTTTAATTGTGAGTATTTTTATTCCAATTTCAAAAAAGTTATTTATTCATATAATACTTCTCTGTCTTTTCATTCTTTGTTGTCTTGAGTGAGTACTGAAACTGCAGCAATGTAGCTTGAATCTACTGCTAGCTTAATTTTTCCTGCTCCCTTGTCATAACTCAATTTCTTGAGGGTTATTTCTTCTCCAACTATTATTATGAGCTTATGGAATGCTTATTCATATTTTTTATCCCAGTTCCAGTCAACATCTTCTCTGGTGATGCAACTTGTGAGACGTTTTCAATAAACATCCTTACATAGGCACAAAGTCCCATAAATCCTCTCATTTCCTTCTTGTTGAGAGTTGTTGGCCAATTTTGAATTTTATTGATATTTTGTTTTGAAATTATTCTTCCTTTTAATGATACAGAATTCCCTACTATGTCCAAAGCTGGCACCCAGAATGAAAAATTTGATCCTGACATAGTAAGTCCTTCTTCTTCAATCCTGAATAAAATTATTTCTAAATTTATGGTATATTCCCATATGAATCTTCTGATTGAGGGGTTTTCTGGTGGTGTTTCTTTGTTGTAAAGTGATCTTGGTCCTTTTATTCCTCCATAATCAATACAAATTTCTAAAATTTCTGGTATTTCTTCTTGGATTATCCAGGTCATTTGGGCTTGGTATACTGCTACTGAGCTAGTGGCTCCGTGGGATAGTCTGATGAGTTGCATTCTTCAATAGGGTGTTTCAGAAGTGGTGAGGGGTCTTATGGTGACATCTAATTCTCTTTCATCATATCCTCCCATGATTTCATCTAGTACATAGCATGCTCTTCCTGAAAATTAATCTATGAATTCCTCAATGTGAAGTTGTAAGTCAGCATCCTTTATGGTGAATTTGTTGAGATATTGAAGGTAATGAACTATTCTGAGTTTTTCATTTTATTTTGCAATGCAGAAAAATTGGGCTTGTGTAGCTTGAGGTGGATTTCTCATAGAGTTCATTCCTTATTCTTTCCCTGATTAATTCAGTAAACTGAGGTAAAATTGATTTTGGAATTGGAATTGGTTTCTTCTTCCAAGGCACATGAGGTATTACTGGTATCTTGTAAGTTTTTCCATATGAGTGTTTGAGTAATCCTCTTTCTTCTTTACAGAAAGCTATTGCTTTTTCCCTTAAGGTAACTAAATTTTTCAGTAAATTTATTTCTTCATTTGATAGCCATCCTGGTGGTCCAAACTTAACTGCTTTCAGTCTTTCATGGGCAACCTTTAAGGTTTCTTGAAATATAGGTGTGTTTGGTGATAAGGGTTTTTCATATGGATCCCTTGCCAAAGGTAAGTTAAGGTCTTGAGGAATTGACTCATTGACTGGTCTTACCTTCTTCAGGACTAATTTATATTTTTATGCTAAAATTTGGTGATCCATCTTCAATTAGTAATTTTTGATTCTTTCCA
The DNA here is from genome assembly GCA_023105745.1 of Austropuccinia psidii. Lineage (NCBI taxonomy): Eukaryota > Fungi > Basidiomycota > Pucciniomycetes > Pucciniales > Sphaerophragmiaceae > Austropuccinia > Austropuccinia psidii. The sequence continues at coordinate 719,924 of JALGQZ010000006.1, forward strand.
AGAAGTTTCTAGTGTCCTGAAGTGTTGAGGTCTTCACAGCTTTTCTTTCTTCTTTCTTCCATAAAAAAAATTATTTCAAGGTTATACAGGGCCTAAAACTAGTTTTGTAACCCCTGTATATGAGGTATATAAGTCCTGAAGCTTAAGTAATGCAAGGACCTCTTGGCCTAATACAAGGGCTTATCCTGATTCTTGAGCTCCTTTAGGATTGATTTTGGTTTCCACTTTAATCTTGTTTTATTCTTCAATATTTCTTATTCCCAATTGATTTGAGATTAATCTGGTTGTTTTATTTTTTGTTGAGGAATTTTCTTGTCTTAATTGATGGCTTAGGACTTCACTTTGTTCATTTTGGAAGTTTTTATAATTCTAAACACCTGTGAAACCCCTTGTTTCTGTTGCACAAAGGGAGCGGTTTGTTGTCATGCTAAGGAAAAATATTTTCCTTCAGCACTTCTCCTTACTAGGACAATCTCCTTCAGCTTCTTTGCTTTTATTTTTTATAAGCTTACCTGCCCAAGCTTACAGGGTAAGTGGTTTAGTGTCATGCTGAGGACCTCTTGAGTATTCAAGATTTATTAAGATCCCAAGGTCAATTTGATTTTAGTTTTGTACCTTATCTTGTTGGTCCATCATGTTAAGTTAGTCATGAGTCCATAATTAATCCAGTGATTCATCCTTTAGTCCATAACTCTTAACCAACAAGTCTTGAATTCTAAATGGCTTTCAATCAAGAATTAAAGCAATTGCCAAGGTATTGTGTTGTCCAAAGGTCAATCCATAGGAAATTTCTTCTTTTCTTCACAAATTGGTCATTATTTTTAGTATTCTGATAATTCATCTCTTATAAATTTTTCTCAGTTCTCTTGCTATTTTTGCAAAATAATTTATGTCCTTTTGTTCTTCCTGAAATATCCCTGTTATAAAAAATAAAATGAAAAATGATAAATTATCATGATAAGATGATTTGGAATTGATTTTGATATCAATTAATTGAATTTTTTAATAATATTCTTTTGGCTGAGGGCCCCCCTTTCCATTCAATAATCTTGAGTTGTTTTCCAAATTTGAAAAGGAGATATACTCATTCCCTCAAACCTTCCACTATAAGGGATAGTGTAAAAAATAAGTTTACCCATCCCTTATTTTTTTGATACTGCTTATCATAAGAGTAAATAATAATACAGTACATTCACATAATTTCTTTTTAAATTGGACTGAATGGTACTTTTTTGTTTGATTTTAAGTATGAAATAGCCAATATTTGATATATTTGAGTAAAAATAACAATTTAAAGGAAATAAAACTGAATCACAATTAATATCATTGAGCTGTTTGGTTAAAGGTGGTAATTTGTACCAATCAGTAAATATTGGTTCTCTTGAGAAGAGTTATAATTAATATGACATAATTTAAGGATCCTAATTTGAGTCCTCTATTCATATAATGACCCTTATGATGCCACAACTCTTCCTTTTGAAATAATTATTGTGACTTGGACTTTATTTCAAGTCCATCCCCTTTATGGTTCAGATCTTCTGATACCCATAAATGCATTTGAGCTGTTAATAAAGATATAAAAAGTGAAATTAAAAATTTTTACCATCAAAAAACACTAGGTGTTTTTTTTGGGGGGGCTTTTTCAATTACATTTGGAATAAATAGAACATTGAGGTGTTATTGATATCTAAAGTCCCCATATTGTGTAATCAATTTATTGGTTTTTAATATAAATAGCTCCTTCAGAGTTCAATAAATGCCTCCATGGTAAAAATACTTCTTCTTTTTAAACAGGTTCCAATCACTTTCTTTTAATTGAAGAAATATTTCAAATAAATTTATCATTTCAACCAAATTAATTGATGCAGAGTTTTTCTTTGTAATTGTTTTTGAGTTGAAAATTTAAGCCAATTTAATTGCTCTTGGTGTAATAGTAGCAAAGAAATATAATGAAGATAAAAAAGAACATTCTTGAGCCCTTGAATGAGATATTCCCCAATATTTAGGTAAAATAAATAAGTAAATGAATTTGAGATAAAATATTTTTTCAAAAAGTTCAAGTAAGTACTTTTTTGTAATTCTTGTTTATAATTACATAAAATTAGAAAGTAAATAAAATAGAATAAAATAAAACCTTAGGTAGTTTATAGTCTTTCCTAGGACTTTCTCAATATTAAAAGTCCTGTTTTCATTCACCAATCCTTGTTAAATTATAACTAGACAGCTGATGGTCTTTTCAAGGACCATTTGGTTACATTTTCTTTATTATTGTTGACAATTTAAGTGGGCAGTTTATGGTCTTGCCAAGGACCAAATCATGTGTCCAGGAACTTGTGTTTTTCTTTCTTTTTGGCTTCATGGAATGTTATTTATCTTCAAAGCCAAGCTGTATAACCCAATTCAACAGTTTATAGTCTTTTTAAGGACTCATGCTCCTTTGAAAGTCCTATTCACATTTAATAATCCTTATCAAATTATAAATACACAATTTATGGTCTTGCAAAATACCATTGGTTACTTTTTTATTTATTATTGTTGATACTTTGAGAGTGGGAGGTTTATGGTCTTTCCAAGGACTGCTAGTTGATTTTTTTGTATTTTGAGTCCTTGTTGATTATTTTAGTGTGAAGTTTATGGTATTGCCAAGGACAATTTGTTTTTCCATTTGATTATTTAGGCTTGATGGAATAGTAGCAATCCTTGTTAAGGCAGGAAGCTACTACCAAGAGTTTGATAGCTCAAATGTAAGTTAAATGAGTTCTGGATGATAATTTTGCATGCAATTTTGGATATTCTTCTTGGATAAGGAAGGAGGCCACTTCCAAGTGATTCTTGATTCTTGGTGAATGAAAATGGTAATCTTTGTTGATAAGAAATGATTTCCCTCTTTGATAAGGCAGGAGGTCACTGCCTAGTGATTTTATGGTTTGGGTGAGTAAAATTGGTGATTTGATTTGATAATAATTAATTTCCCTCTTTGATAAGGCAGGAGGTTGCTGCTTAGTGATTATCAGAATTTTGTGAGTAAAACTGGTGATCTTGGTTGAAAATTTGAATTTCATCTTTGATAAGGCAGGGAGTCACTGCCTAATGATTAATTGAGTTTAAATTGGACTTTTTCACTTTATTTTTGATTTTTAGAGCTGTTACGTGTCTTGAAGATGGGCCTTAATGGTGTGGACTCTAATTAGTCCATTAGTTCTTGAAAATTTTGATCATTGTTTTTGTTAGAAATGTACATAATTTTTGAAATTACTTGATTCCTTGATATTGAGTGAGTATCCTTAAAGTGCCAAAGGTTTTCCTTATTGAAAGCTTCAGCTTCTGCTTTCCAAATTGAATATTCATTAATAATTTGGTCTTATTTTATTAATTCTTCCATAGGATTTAAAAATTGGTGAATTTGCCATGGTGGAGGTAATTGATATTTTGTTGATGAATTTCTTCTTTGTTAAGGTAGGGGGTGACTTCCTGGAGTTAAATTTGAGAAAAATAAAAAAGAAACTAATGATAAATTTTATCAAGGATACTGATACATTATTAGAGAAAGAATCTTTATTATATTTATTTTATTTAGATTTGAACTCCCCAAAGTGGGAAAGGTGAGTGTCTGTTGAGAAATCCACCAAAATGAGGTCTTTGAGGACTTCCACAAAGGAATTTCTTTCTTCAATTTCTGGTTCTGATGAAAATTCCGACCACCATAAGTCTTAATCAATGAATATACATCCATCTCCAACCCATTTTGGTCTTCCAGATTGATATGTTGATCTGTTCAATCCAAGGTACCATTGGGCCCAAATTTGATTGAAGTAAAGTCATCTTGGTAATGTGGCCATTTTAAATATTTTATCCCAGAATTTATTTGAAATTTTTCCTTTAATTCTCTCTTCAGCTGATGAAGCTAAGAGGGAGTAATTTATGCCAGGTAAATGTAGTTGTATTCATTTTACAGGTTGGATTCTGTTTCATCTTCCTCATTAGGTAGTTGCTGGATGAATTAAGGGTTTTCCAGTTGCCATTCATAAGGTTCTTCTTGGCTGTTCAATGGTCTGTCCAAGAAGTTTATATGGCATGTGTCTTTTAAATTTTTTTTCTCTTTCTTCCATAATTTTTATTTCTTTTTCTATTTCATTGATAATTTCTTTATCTGAATGCTCATGATTTTAACTAAATCTTACTTTCTTCCTTTTGTTTTTACTTTGAAAAGGTTTCCATTGACTTTCACATTTCCATCCACCAAAATATGGCAGGTTTCTTCATTATTCTCAATTGGCTTGTAAATTCTGTTGGGTAATACATCTTCAGAGATTGAGTCTTCAAGTTGTCTTTTGATATTGTTTTGCCATTTATTTTTTTGTAAATCTTGGCCATATTTATCCCTTTTTGGAGATATGGATACCTCTTGGGTCTTCTGGGTCAAATTTATCATTGTATTGTCTCCTTTGGCCTTTTGAAGCTTCTTTCCTGTAGTATTTCTGACCAATTTTTCCATATTGCATTAATCCACTCCTCTAGATGGACCAGTTTGCCATCCAATTTCTTGATTTTTACAAAAGGCAACTCATAATGTTCTGCCATCAGGCTCTTGATAATTGAGTATCTCACCTTGTTTATGAAAGAATTCTAGCCTGATATTGTTGTCTTCCAAGTACTGTATGGACAGATCCTTTTGAAATCAAAAAGTTTATTTGAGCTTCTTCTCCTGAAGCCAAAATGATTGGAGTATATTGTGAAACTGCCACCAATGAAGTAGTATGGTCTCCAATTCCCCTAAATTTCATGTTTAGTTTTTTTTAAGTGAGTATTTGATTTCTGCTTCTTCTGGTATTATGTTGAGTTCTGCACCCGTTTCCACTAATGTTCTAATAGGATATTCTTCCTTTCCAATTAAGATTTCCATAAATCCCAAAGGACAGGCATAATGAATCTTGGGCCTTGGTATTTCTTTGAATCCAAATGATAAAGGTCTTTGTTTAAGATCTATTGATTTGAGTTATTTAATTTTATCCTTGTCTTTTTTGGATGATTCCTGTAATTTATGGACAAAATTTGGTGAAATCCTTGAAATTTCTTCAATGGTGAGGTTGATATTTTGTTTCATAATTTTCATTATTTTTTTGTTAGTTTCTAGTTTGCCTTCAACTTGTTTCTTTTGGGTTTTTCTGACTTTCTTTTCATCTTTGAGAATGTCTTGATCCTCATTTTCATTGGAAATATTTTCAATTTCATCCTCAGGTTTCTCTGGTTTTGGAATTTTGTAGGAACTATTACTCTTTCTTCAGCTTTGTCTTCTTCAATATAAGTTCCTGGAATAGCTTATTTCTTCTTTGGCTCTTGAGTTTGGTTTAGAGCTTGTCTTTCCATTCATTGTTTGGTCTTCCTTAGTCCAATATGTGATTCAAAGGGGAATTGGCTGAGGAAATTGTAGATGGTTTCCAATTTGACCAATCTTCAACATGTGCAATTGAGGCTAATTTTTCTTCCAATTTCTTTTCAGTAGACTTAAACTCTTCTTCTGGTTTTTGTTTTAAAGCACGTTTCTCCATAAATTTCTTGTTGAGTTCTTCTTGCTCATTTGAAAAATCCCTGACTATGTCTTTGGCACTTTCATTTCCTTCCATAGGTACTCTCTGATAATTGAGAAACAGGTAAGATGATACTTGTGTTCTGACAATTCTTCTGTCCAAATCTTCAGCCAGGTAAGTGCATCTAGTTTCTTAATTTCCTTTTTCCTTGCAGTAGACACACTAAAATGGTGTTCTTGGAGCTATTTGAGCTTGTATGTATGGTTGGTAACTGAATGAAGATGGTGGTAAGGTACTCCTTGGCCTGTATGGCTGATTATTTTGGGGGAATATTTGCTCCTAATTATTTTTAAAATTCCTTCTTGGTGGCTTAGCTGCTTCTGATAAGGTTTTGAGTTGATTTAAAACTTCTTTCACAGATTCTCTCCCCTCATTTCTTGGTTGATATTCTGGTTGTGGAGGATTTTTGAGCTTGTGGGTGACTTCCTTTACTTGTTTCAAAACTTCATACCATCTTTCATTCTCAAATCTTTCCTTCTTTTCTAGAGGTTTGTGTTTAGAAACCTTTTTTGTTTAATTATTACCTTGGCCTTCAAATCCTGTTCAATGTATATTTTCAAAATTTTCAATCTGGGAATGATATAGCCTCCATCCACAGCTTGAACCATGGCTCTGTCCTTAATAATCTCTGTGTAAATTCACTCTTGGAAACTAGTTGAAAGGCTGGCCAATATTTCTTGATTATGATTTATATAACCTTGGATATATTGGTATCTTCTGAGGTAAGTGATGATTGCTTCATTTTCCCCAATAAATTTTCTGTACTGTGTCATATTTCTTATTCCTCCTTTTTGTTAAGATTTTGTGGATAAATAAGTGATTGAGGATAATCTGTATCTTCTTTCAGGTGAGACTGTTCCCCATCTTCTTTTCATATCTACTTTCAATTGATCCCAATCAGCTGTTTTATATCCTGGCATTCCTTCAATATTATAGCTAATTTCTTCATCTTAGGTCCAAAGGGCTATTTGTCTTGCAATGTCTCTTCCACTTTCTCCTTCAATTTCTTCAATATTTTAAGCTTTCTTTATGAATATTTCAAGATCCTTTCCATCAAACCACAAGTTATAGTCTTTTTCTCTTATTTTCACTATTGGAGTAGTGTTTCTTGGGATTTCTTGATGTGATGGGCTTGGAATTTGGGAATAAATGTTGAATCTTCTTGGTAAATTATTCTTTCTTTGTTCTGTATAAGGTGTTGATGTGGCCATAGGTCTTGGGTAAGGTGAAGGTGATTCATGTTTCCTGAATACTCTTGGAAGGGTGGTCTGTTCTTCAAGTGAATTATTTTGTGGAGTATAGCTTGATGATTTGTTCTTTCCTTCTTATTTGATTAGTGCTAGTAATTTCTCTCTCATTTTTAGTATTTTCTGATAAATTCTGTCTGTTGAAGACATTTCTTTCTGCCCTTCAACAGTCTCTTCATTAAGGTTTTCTTCCTGGATTCCTTCAATACTGGAATTTAATTTTTATGATGAAGGTTTATCCATTTTTGATTGGTTTATTTCTTTCTTTGATTCTGATGTTAAGTTATTGATTTTGCTTCTTTCAAGGAGCTCACAGAAGAAGTTTCTGCACAACCTTCAAGTCCCTTTTATTGGTTCTTGGTGTTACAATAGGAAAATTAGAGTATATTCCTGATTCCTTTCCTCATTCTGTTCATTTTTTGGATGTATAATAATAATGGTAAGACTCATTTGATGATTGAGATTCTTGAGATGATTATTTTTGCTTGTTTTTATTTCTTTACTCCAGCTTTTTTTTAATAAGAATATTCTTGGTGTAGATGTTTTTTTTATAATTCATTTCAATTGAATTTATTAATTTCTGAAGCTTGAGGTTGTTCAATCCACTGTTGAGACACCAGATGTGGGAACTTCTCTTGTTTGGGATTAAAATTAGGCAGTAGCTGGAGGGGGAAATTACAGGTAACTAGTTTTGAATTTCTAATAACTCCTGTAACCAAGGGTGGCAAGGCTGTATTGCCTGCCCCTCCTAAAATACTGAAAAAATCTTCCTTGGAGCTCACAAACCAAAAATGAAATTATTAAGTGGCTTTAAAGCTGCAGAAGAAAAAAAATAGAAGTCTCAGATCAGACCTATTCAATATGTAATAGGAAATATAATGTCAGTATCTTTGGTTAAATTTGAGAGTTTTTAATGAAATACTTGTCTGTATAATTTTCATTTTTAGTCAAATTGAGGTGAGTGGCTTCTTCTTGGTGATAAAAGTTTGGTAAGATGGGTTATTTAAGGTGTTCTGGAAAATTTGATGAGTGTTGATAAAGGTAATTTTGTTAAGGTAAAGCTATAATAGAGTAAAATAATTTTTTCTGAAGGTTTGTTATTTTTTTAAAGTGGTTAATAATAAGGTAAGTTGTATTTCCTAGATTTAGGAGGTAATATTCTTTGATATTGGATGTTCAAAGGGGTAAGTCAATTTGAAATCTTGATAAATGGTGTTAGTTTTACTGGATAAAATAGATCAATAGAGTAGTAACCCTAATCTTGGGTACTGGATAATTTTTATTTTTGGATACTAATATTCCACTGAACTTAGCTACTGGGAAATCTTCAACACTATACTTCCACTGAGCTTATTTTCTGGGAAAATAAATTTTCTATAATATACTGGATTACCTCTGTCACAGGGGCTCTTCTAAATGAAGAGGGCCTGGCACTCAGTGAACAGACTTACTTATGGAGGGCTCAGAAGAAATACTCAATTGATAAGAGTAATGAAATAAGAGGATAAATTCCTAGTCATAAAATAATAAGCATTAAAAGATATGAGAGAAAAAAAAAGCAATAATAAAGAGCCAACCACAAATAATCCTGTACCACTGTTTCAACCTGTTCAGAAAAGAGAAAAGGATTAATAAAGGATATGGCCACCAGGACTCTACTGAACAGGTGAGGGAAGGCAAAGACTAACTTAATAATTAATAAAATAATATTTCTTAATGAGAAATAAAATAATATTAAATAATAAATCCAATATTTTGATTAACTGGGGGAAAGCCCCCAGGTGGGCGAATGGGGGCTGGTATATGTGAAAAAGTGCCAGCCTGGTGTTTGAGTGTTGAGAAACCATGATTGTATGATTGAGGAACCCGTATTTGAGATGTCAAACTGTATTGGTGTATCCAATACAGGTATTTGCACCTGTATTGAAGGCAGGCCTGTATTTGGTGAATACTGTATTTGTGTTTTGCCTGTATTGAGCTGTATTGAGGTTTGAAACTGTATTTGGTGAATCTTCCATGAAACCCCTTGCTGATTAGGTGTTGGAAGATTTTCCATTAGTAATGAGTGGTAATTCCCTGCCTGTCTCCATGGCTGTGACATTACCTCCCAGGTGAGGGCTGAACTTTTCCTGTTCTTATAATGTGCAGGGGATATATGTCAGCCTGTGACTCAAAACCAGAGCACAAGCATGACAGCCAAAATACCATAAACCAATGGTATAGCCAAGATACCACCAAAACATGGAGCTGAGCCAAATTAGCTCAAAAGGTATCAAAAGAAAGAGGAAACTCACCTCTTTCTGAAAATATAAGTCCCATCACCATAGGACAAGAAATAACAAAGTTATTCCTGCTCAAAGTTATTGCTGAGCATAAACCTTAATTTTCACCTCTCATCTAAAATCTAGAAGGAGAGGCTTAACCCCATCAAATGGGTATTCAAAATGAAGCTCTAATCCAGGGCTATCTAATGGTGCTAGCCAAACTGAGCTAGCACCAGTATTACTTGAGTTATGGTCAAATTCAGACCAAATAAGGGTGAACAAAACATTCACCTCTCATCTACCTTTTACAGTTTTAGTGTGAGATACTTAAAGTGGGGTCTTTTTGGAAAGAGCACGATCAGGGCTATCTGATGGTGCCATCCATTTCCTCATAGCTCAACTACAACAGAAGTTATTGGCCAAACAAGCATAATACAGCTTTTGCCCAGACCACACCAATGTACAAAAATACTTGTACATGGGATAACTTTGTCATATTTAATGATGACCATGTCAATTTGGGTACCATTGTGTAGAGCTCATACATAGCTATTCAATGAACCAATTTTGAACTTGATATCTCAAACACTGACAGAGTTATGACCATTTTAAGGTCAAAGCACACCTGCTGTCATATACAGCCTTACCATGGGATAATATCCCATAACCATGAATATGAGGTGTCAAATAGACAAAGAAGCATGTTTTTACTTCAATACCTCATATGTCAGTCAATACTGGGGTCCCATACAGTTTCTGTACAGCATTCTACGCGTCATACATTTCAGAATCAGGCTGTGTGGTCCCCAGATGAAAATTTTCACCCTGTATTGGTGAAAACCGCCCAGATGTGGTTTCAAAACCACATCTGAGCCCAATACAGGGTATACAGGTTGTTTGCAAACCACAAGCCTGTCATAGAGAGTGAAAAATCTTCACTTCCTTTACGTGGAAAGGTCCAGCAGCCTTTCCACCTCAATTTCAGGATAAAAGGAGGGCTTTTCACAGTCAAAAGCCTTTCCTCATCCTGCTCTTGAATAACCTACGTAGTAAACTGTCAAAAACAGTTTTACTCTTGGTTAATAATCAGGTATAATTATAAGTTTTAATTATTGTAGTCTTTTATTATTGTAACCCAACAGATAAAGCTGCACCCAGGGCTTTCAACAGCGCTCACCACCACTATAACCACTATAGTAAAGCCCTTTAAATTTATTCTTAATCATCTCAAAACCTTCTTAAAAGCATTTTACCGTGTCACAAACATAGTTTGAGTTGTAAATAGCCTACATTACCACTCTTTCATAGTTTCATCCTGACAATATAGTATACATGCAACATAATGTGAATGGAGGGGATTTTCAAATTTGGGGGGAGAGAGCCCCTCTATTTATACCTTTTGGGAGCCCAGGGGGCCCCCCATGGGAGCTGTCTTTTTCCACTGCAATTCCTCTTTATTTAATCATCTGACTTTGTTTTTGGTGAGGACCTGTCTTGCATGGGTCAGGTGATTTAAGGTTTGGTGATAATTTTTTTCTCTTCAAAGCCTCCGTTTATGACATGATGATCTTTTGGTGAGCTGATTATGACATGATATTCTTGGATTTTCCTTGCATGCATGAGGCTATTTCATTTTGGCTGGGGATTTTTCTTGTGTACTGCCTTTTTTCTATCACCTGATATGCTTTTGGTGGGTGCAGTATCACATGATGACCTTTTATTTCCATTTAATATGTCATATTTTAGGCTTAGTTGAAGTGGCTGTTTAATTTATGCCGGTGTCATGGTTGTTTTTCTTCTTTTTGAACTTTATAATTAGGTCAGGTGTTTTTTTTTTGCACTGATGAATTGACTTTTTTGTATGAGATGATGTGATTTTTTTTGTTTGTCACATGCTGTGCATATTCATGTGGTTGAGATTTAAATAAGAGTGTCTACTGCATGCAGCCTGTTGTAACTAGTTTTGGTTTTCATGAGGTGATGAGTTGTGTAACAAATTTTAAGGCTGTTTTAAGGTTTCAAATGGGGTTACTGTGGATATAAAAGGGGTTATGCTTGTGGCTGTGCTGCGAATGACTTTCAGGCATTCCATGGGGTTTATATTTGAATCATGTGAACTTTCTATGTTGAATGCAAGGTGGCTGTGTAACTCATGCAGGTGTCATTTTCATGCTGAATCAGTCCTGTGGCTATATAGGGATGTAAATCTGGGTGGGGTGTGTAATTTAAAGGGTGGTACCTCATTTGTTGTAACTAGTTTGCTATATGTAACTTGATTTTTACATATGAATAATGAACTTGAATAATCTATTTAAACACATACACTTCCCATTGGTGCCTATGAAATGGTATTATGAATTAACTCCAGCTTCTTGCTGTAAAACTGATCTTTTTGTGTAAACTTTGACTGTAAGTCTGCCTGTGGGTTGAATTTACCACTGTTATAGGGTACTATTTGCTTGAGCCTGGTGAAAAAAATGGCATGGAATACCACAGTACTAGAGATTATTGTGGCCAAAAGATAATCTCATCCTCCAAACCACTACTTAGGTATCCTTTTATGACATAAAAAGTGACCAAACTCCATGATATAAATGGCTATAAAGCAAGACACACTTTAAGAATTGTAAATTTTGTCTTAAGCACAAAACCTTCCTCAAACTTTATCCCTTGAACCTTTCATTGGCCTTGTACCACAACCATATATTTCTATCTTGTAATATCATTGAATTAATTTTTTTGAAAGACAAACCCCATATAGTTACCCAAGACATTCTTTTTTCTCTATACACTTACTTTCTCCCACACTCCAATTGCAATAAGACCTCTCAGTCCTCCCCCATGTGAGATATTTCAACTCTTTCCCTAGTTTACTTTCATTTACCCTCTATATGTATCAATTTTTCACCCTAAATCAGCTACATTTTTATTTCCTAGATTAATTTCTTGTATCATAATTCTATCATTCATTAAATTAATATTTTCAGTTATTCTATAACTGCAATCTCAATTCAAAGAAATTTCAATCCATTTAGTTGATAAAGTTTTTTGATGCACTTATGAACATTTTACTCTTTGATGAATCCCAGACAAACAATAATTGTGAGCTCTCCTTGATTCTCAAATGGGTCATAAATTTGGGTTTTTCAAAAAATTATTGTGACTTAAACTAATTAGTGTAAGAAATAAGTCCATGATCCTTTTATTGAGAAATAATTGGATTATTTTCTCAGAATTTCTCATGTAATACCATTATGTCTTGTCAATTTATGATCCTGTTTACTGCCAATTCTTCCTGCTTGGAATCCCATTTCCAAAAACTCGCAGAGAGGTTCTTCTTAATCAATAATTCCTTTTCTTTTAGTAAATATTAATTAGAACTCTAGTTTATAATTTTCATGGTTCTCATAGCGAACCATTTCCTCATGATTAATCCCATTATTTAACATGAAATATTTAAAAAGAATTTAATTTAACTTTCCAACGTTTTATGACCTTCAAGAAAGCTACCAAGTTGAGATTTTTGGCCCAGGGAATGATTTTCTAAGTTTCCCCTGACTTTTCTTCTTGATTGGTATTGATGATAGAAATGAATATTAATGATAAACTATCAGCAATAGATACAGACTATTTCTCACAGATAAAGTGAAAGCAACCATTAAATCCAAACATATGAAATCCCCTTACCTCTTTACTATCTTTCTTAAAGGTTTTTTAGCTGGAAAATTTAGAGGTTTATCTTTTGAATAAAAATTTGAAAACCCAATATCATTATCAAAACTCTTTACAACAAATATATAGCAAATAACCATTCATTTCATACTTCTCAATTTTCTTAAAAACATATGTGCTATTTGTATACTAAATAGTATCAATACCTTCTTATCAGTCATTAATGACTCATATCATAAAAGAAATTACTCAATTTTATGAAACATTGCTTATTGAGACATATACTATGAAAAATCAAAGAAGAGTTGAATAAAGCATAAAATAAAGCTCAAAACAACACCTCTCCATTCCTTAGTATAAATTTCCTTAATGAAATCACCATTTCTTTCATATCAAGAGAATGAAAAACCTTTTTAAATAGCAATTTTCCATAAGGGTTAATCCAGCTTCAAGTTAGAATTCTTACAATTGGATTTTCCCTGTCTGTATAAATGGCGATATAGGACACCTTAACCTTTTTCAAATATAAACCAAACTCTATCTGAAAAAACATGACATTTCTCTTCTGAATCCAATTACTTCACTTGACAATCTAAATTTTCAATTTCTGACATTGAAGAACCTTTATCATGTTTAACAAAAATTATATCTTCCATATTTGTATGTGTCAAATATTACTAATTGTTGGGAATAGTATTTGTGTTCTTTGCTATCGGATCATCTTCCTTAATTTTTGCTACTCTAAAGAGAGGAAAATCATCCATCTGATGTCCACAATCAAAAAAAACAGAATCAACTCCAATAACAAGTATCTCCTATCCCATGATACCAATTTCTCAATTAGGTGTTTAATCTCTTTGCCTTGTAATCTGGTTTAATGTTCCTGGATTAAATATTTCCTTAACTACCCATGTATTTGAGTGAATGGCTGATTTCTGGGTTATGGATTATATGAAAATTTCATGATATTTGGTATAGAAAGCTGTGAAAAGTGGAATCAATTTTCTAATTCCAAAAATTTCTGGGCCAGTATATCATCACTCCTTTTTCCTTCCACAGCTTTATCTAGTAAGTGTTCCACCTCTTTAACTCTTTGTTTCAGTATTTGGTGAAAACCCATTTCCAGAAAGACTCATTCTGTAATATTCTATTAAAAAATTACAAAAAATGATATTTAAAAAATATTTCAGCTTCTTCAAACAATAATTCAGATTGTATTTATGATAAATTTAATTTATAGCTTGATATATATTTAATTTATAAAATAAGACTAGAATTTGTAAACAAAAATTGTATCCAGTGAGCTAAAAATTATGTTTGTATCTCAATCATCATCTATTAAATTTATAAGGTTATATTCAATGAATTTGTTCATTAAAAGTCCCATGAAATTGTTCCTTTCAAAGTCTTAATTGGAATATAGGCTAAAAAAATTATTATTATTCATGATCAAACATTATTTTGAGGAGAAAACTCAAAAATCTACTACATAGATAGAAATTAGTACCATCTTATAAGAGATGGAGGTAATTAATATACCAATAAATTCAATTTGAATTTATATTTCTTTCTCTTTTTGTCAAATTTAAGGAATTAGTAGGACTTATCTAAGTTATTTACTCTTTTTTACTAGTTTACATCATATTTTTTGCTTAAGATTTTGTGCAAGAAACTATAGGCCCATAACCTAAAATTTAGTTTTGAAAATATTAAAGTCAGAAATTTAGAGTGAAATAACCTCCAAGATAAATTATTCATCATCTGTAATTCAAATATCAAAATATAAATATAAAATAACTAACAATAAGTAGAAATCAAGAGTAAAATTTTCCACAGGAGGAAAAAATAAAAACTAATATCAAGTTCTTTCTTTATATTAATTCATTAAAAAAGTCTTGATGGTTGTTCTTTGCACTTCAAAAATGGATTATATTTGCAAAAGAAATATTTTTTTTAAAATGAATCATAAAATTGAACAAAAAAAAATTAAAAAATGAGTTCTAATATAATCAAATTTTATTTTTTGGATAGGAGAATACAATGAAATTTTATAATTCATCTTGATAAAACTTTTTTTTGATAAAGTTCATAATTTTCAATTTTTATCAAAAACAGTACAGTACTCCAAACCTCCAAAGAATTATAAATCCAGAGATTTTAGAAATGAAAACTATTCTCATTAGATTACCATAAGGAGCAACACCCTAATTCCGGTTATGACAAGCTATAGGGAATTGAGCACCCAATTTACAGTCTGTGTTTGGGGGGACTTTTTCCACTGTTGAATTATCTAAAACATTATCAAATTATAATACCAAAAAATACAAATTCCTAAAAATATAATGTAATTAACTTCAATCAGATGTTTCAGATAGAGGAAAAAACCTGAAATAAAGCGCAAGAAATAAAAATAAAAGCTCAACAATTTGTCACCAAATTCAAGCTCTGTCACTGAGCCACCTAAAAAGTAATGGAAAATTACCACTCCAAAACAAAAAAATAAGTGGAAATTGATATTTTTTCATAAATTGAATCATTGCTCCAAAATTTGTTTTTAGAAACCCAAGAAAAATTAAATTAAAATTGTTCTGAATCTTTCAGAAAAAAAACTTGAAAAAGGTCATTGTAATCTTTTAAGAGCAATATATTGAGTTATTGAGTGATGATAAACTAATAATTGCTTGTTAAATTTTATTAAAAATGAGGGAAAAAAAAGATTTTTTGGTAATTGGTAGAAATACTCAACAAATGATCAAAGAAATTATCCCATGGAGGAATTTTAATCTTGAGCCCCTTCCTGGATAATCCATACAAAAAGATAAAAAAATGGATTAGAAATAAAATTTACTGATGAAACATATAAATATACTGTATTTTACATGCTCATACTAGTTATAAACTCTAACTAAACAAAAAAACTATTGTCAAGACATTTGGGTCCTTAAATACTACTGGTACTGATCCCACATGGTTCATGCCATTTGATCTTGGACCGAGGCTCATTCCTTGATCATCACCATCATGAGGAAAGATTACCACTTGTTGATTGCAACCAATGCCTTCTTTTTGTGATTTCAGATCACTTTATTCTTTCAGTTTTTTTGGAGCATGATGAAATGTCTAATTGTATAAGTATCCAATCGCAAACATGTTGTTTTGTTTTGGAACAGAGTAATCTCCAGGCCCCCCGATTATTGTGAGCTTTACCTGTAATACTCCAAAAAACTTCTCTGCTACATTCCATAAGGAGGTATTCCTTAAGTTGAACAATTCCTCCTTGGTCTGAGGTCAGTGAATTTTGTCACACATTAGTGGTAATTATTTGACTGATTAAAAAAACTGGAGATATATTCATATCCACCTTAATTGAGCTTGTGCCTGCTCATGCAAAGGGTATCATGTGGCACAATAAGGCATCAAGAAGCCTTTGATAAGACGGTAAGACCATAACTCACATCAGTCAGGTAATATTAATTTAGTGGGATTTGAAAGTTCTTGTTTCAAGTATTTGTTAAGACCCTTGAAACATGAGTGCTTCTCACCCACCTAACGCACATGTATGATATTGACATGTCAAAACTGACACCCAAAGCATATTCTGTTCTATTCCTCCTTTTTGGCTAAGATATGCAGCCTATTTATGCATAAGGAACTTGGCTGAACTCATTGCCCCATCAATAACATTCACACAATGTTGGAATTTGAAGTATTTGATATTTTTGGAAATCACTTTTGGAAGTGTGGTACCATTGAGTTATTTGACATAATCTGGATATAATGCACATGAAGCATGTACAACAGAATGTGATGACTTGTGGATAATTTCTTGACTACATTGCAAGCACTCCACTTCCTGACGTGTTGAATGACCATTTGTAATATATAAAAACTGCATCAATTTAATCAAATTTCAATAAAAAAACCTTTTATCAAGAAATTATCATATTAAATGAAATACTTCAATGACTTGACCTGCTATTATTATTTCTAAACATTTTTTTAGCTTTCATGAATATAGTCTGCAAGAAAAATATATATTGTGGGATTTTTTCCAAGTTTCTAATTATGTTTGTGAGTGAAACCACTGTTTGAAACCTACGCAAAGGGTTAAGCTCCAACATCCCTGATTTTTATCTCAGCTCACATATACTCAATTTTCCTTGGGCATAGGAAAAGTTGCATCTATGAAAGAGATAATCTTCATTTCCTGATAAATTTTCAAAATACGAGTACATAAAAGCGGAAGTTGTATCTTATTATTTTTGGTTAAACAAAACAATTATTGTACTTATATTGAAGCGAACATCTGCTGCCTCCAAGAAGAATAAAAAGAAACAATCAAGAATACATTCAAGTATATGTGCATATATAAAATTACATTATTCTTACAAAAAAATAATATATTAACAATATATACCCACTTTTATTTTTTAATATCGACTGCGGTGTTCAAGCAAATCAGTTGAAATAGGACTATTAAGGTAAGATGAAGAGGAAGGATTGATTTTTTTAATTGTATCTTTTAACAATGAATGGATAGGATCATGAAAACCAGATGGATTGATAACTTGATCTATTTCGTCTTCATTTCCGACGTCATATTTCTTCTTAGCTTTGGTATCATCATTCTTTAAACCTTTCTCCAACTTTTTGCTCAAGCCTCTCATAAACTTTTCCAATTTTTTTCGCTCAATTTCATCCACTTTTAAGCCATCTAACCATTTTAATTGTTTGTTAACAATTTGGTGAGGATGACTTGTACTATCTGACTTTGAGTCTTGATGACTAAGACCACAACTTCTAAGAATCAAGGCTCGGTAGGTCATCCGTCGCAAATAAAATTGGTTCGGTAACGATTTTCTAAACCGATCATCAATCAATTGCCAATCTTCTTTGCCTTTCTGATCGCTAGAAACTATTTGATATTGATTGAGATGAACTGCCGTTGTTGGATTCGTAGTGGTATTCGGGTGATCACTAATGGTCGGACTGGTTGAGTGTAAGAGGACAGGTGGATAAAATGGTGCACAAACTGGGTTCTGTCGCAAGTCCAAGAGCTCAAGCTCTGGTAGACTTTCTAACACATTCAATAAGTTGCGGTCTACTGTCTTCACTCTTGATCCAACAACTGTTAACTTTTGTAATCGTTTCAGGTTTGCCAACGGTCTCAAGTCTTTTAAAAAATTGTAATTTAAGTTTAATGTTCGAACGTTTGGAATCAGACTCGATAGGTCAGCTGGCAGACTCTGGCATTGACACATCGCCAATTCCAGGTATAATAGATTATAAAATTGATAAGTGGGAAATGCAGTCGGCAATGGATTCCCTCCCAAGTAAATCCTCTTAACATCTCGTACGTGTCTCATGGGTAAAGACCTATCAAGAAAAAGTCAACTGTGAAGCCGTTTAGTTAAAATCAACAAAGGAAACTCTACCCACAACTCTCCGCCCCTTTGATCTCTGGCGCTTAAATTCTCCAATTTTCTCAAGCGTTCCGCACCCAAGATTTCCATCAAATCATTATTATCAATGTATAGCGTCCTTAGATTGACTAGGTTTGAAACATCAATCCTTTCTAATCGATTTTCACTAATCCTCAACACCCTTAAATTAGGCATCAATCCATCGATTTTAAATGAACACAATCGGTTTCGATCTGTATTTTCAAGCAAAAACTTAGTCACCATTTAGTAAAAACCGTCACCTCTGAAGAATTCCTCACCAAGATTTAAATTGTACAAAGATTTCAAGCTTTTCATTCCATTTAATTCACAAATTTGATTTCGGTCTAAATTTAAAACTTCAACTCTGGGCCTAATCACCACATTCAAAGTAAAAAATTTACTGGTCTGAGCGACCCGCCCCTGTGGTAATTTAAAGGATTCTCAACGATCATAAAAAAACAGCTTACCAGTTCATCAAGTTGAAATTAATCTTTCGAATTTGATTTCCTTTTAAGCTTACTTTGGTCAAATTATCTAAATCTCTCAAACCATTTAAATCTTTAATCAAATTGTCTTCAACTTTTAATTCCCTTAAATGTTTCAAATTCATTATTTCTTTAAAAACAATTATTTCCAAGCAGAAAATTAGTGATTTTGGAAAACCCTCCAAAAAAGAACTAGATGCAGATAGTAAGAGTTTAGACATACGTTGTAAGCTAGTTAAAAAGTTTCGACTTAAGTCCAACCTTTCTAGTCCTCGTAACTCTCCAAAAGAACTTAAATCATTGATCTGATTATCATACATCACCAACATTCTGAGCGACTTGGGCAACCCCGTTAAATGATTAATTTGGTTTGAATGTCTATTTCGGAAATGTCACAATTCAGCCTTTTCACGGAAAAAAAGAAATAAGGAAAGAACAACTAACAAATCAATCTGATCCAAGGAAGGTAAGATCTCGTTAAGTCTAACTACTGATTCTAATTTTTTGCCTGACAAATCAATAACCTTCATCCCGTTCCAAAATGGCTCGTAAGGCTCTAAATCGGTTATTAGTTTTACCAACTTGGAATAATTTACGCCAAACGAGCATTCAGAGTGTATTGTTAATGTTGCTTCGTCCTGATGATGATGGGGATGATGAGAGGAATTATCGTGACGACAGTCCTTGATTACTTGAATTGATTTATCGGCAATTGCAGGAGTCAAATCAGGTGTCGTCAAGTCGGAATTATCTCGTCCAATCAAACTTACTGCTATTGTACTTGAATGATTGGACGAAGACGAATTCGATGATGACTTGCGCCTAACCCGTTTAGTCGAGCTAGTTAACAACAATCGGCCTCCTATGCTACCGACGCTTTCATTACATTCCCCTTCAACTTCAGCGTTCTTCTTTATCTCAGAATAACCCCTCGTTGGATTTTCTTCTTCCAATAACCCAACAATTTTCCCATTCTTTCTGCCATCTTGAAAACTAACAGATCGGCTTGGTTTGGAAGATGTATTAGATTGTTCTTCTAAAGAATTGATACCCCAATTAATCGCTTCAGTCGTCTTTAATGCCGATTTAGGTCTAAAATTATTTCCCGGTTTATTAGTGGGGGTCATGGAGATCAAGGCTTGCGGCCCTTCACTTTTAGTTTTGCTGGAAATTTGATCATCTTCATCTTCATCTACTTCAACCACTGCCTGTCCCTCAATACTCCTTTTCTCCTTTTTTGGTTGTTCATTGATTTCTCTAGTCAAACTCGATGAATCGCTCTCTCGCTTGCTATTCAGGCTCTCAATATCTTTGAACACATCTTCCTCCTCACTAGACTCAGCTTCACTTTCTTCTTTCAGCGATCCATCATATCCTCCAAACATCTTTTTTCTTTCATCCTCCTCGGTTTTCCCAACTAACCCGCAAGTCTCTGATTGACTACGAGCCTTGACCCACTTTCCACTAGTTGAATCAAATATCATCTTACCAACTCGCGCATTTTGCAATAGTTCTTCTACGTCCCGTGGCGCAATTGTCATCAACCCAAGCTTGGGATGATGTGTGCGTTTCCAATCGTTGTCCCATGTTAATCGAGTGGGATTAGAGTTAGTGCTATTTAGATTCGTGGTTGTAGTCACAGCCGGTGTTGTAGATGATACGGAAGTAGTGACACTAACAGCAGTGGAGGCAGAACTAATGCGACTGGAACTAATCAAACGAGGACAAGAATCTTGTATTTGAGTGCTGGCTAACTCTTTCCCAATGGGTTGGGTTGCAAATGGACGACGAGATGATGTAGTGCTAGTAAGACTACATGTTCCTGATGTTCCCGTCGATCCATGCCGACGAGTAGAAATGGTCTTGGTGTTTTGAGTTCTGCCAGTTGCATCCGAGAGCGCTTGCCTAAGAGAAGCAGCTGCACTAGAGGCAAGACGTCGTTTGACAGAAGATGAAGGGGTTTTTGGCAACTGTTGCACTGAATCATTTTTGACTATGCCTTCAAACTCAACTTGATTTGTCTCGAGTTCTTCACTGTCATCTTCTTTGCTTACCCCCCTCGTTTCAATCGGCTTAGAGTCTGCTTCCTTTTCTTCCTTTTCCTTTTCTTCTCTTTCTCCTTCTTCCAATAGCTCACGATCATCCTCATTTTCCTCCCCAATGTTCAAATTCCATATAAATTTTGGGGGCAGATGATTGATTGAATGACTTTCCAATGATTTTTGGCTTCGAGCTAAGCTGTCATGATTTAAAACTTCCTCGCACTCAATTAATGGTACTTGTACTGAGGTTTGGTTCTTCATGTCTTCTTGGTGAGGAGAAATAGCACGATGATTAACGATCTCTTGACCATTTTCATGAAGGCAATCAAGGTCAACTTGATTATGTTTAATAGAACGTTTAAGGTTATAATCAGGAGAGTGTGAATGGGTATTCTGATCGTGTGGAGGCTCGATTGGATCAAGATTTTGACCAGTGCTTGATTTGGCGCGAATTCGATCCATCAGCTCTCTCGCTTCAGCCAATCGATCTCGGACAAGTAACTCGGGAGAATGATTGCCTGTGTGAGGTGAATGTTGAGGAGGAAGAGGAATAGATTTTTTGAAGATGACCATTGGATGAGCGTGGAGAGTGTTTTGATGTCGCCTAGAGTTTCTTTCAGTAGCCAAAAGAACTGAATCCTTTAATTTCCTGTTGGACGATGGATCATGTGATAATGATTGAAACAATTTAATACGTTTTGTACTTCTGCGAGAGACACTATCCAGTTCTTCAAAATCCGAGTTCGCTAAGAGTTTAGATTGAATAGAAGTTTCAGATTTAGAAAGATCAGATTGGAAGCGCTGATACTTGGATTTCCTGGGGTGCGATAGACTATCTATGGCATAATAGCTAGGTTCAACGAAGCTGTCTCTCCAGCTTTTTTCTTCTTTCAATCTTTCACTAAATTTTGTAATTGGCCTGAATGGTGTTCTGCCGGCATAAAAGACGCGTTTCTCATTGGTTGTTGGAAACAAGATAGTACTTGGAGGTGTAGAATGGGCTAAACCAAGACTGGGGGTAGAACTAGTTTGATGTGTAAGGACTTCATCGGGTGATCCAAGGATACTTTTGATTTTTAATGGATTATGATTATTAGTGATTTGACTGGTAAAATTGGATGACAACCCATCAATCTCATGAGCTAATTGAGAGAGATGTTTTCGAGCGAATGAATCATAAGTAAACTTAAAGATTGTTTGACTTTTATCAGAGTTTTCTTGATTGGATTGGATTTGATCAGAAAGTGAATTTGATGTATTGTGAATCGATTGATTAGAGTTTAGATTTTGGATTGAATGGTTTGAGTGAAGAGATTGATCGAAGTTTTGATTTTGAAGATGAAATGACAAATTAGAATTCAAATTGATTGAGTTTGATGAGTTTTTAATGTTTTTCAAACTTCCAATTGAAGTAGATGGTTCAGTTTCTTCAAGAATTTCGTTTAAACGGCTATCGCGAACAAATTTTAGTCTTTCTAAATGAGGATGATAATCCATCAAGATGAGTTGATCTTGATTTGAATTATCTTCTAAAGAATGATGTGATGATAATGATTGATTAGATTGATCTGAAGATGAAGTGGTACGAGTAAATGAATTTTCGTTTTGAGATGTTGAAGATAGCGAGGGTTTGGAATCATTTATTGAAAAATTGAACTGATGATTTGAAAAAGGAGATGATAAAATTTGATTGATTGAATCTGATTGATCTAGTGAAGAAGACCAAGATAATTTTGATTAATAATACTTGGTAAATGAAGGTGCTTAACTACTTACTCAAATTTTGTTCGTTTTGGAGATTTTTTGTAGAATTATTATTATTCAATGGTGATGAAGGTGATAATTTAAAGATTTTTTCCAACGAATTTGGCTTTTGTTGTTTTAAGAATAAATCATTGATCATACCATCTATTGCGAATTTCAACCAATTTGGAGTTTGATCATTATCGTTATCATGATTATTTTTTGAATCATTTAATGATCGATTATTTTTGTTATTTAAGATTATTGATTGATCTTGATCTTGATGGTTTGATGATTTGATTGAATTAATTAAGGAATTATTCTCAGGATTAGATTTTTCTTGACTCTGTTTGGATTTGGTTGATGAAGATGAAGAAGATGAAGATTTTAAATTTTTAATTTTCGATTTTGATTTGCTTATTGAAGATGAAGAACCAGACGATTGAATCAACCATTCTTGAGATAGTTCATCGGTTTGCCAAACTGGTTTCCTCAATTTATCTTTGTCTTCTTGATCCATTTAGAGCTATGATTTAGAGCTGAAACTGGAATGAAAAATATTCGATTTGGAAGTTGAAGTAAAAGTTGAAGTTGAGATTGAGATTGAGATTGAGAGTGGGATTGGGATTGAGATTCCGTGGGGGCAAGATTCAGTTTAAGCGGGAAATTAATTTTTGGAAGTTTTGGGGGTTCGATGAAGGTCTAGGGGGTTTAACTTAATTCAATTTCAACGTGGACCATGCACAGAAATCGATGGGCACAAATCAAGTTTCAGCAAAGCCATTGAGGAGCTATTTTGCTTGAGGCTATCAAAATGATAAGCTAGAATTAAAAATTTATCTTGATTTCCTTTATTTAACACAAAAGGGATGACTAATGGAAGAAATAATCACTTCAATGAATATTTGGCCCAAAATATTCTCACAAAAACTAATCAAATTTCTATCATTCATATGTCAGACAATGCATAAAGAACTTTTTTTGTGAGGATGTTTCTTTTTTAAATATATATTTTACACAAAAAGATTATTATATGCCCTACATAAAGGAAAGTTATCTATTGGGATTATGAAGTTGAAATAATAACTAAAAAGTCTAATGCATTAGCTTTCTATTATTATTGAAAGGTCAATAAATCACCAAGGAAGTGCTTTGGTAAATCTAGAACTCCTTTTCTTTCAAGATAAAATCAATACTCATTTCCTTTGAATCGTCTTCAAAAACTAAATAGAGTTTTTGTATGGTTAAGATTTGGCGATAAATAATTTTAATTCGAAAAGATTAGGTTGAGTTTTATTGTGATTCATAGTAAAAATAGAGCTTGGAGTTATCCCAGATTTTATATTGCTGAATTTTTTTTGGTATACCTTCAATAAAGCATAAATATAAAGAATTTGGAAAATGAAAATTTTCTATTCTATTATTTTTATTCCCCAAAAAAGAAGTATTTTTCCATTTATTAATCCCATTTTCATGTAAGATTATGAGTCAAATTCTTTCAATATTTCTAAGAATGTCTTCTTGAATCAGTTAACAAGGGTTTCACCTTCCAGAGCAGGAATCATATTGAGCTTATAGCTTTCTACTGACTATTGTTGCATCTTGGTTATAGCATTGATAAATTATTCAAGCCTTTGGAAATATTCAGAGCTGAATTCAAATAAGATTCAAATTGTATTTTTTTCAAAAAACACAAACTTAGATCATAACAATACTCTTTCTAATAATAAGAGTATGTTAATATTTTAAATAAATTTAGTTAATAATTATTTAAAATATTTGAATTCCAAATCTCATTTCAAAAATCTTAAATGATGATCATTTGTTTATCTCTTACTACATTTTGATTACTATAAGCCTTTTGAGCAAAAATATTTTCATATTAATAATTTGAGATTTTGAGGCAACAAAAACTCCTAATGTTTTGGGAAAAAATTTAAAAAGAGAAAAATAAATAAAAGGAATTCATTTTTTCAAATGTGATTAATATACAATTGAGAACTAATTTCTGAATTAACCTATGCAAGATTGAGTGTAGTTTTGTTAAAAATATTTTATTTACTTTGGAAAATTTTGTCTCAAACAATTAACATTCTTGTATTGCTTTCCATAACTTTTTCATATTTAATATTTTCACACAGAAAACACAAATGTATCTTATTTTCCAAGAAACAGGGTAAATTAATTAATATTTGAACCAAAGTTATATCACACAAAAGATAGGTATAATGATAGGCTAGAAATAAAATTTCGAAAACTTCATGTCCAAATTTAAAGCTATGAATAATATTTTCATATTATATTCTATTTTTGATAATTTGTGATGGAAGCCACTATAGCGCCATTCTTAAATGCTTTCTCATGTTAAAGATTTCTTATTAGACCTACTGCTTAATAATCATTAAAAATAACTACTTACATAAGAATTTTGGTTTTGAGATATGCATTTATAATTGATACTTCAATACATTTAGGAATTTAACAGAAATAAAGAATGAATTCTATTTATATTATTAAATTTAATTAATTTAAGTCTCATAGAATGGTAAATATTTTGAATAATTAAGCTTTAAAATTATCCAATTTTTAAATTCTCCTAGCTATTTTGATATGAAATTTTCAGAATTTTGAAAAATCTTGTTGAGAAAATTCTTTTTTTTGGGATAAAAAATACACAGTTCCCAATAGTCTGAAAATTAATCAGAAATAATATCAGGAAGTCTTCCATTGAGTTTACTTATAACAAGGTAGTTCATGTGTTAAGAGAACATTTCAATAAGATCAACATACAATTATACAGTGTATTGACTAAATCTCTTAAAAGAAGCTTTTTTAAAAAACAGTTTTTTTTGATCAAAAGATGGAAATATAACATTTTGAAGAATATATTTCATTCTTGAAAGAAGTTAGTAGTAAGCCTATTTTGATCATTATTGATCTCTGGAAGTGAATTCAAAGGTGACATAAACTAGTAAAGAAAATATTCATTTTAATATGTTTAGGGTTTTAGTAAGCACACATGTGGTTTTAGTAAAAACATGTAGCTTCTTATTCCCTTTTACAAAAAAAAACACCTTGGCTTTATTTTTTACCATAAAATTACATGTTTTTGGCCATAAACTGGTAAAAACATGTAGGAGCTAAATTCTTTCTACTAAAACCTTACATTCGTTTAAAAAAACCCTACATTTATAGGAAAAAATATTTTATATAAATAAAATGAGCCTTATTTTTACAGAGAAAAAATATTCTCAATAATTTTAGCTGGTGGAACTGACAAGAGGAGTGTTTACTAGGTGAAACCCTATATGGTGAGGACCCATTACATGAGAGACCATTTGAGGGTAGAAGTTGAAATACTTTCCCTCATTTTTTGCTACCAAATTAACTTCCAAAAAACTATCCTAAACAGGAAACCTAATCTGGACTGTCCTCCCACTTTTTCCATATAAAATAAATAAATTAATCAAATGATCAGGCTAAATTTATTGAATTTTGTTTTTTTTTTCAATTATTTACATTTATTTTACTGAAAAATCTTTACTTTATATACAAATTATTTTATAGTAATAATAAATAAAGTATATAATCTGTAAGGTTTGACTATGAAATTATAAGTAAAAATTACTAATATTTTACTTTTTGTACTCTGAATTTCCTAATAGGAATGAATAATGAGAAGAAAAATAATCATTATAATAAGATATCATTGTAACTATAGCATAAAATCTTTATATTATTTAAGAAGAATAAAACAATATAGATTATATTTTAAATATATTAATATATTTATGAAATTTATTATTGTTACAAAAAATAATAAATTCATGAGAAATTGTTATTTAATAATAAAAAATAATATTACCAATATTAAAGCTATATATTAATATAAATTAATGGAAGAATTATCAATGAATATTAATTTAGAAAATATGAGAACCAGAGAGAATAACTTAATTTTAACACTTAATATAATAATTTTGATTAATTTTATTCCTAATAATGTAAATAAAGCTTATTTGAACTGTAGTTAAAATAAAGAATTGTGAGAAATACAATTTTTACAATTTTTCATGAATTTAGATATTTTAAGAGAATTTGAAAAATAAAAACAAAATATTGATGTAATCACATGAAATCTAGTGATTACTACAAAATATGACTTTTCTCTTTTATAATATAAGAGTTTTATATATAAAGAATAAATAGTATTACCTTTTATCTAATGTTTTATTGAATTTGATGCATTAGAGGGGGAAAAGAGGAAGAAGGGGTCCTTATAGAGTAATGATACTTCCTTTTAGTAGGGATGTACTGATTTTATCCACTGTAATTGATCAATATTATGAGGTTTAGTGATGATTATATCATTATTGAACCTTTTTATCTCATTATTATGCCATATTTTAAAGTTACCACTGTAAATCTGATTTTCTGACCTTATAAGCTTGTAATATGACTTAATTTCGTGCATGAAGGTAGTTTCCATCATAAAATACCAAGATACACGAGTTTTATCTCTTATTCAAATGTTAAACTTAAAATAAGACTACAGTCAAAGATCAAAAATAATTATTTTCAAGATTTAATTTTAATCCTTAATAACTTTCAAGTTTTTTATGAAAATAAAGTCCAGAGAGTTAATTATAACATCTTGGAGTGTCCTTACTAAGGTGCAAAGAGGATCTCATTAAATAATCAAAACTCTATTTTTGATGATTTTTCTTGTAATTCTTCTTTTCTGTCAAAATTTTCTATTTGAGACTTGAAACCATAATTTAATGAGGTTATACCTTGAATATCATGATGAAAAAGACATCATTAATCATTTATGAGCTATTAAAACCATAGTATCTACTTTGCTCTGAGTTTTGACCACTTGTAATTATAAGTGGTCAGATGGTATTGCTATTTTGACTAATTTCTCTTTATTATTCTTAACCTTGCTTATAGCTTCACAAATAAAGCTGATAAATTAAATATTACAGCTATTTAGTGGTAAATTTGATTTTTTACCAAGTATTTATCA
Organism: Austropuccinia psidii; assembly: GCA_023105745.1. Lineage (NCBI taxonomy): Eukaryota > Fungi > Basidiomycota > Pucciniomycetes > Pucciniales > Sphaerophragmiaceae > Austropuccinia > Austropuccinia psidii. Next base: position 747,438 of record JALGQZ010000006.1, read on the forward strand.
TCAGTATTTCAAAAGATATGAGCTAAAAGCCATGAATATATGCACTGATAGTAAAAGTGCATATATTTAGGTATCTCAGTAAGTATTTGGTTTACAGATATGAGAATCAATGGCCATACATGTATTTAATATGGGAAATCCAATGGTATAATTTTCCCTGCATTTTTATTCATCTGTTTGTGAGATAATCAAGAATTTACACCTTTTTATGGCATTTTTACTTATTTTAGTAGTTTTTAAGATTAGAATTATGATTATTATTAGAATAAGTTGAGTAATATTGTTTGTGATATTTTTGTATATGTGTTAATATCCAAAATGCTCACATCAACTACCACAAAAGAAGATTGTACCACAATCTGACATAGCTAATTAGGGTATCATCCACTTTCCTACCTTTTCAATATACTTTTTTAGTCTTGAAGCTCAATAATGCTTAAATTGTTTATTTTTCTGTCTTTTTTTTCAGTCTGAGCCTTCTTAAAAATTTATAAGAAATAGCTATATGTTTCTCAAGTAGCCATTAATCTTCTTGAGCTGGGGTTCTATACCTTACAAGATATTCTCTTCCCTTTTTGTTTCTTGTCCTCCTTTCTTTAAGGACTTTCACAGTTTTCTTTTCTTCTACTTCTTTCAAAGAGGGAATTCCAAGGGGTGGTATATTTCTTAGGGGAAATAATTCCTTATCACTTGAAATGTAAGGCTTTATTAAGCTTAGAGGGAATGTTGGGTGTTTTTTCATTAATTTACCTGTTAACTCTAGCTTCACAGAATTAGGGCCATGTTGGTCTTTTATTACAAAGGGTCCTGAAAAGGAATCTTTGAGTTTATTTTTTTCCATTAATTTTATTTAAATTTAATGTTTATACTACGACTAAACCTCTATTTCAAAATCAGGCAGTTTATTACTCTTGTCCCAACTTTCTTTTTCATATTTGAAAGAATCTTACATAAGTCTATTTGCATAATGTCTTGCTTTATCAGGAATTATCCTTCAAATTATTTCTCTTGGGAATATGTCAACTGAGTACTTTATAAAGGATTCATAAGGTAGTCTTGAATTAAAAATGTTTTAAAACATTGCATGTGTTTTGACAGTCAATGAGTGAATTGATATCTTATAAAGTTTAAAAGCTGGTATTAGAACAAACCAATAATGGTAAAAACATCAGAGTATTTTTATTTTAGGACATTAGCACAGAATCCTCTGATCATTTCTTCTAGATTTTGTATCATTTCTTCTGCTAGTTCATCAGTCTTAAGGTGATAGGATTTTCAGAATGATAATCTTGTGCCAAATAAGTTATGGAGACTTGTCCATAAAGCTGAAGTGAATTTTGGTTATATATCACTTATGATATTTTGGAAAAATCCTGTATGGCTTATAAATATACTTAATAGAATTAAAGCTGTATCCATAGATGTGTCATATTCATTACAGGGTAAGAACATTAGGGCTTTACTGTACCTATCAACTAACACCAGGCATAAATTAAAACTACTATCTCCTCTTGGGAGTAGAGCTGTTACCATGAACTATTTCCAATGGATATTTTGGCTCTTGAATTTGGATCATCATTACGCATTTCTTCCCTGTAGCTCTATTTTCCTTTTGGCATCTATCAAAAGTTTGGCAATATTCTGTAACATCATTTCTCCAATTTGGCCACCAAGAGCAAGTCTTCACTCTTTCTAGTGGTCTGCCTTCTGAGAGATGTCCAGAGCCAACACTATCATGAAATTTATGCAGTATAGTGTTTATTAAATCTCTATCGGTTAGAGTCATAACACATGTTTGTTTGGCTCTATGGTAAAGGATTCCATCAAGGAGGTAGAATATTCCTTAATAATAACCTTTTTTTATATAATTCATCTAGTTTGGAATATAATGATGGTTCTTTTCTGTCTTTCATTAGGAGTTGGCATAAAATATGTAAATTCTAATCTATCCTATAGCTCTATTCCACTTTGATAAGGAATTCTATGCCAATGTCTGTGACACATATTACTTCTATATGGTTTTCTTCCTGCGGTACACATGCTTGAATTTCAGGTGTATTTGCTAAAGCCCATCTGCTAAGGCAATATACATTATTGTGAGTTTTTCTGTACTTATGGACTATAGATGTCTTTACTCTATACTATTGGATATTAATTTTTCATCTCAGCATATGTCTATTTGGTGTCTTCATGTTTAATGATGATTTTAAAGAATTAAAATCTTTAATGAAATAGAAGAATATTCTGTCTAAGTAATACTTTAGTTTCTCTAAATACCACACAAATCAAAGGAATTCCATTTGAACTTCTCTATACCTGGCTTATGTTGGTTTAATTTGTCTGGAAATAAAGAAAATTGGTCCTTCAACAGGATTATCACTGATTATTTATGTTTTGTGTAGTGCAGCACCTAATATTTCTACACAAGAATCAATGTAAACTTTAAAAGGTAATTTACAATATTGCATCATGAGGAAAGGGTAATTTTTGGGGAATTTCTTCAGTTTCTCATATGCTTTGGCTCTTTCTTCAGTTATACAATATAATGTCTGTTGGTCACAGATCTTATAATGAGATTTTGAAATTTTTTCAAAGTCCTTTATATGCTGTCTGTAATATCCAGAAAATACTAAGAATTACTGCATTCATTCCTTATTTTGGGGAATTGGTTGAAGTAGTACTGTGTCTAATTTGTTTTTATCTATTCCCAAGCTTAGTCCAGATATGACATGTCCCAGTGCTTTTAGCTCAATATATGAAAAATAAATTTCTTGAAGGATATTTTAATTTTTACTTGAAATGTTTTTAATAAGACTCTTGCAAGTCTTGTCAGGAAGTTTTACTAAGTTTCTGAGAAAACTATGATATCATCAATGTAGTAGATGATTAGCCATCCACCTGGAAACTCTCCAGGAAATATGGTATTCATAATTCTTTGATAATGGAAAGGGGAATTTATTATGTCAAATGGTGTTATTAGGAATTAATATATACTAAATTGACTATTATAGTTAGTAGTTTTTTTGGAATTGTCTGTTGAGAAATTTCGGCCAAAGCCTTTAACAGAATCCATGGCTTTAATATGCTTATAATGTGAAAGTCGTGTTATTTTCTCATGGATTCTAGGTATTAGATATCTGTCAGGGATGGTGTAGGTATCCAAAGCTCTGAGATATCCTACCATCATTGATATACCATTGTGTCAGGTTATAATAACAGGTGTAGTTACCTCTACTTGTTCATTATGTCCCACTTTCCTCAAGACCCCCAGGTCCCTTAATTCTTTAATGTGAACCTCTAAGGCTTCTCTAGCTCTTAGGCTGACTGGATAAGCTGGTCCTCTTAGCAGAGGTGGATAAGATTTTCATACATCTAGAATAATATCTACCTCACATCCAATAATAGAACCTAATGGTTCTTTGTTGGTTCCAAAGGAATTTTTGTGTTTATATAAGAGCTCAATTAAGCTTTATTTTATTTTTTTCTGTTTATTATTAATTGAATTATTCCTCTTTCAGCTGTTTTCTTTTGAAGAAGTGCTTTTCTGGACTTTTTTATTCATTTTTCATAACAGTCATTTGCTTCTTATTATTGAAGAAAGTAAACTTTTGTCTTTTATTGTCTCCTATGGCAAAATACCTATCTTTTTGGCTTGAGATATTTATTGTATAAATTGATAAATAATCATGTTTAAGTATGAATTGTTTACTGGTAAAATTCTCCATTACTAAAAGCTCCACTTTTATTGTTATACATTGATATGAATGTGGGAAAATTAATTTTAAATAAATAATCCCAAGGGGTTTCATGCTTTCACTTTAAATAGTAAATTTTACCCCTTGCATTGGTATCAGTTTGGCCCCCCAATCTGGTATAAGTGTTTGTAGATAATTATTTACAACACAAGTGCAGTATGATCCTGTGTCCAGATTTATCTTCTCCTCTTAATTTTTCATCATGAAAATACTTAGAATTCATTTTCTAGAGGTATAGCCCATTGCTTTTGAAGGTTTTGTTCTATGAAATTTGGCATCTTGTATATTTGTAAGGAATGTATCAGATGTTCCAATTTGTGGTGAATTGGAGTTTAAATCCAGTAGGTTATAGATTAAATCAATATTATTAGTTTCAAAATCCATTATTTTTATTTAATCACTTTCAGAAGTTTGTGAATATTAATTTTCTATTTCAGAATCAGATTCTTCTTTTTTGGAATTGTGGTCTTCTGTTCTCACAATTTCATTGATTTTTGCTTTCTTAAGGCAAGTATTTGCTAATTGCCCAATAACACCACATTTAAGGAGCTTTCTGTGCTCATGAGTGTTATTGGGTTTGAAAAGTTCTTTTTTTGGTTTATCTTTATTAATAAATGGTTTGTTTGGGATTTTTGTATCCAGCTTCTTCCATGATCTTCCAATCTTGGTTCTTGTCACAATGTCTTCTATTTCATTAATGTACTATTCTGGGGAAAATGGCTATACAAAACTTCTTCTTAGGGAATTTTCTAGTTCCCCTCCACATTTTTTGAGTATTTTCATATATACCATCTTTTGTGACATTTCTGGATATAGTGCACTTAATATTTAAGATTTTTTTAAGAACCAATTTTAAGGTTTGTCTTTGTCTGGCTCAAAGAATGAGTTCTCAAATAAATTTTCTATTTTATACCTCCAAGAATCATTTTCCCACTTGGTGAGTATTTGATTTTCCCACCTAGATCAGGTATCTTTTCCATTTTCCTTTCTTATGCCATAATACCATCTTTTTGCAGATTTCTCAAATAATCACCATGAGAAAAGTGGATACACCTGACAGAAGGTGTTGAATTTGGAGTTTTACATGAGAAATAGATTGAATTCAGGTTGGACATAGGAAAGAAATTCAAGCCACATATTAATGCCAAAAATTTTCAATTTAATTGACTCAATATCAGTTTTTTTTCAAGATCCTCCAAGCTCAATAGCCCAACAATAAATCATGAAAAGGATAATTTTAATTCTCAATTCATCTTTTTTTCCCTTTTAATTTGAAATAGTTAATAAAAAACCAAAATTTGAATTCTCTTTTATAGCTGTTTTCATATATATTAAAGTTTCACTATGAAATTTTTCTCAATAATATTTATTGGAAGAAATATCAAAAAATATTTACATTTGAACCTTTATGTCTTTGAAGAAATCCCATTTGAATGAGAAAATATCTAAAAAAATTGAGGCTCTTTTGAAGAGTTAGATAATTTAGAAAAAAAAATAGCCTTAATTTAATTTCTCCAATTGAAATTTGTGTTGTGAAAGATATCATCTCCCTGATTTGTTCTCTTCTGGCTGTTATATTATCTATTTAAAATGAAATAGGCTCTCAGGTTTAGATAAAAAATCTCACTAGAAGTAGAAGCTTCCAAAAATGGTATATACAATCAATAAATATGGCTAATATTTCATCCAAAGAGCTGATGTAGAAGACTCTTGAAAAATTTCAGCTGGAATGAATAAGGCTAAATAAAAAATATTTTGTTTGGATTTCATTATTGATAAATCTTCTCTATCATACAGCTCAAAGAATGAATTTAAGATTCATTTTGATATTCACAGAAGGAAATATGGCTTGATAATAGAACAACTACTTTTAAGCTACATAAAGAATATCCACCTTTATGGTATTTTGAAATTCTAAGATTTTTCTCTCTGACATCAATACAGATACCAATCTGTGCACCCCTTTTGGGAAATCATAAATTATGAAGTTTCCATATTTATTTAATAAAGTATTTCAATATTAGAAAAAAAATATTTTCCTTTTAATTTTGTGAGATTTCATTGTGAGAAAAATCAGCAGGTAATTTGTATTAAAGAGAATAGCTAGGCTCTCATACCTGATACTCCCATAGTTAGTATGAATACAATGTGATTATTTGTGAGATTTAATTAATGTTGGTTTGCATAAATGAATATCTTTAAGCTTTATTGACTTTATTTATCTTCTTAGTTCAAATATATCTTTTGTTCTCACTTATTAGTTCATTAGTTTGTGAATTATTTTAACTTTATTTCCAGCTTTCAGAATTCTTGATCTATCCTGTAACCATTAAAAATTAGATAAATTTATTATAACATACTGAAAGCCTCAACATAATACCTGTGTTCTGTTGTTTGGAAAACTTTATTTTTACAAGATAAATGTGTAATATTATCAAAAATATACAAAGGAAAAACTCAGGTTTCAAAAAATAATTCCAGAAAATGATTAAATTTTTCCTCAACATGAATAATTTCTCAGCTTTATGTGGGACACCTGTATAAAATATAATCAATAGCTCATTGATAACTATTGAAATTCATTAAAAAAATTTTCCCAGAGAAAAACAAACTACTGGTTTTGCCTTCATTTGTATCTAATTTTTTCTTTAAAGAATTGGAATAAAAAATCTTTTTTATACAATTTCTTTTCAGTAATAATCTTTCAATATACTGAGAAGCTTATGAAGTCAAATGTAACTTCAGAAATTAATATTATGTAAAAGAGGAATAAATTGATAATAATAAGATACTTATAAACTATAGTCTATCAAGTTATATATTCAGATTTATTGAGTATTTCAAAGATCTAATATAAGGAAGATTCCTTCTGTATTTTTGGTATTTTTGTTGATAAATGGGCTTTAAGGATTAGTTCAAATAAGAGTATTGAACTATAGTTTGCAGAAATAAGTTGAAAGCTATTTTTAAGTAAGCTTGGAGTGATATGAATATCATTTCAGAGCCATGTCCAACTAGATTCAAATAATTGTCCCCCCAATAGCTTATGAGGAGTTCCCTTTTCATTACTGAAAAATGTTCATGGAATTGACAAAGATTTTGAAATTGAGTAGATGGTAACAAATAAATATAATTACTTATAATATATTTGATTAATGTTAAGTAAAAATACGGAATTTTATAGTTTCGTAAATGAAAAGATTAGTAGATTTTGGAAATAGACATTCATTGAGAAGAACCATTTTCCTTGTTTCATTTTTGATTTAGAAGTTGATAATTAATTTGACTAAGATTATGGTTGAACACTTATTTTGTGATATTTTTTGACTCAATGATATGAGTAATGTGTGCATATAGCTCACAAAGCCTTAGGGACTGGGTCCCAATTTCTTCAAAGCACAAGAAGATATAAATCTTAAGCTTGAATGTGTAGGAGAATATTTAAGCAATGAGGTTCTCATTGGTGCTAATTTATTTTTTATTTAAAACTGAAATATTTATCATCTTGATTGTTGGAAGAGAAATGATAAAGAAACGAAACTTATTAAAATTAATGAAAGATATCAAATAAAAGAAAAAAGTAATAATAAAAAAAAAATTAAGAAAAATTTGAGAGATGAGTTGTATTGGTCTTTATTGATTATTATATTATATTTTTCAATACTATAATAAGGATTTCTGTAATTATTGGAAGGAAATGAGTAGAAAAATGTATCATTCTGATTCATAAAAAAAATGTGGTTTGTATTTTTTAATTCTATTATCAATGGTGATTATTATTATTATATATGTTTATGATTCATAATCCCTTTTTTTATAATTTTTTTTTATATTTTTGTCTACTGTGAATTGCTCCATTTTTCTAATTTGAATTGATTTTTTGGAAAATATAATGGTATCAGGGCCTGTAAGGCATGCTACTGAAAAATTGTCAATGATAATTGACAATTTTAAAGTTACAGGATATAAATTACTGTAAAAAAATAATTTCATTGAGCTTTTTTCTGTATGAATAGAATAATACCCTTTAGAACAGAAAACAATTAATGATAGATCCTTAATAAATTTGGGTGAATAATTCAATGTATAAAAAATTAAAAATTATAAAAATTCAAAACAGCATTAGGAAAAAACTTGAGTTATTTTCAAAAAGGAAAAATTCCTCTTACTTATTGGAATAATTGAATCAAAATCTAATTTATTATTGAGGAAATTTCAACATGGAAAACATCAAAAGAATACTGGAATCCCAAAAATTAAACTCAATGAAGCAGAAAAAATACACATATTTTTTATTTCTGCTTAATGAGGATATTTTTTCAAAAGAAATTCATAAAAAACTTCTCTAACTAAAAAAATTTGGTTATATAAAAAAAAGCAATAGTATCATTGAGTTTGTTGAGGGAAATGTTTCATTTAAAATAGCTCCTTTTTTAAGTAATATTTTAAATGAAAAATAAGAATGAATTTAATTATATTATTATGATAGATTCTCAGCAAAGAAAAATAATTTTCTTATTCATTTTGTAAACTATATTTGATTCAGTAAGGCCTTGAAAAGATAAGTGGAGCTTATTAAAGCACTAATAAAGCTATTAAAGTAAATATTTATAGTAAATATATTTCCAAGATAATTAAAAAATGAATGAAAAGAGATATTAATTAATCTCAATATCCAAAGATATTAGATGAAATTTCTTTCATGTGCATTCCATTCAATTGAAAAGAGATAATCTCAAACTTGTTAATTCTGAAATATTCCAGTGTCTTAAAATAACCTAGAACATTTAAAAGCATCTGAATTAAAGATTCAACCTATCTTCAAGAAAGGGTCCAATCTCAGTATAGTCTTGGTCAAAGATAATTTACAAATGGAACACCAGTTGTCAGGTGTAGAAAATTTTCTTAAGGTGAATGAATTTAAACTTGCAGTAATCAATTCATATTGTATGGAATAATATTCTTGAAACATATCAATTTTTTTAATAAATGATATGTGGTCATATTCACCTTCACCCATTAATGTTGGCCATTCTTTAATCTGAGGTGCTTCTTTAAATAAAACTTGATTATTGTATTGATGAATAAAAGATCTGATAAAGGGATTTGTCATTTTAAATTTTGTTTTAAGAGTGATTTCTATATGGGAAAATGGGGCTTATAGCTTTGGCATATTGAAGTTAGCCTCATTTATTTTATCTATTTTATCAGTAATAAGTATTATTTTACTTTGAATTTCATCTTGAAGATGAATTCCCACTTTATCAATTTGTTTTAAATTTTCCAGAAGCAATTTTTGGTGTGATTAAGTCTTTTCTTTGTATTTTTCAATAGAAATGGACAATTTGTTTGATTTTTCTGTTAAATTGTCAATAACTTGGTAATAATTTATTGTCAAATTATTTTGTTTGATATCTTTTATGTACTTATAAGACTCTTTTTTCCTTGTATCAATTTTGGATCATTGTAAATTAAAGTCTTTGGTTTATTATTTTCAACCAGAAATTTGATATTATCTATTTCTTTATTATTTTACAAAAATTTTGTACAAAGGTAATGTACTGTTGTTTATTTCTTTTAATTATAATAAACCATTTTTAATGTCTTTCAAAGTTAAGATAATATTTTCAATTTATGATGAAGTATTTAAAACATCAGGAGACAAAGCTATATCTTTGGGAAAGATGGTTGTCTCACTCTTTGTTCCTATTTGTCCTTGAATTCCATAAAGGTTCTGCCCATGTTGTAAAAATTTTCCATGGCATCTTTTTGGATCCTTGGGATCCTGTAAGTGGGGGAATATGGCTTCCTGAAATTCTTTTCCTTCTTGGGGAGGCTGGTTGGCTTGAGGCTTGCTGGTAGAAACTACTGGGGCTTCTTCATTTCTTGCCTCAATCTTCATGTTGTACCATTCATTTATCTTTTTTATTTAAGGTTTGGATGATAGTGAATTCCATCTATTGGAGTATTTCACTGTTTCCTCCTTCTGAAGGAATTTCTTGAGTATTTTCCAGGAGTTCATCACTCCTTGGTGGATTTGGGGCAAACCTTCCCAGTACTTGTCTTTTTAGACTGTGCAGTACTGTTTGTACTGCAAGAGATTTAGTTATAGGATCTTGATTGTGTATCAATTCAATAAAAACCAGTAGTAGTAATAGCAACTAAGAGCGCATAGTGGTAAGTAAACTGAAACAATGATACATGCATCAATAGATAAACAAGATACCTGATAAGAAACTGATAAATATGATAAAATATTCAAGCTCAGTTACGATGTCACGGTGCATGGTCTGAGATTAAGATGACAGGAAATAAGAGTAAGCAACACAACAGACTACAAATCATAATTGTTTAAGCTACCTGGCTTTTTAGTCTTATCACCTTCTTGAAGGTTAATAACCTTAATTGAAAAGAACACACAAGTTCTAGAGATAAAAACACTGAGAATTAATACTAATACAAAGACTACTCATATTCTGTGCTTCACCTTAAATCTCCTCCTAAAAAGGTGAAAACCCCAGTTCATTGTAGTGAGAGAAAATATAATAAAAAAAGATTGATTTCTTTTTCCAACCTTGATCCCAGCTTTGAATCATGCTTTGTATATGACACAGAGATATCCCCTGATATGATCACATGGGTAGCCATGTGTCATATTGATTTTCGCGCAGGGGAATATAACTTCATTGTTGGTCTACACGTAGAGGATCATTCCTTTTCCTCCTTGCCTCTTGACAGGTACTGGATTATGTAGATGTCTATCTGAGCCCTTTGAATATTATCTTTCTCTGTTCTAATGAATGATACTTAGTTCCAATTGGGGTTCAGAGATAATGGGAATCTGAGGGACTTTCCTTTGGGATATGGCACTTCCTTGTGTGGATTCTGTTCCACTGTGGATTTTTCCCTTTCTTTTCCCTTTTGTGGGATCATTTATATTTCTGAGTCCACCTCCATGTGATTGGATGTAGTATTGGGAACCTCTTCTAGTATTCATGCTGAGAAATAAAGAGATGAGAAAAAGAAATTAGAAAAAATGAAAGATTTCTTTTTATGAAATTTTAAGAAAGGTGCTCACCTTCAGAGTCCTGAATAGTGTTGATATTATTTAAAAAGAACAACATAATTGAATAAAATAAATAAATTAATACATTAATGGCAATTTATTAGTATTAAAAAATACTAAATGTGTAGAGTCTTGTTATTTGATAATAAAAAACAATTGAGAAAAATAATATTACCAATATTAAAGCTATATATTAATATAAATACTATTTATATTAATGAAAGAATTATTAAATAGTAATAATATAGAAAAATATCATAATAAGAGCAAATATTGCACTTTTAACACTTGATATAATAATCTTGATCAGTTTTACCCCAAGTAATGTAAATAAAAATTATTTACATTATAGTTACAATAAAAATAGAGAGAAATACAATTTTTAGTATTTTTACCTGGATTTAGGGATTTTAAGAGGATTCAACAAATAACAATGAAATATTGATGTAATCACATAAAAGCTGGTAATTATATGAATCTGATACTTTATAATATGAGAGCTTTATATATAAAGAATAAAGAGTATTAAACTTTATTTAATGTTGCAGTGAATTTGATTCATCTGAAGGGGAAACAGAAGAAGAAGGGGTGTTTATAAAGTAAATATCCTTTCTTTCAATAGAGGTGTTATTGATTTATCCACAGTAATTGATGAATATTATAAGGTTTAGTGATGCTTACATCATTATTAAACCTTTTTATCTAATAATCATGCCATATCTTAGAGTTATCACTTCAACTCTAGCTTTTTGAAATCATAAGCTTTGAATATGAACTAATTGAATGGATGAAAGTAGTTTTAATCATAAAATACAAATATAAACCAGTTTTATCTCCTATTGAAATGTCAAACTCAAAATAAAATTATAGTTAAAGATCAAAAATGGTTATTTTTGGGCCTTAACTTTGATCTTTAATAGCTTTTAAGTTTTTCATGAAAATTAAATTCAAAAAGTCAATTTTCATAGCTTGGAATGTCCCTACTAGTGTCATAAGAAGATTTTGTTACATCATCAAAATTCTATTTTTGATGATTTTTCTTGTAATTTATCTTTTCTGTAAAAATTTGCTATTTTAGACTTCAAACCATGATTTTGTAAGGCTATACCTTGAATACCATAATATAATTAAATTTTTCTTCATTTATGAGCTAGTGGAATTGGAATATATACTTTTTTGTAAGTTTGGACCACTTTTAATCTCAAGTGGTCAACTAGTATTGCTATTTTGACCAATTTATCTTTATTATTCTTCACCTTGTTCATAAATTTCCAAATGAAGTTTATTAATATTCTCTTAAAAATATTTCATGGTAAAACTCATTTTGGATCAAGTCTTTATCATCAGTATTTCAAAAGTTATGAGATAAAAGCCATGAATATATGTATTGGTCATAAAAGTCCATATACCCAGGTATCTCAGCAAGTATTGTGTTCACAGCTATTTCAATAAGAAGTAATATATGTATTTCTTGGTGTTTAATCCAATGGTTTAATTAATTTAACATGTTTACCCATTGTTCTCTGAGATAATTGATAGTTCATACTGTTCTATGGAATCTTTACTTACTTTACTTGTCTTTAAGATTAGAGTTTTAATTATTATTATTAAAATAAGTTGAGTAATATTTTTTGTGAGCTTTTTGAATATGTGTTTGTATCTCAAAGGCTCACATAGCTCCAACATTCAAGGTTTTATGTTTACCCATCTAGCAAGGCTTTTAATACTTGTTTCAAAATTCAAAAAACCAATATTCAATTTTTGAAGAGTAACCAAAAGAAAAAATGAAGGAATTTATACTTTAAATACTTCATATATCTCTTTCATAACACTTAAATGGAAAAAAAATCATAAAAATTCTCATTTATATATTTAATAAAACTTGAATTGATCCAAAGCACTGAATAAATCAAAAAAGGAATCAATGTTTTTCTCGATTATAGCTTAGAGCTATCCTCTGATACCCCTTAGATAAATACTGGAGATATACCTGAAATAAGTATTATATTACTCAAGATAAGAGATAATAATGTTGCTTACCTCAAATTTTTTATTTTGAAATAATTATGGAATTTGACATTCCCATGCATAGAACTATGTCACATTATGGAATTTGATCTACAGATTACCAGTATTAGTTGGTGTTCCTTCAAACACCACAAAAATTCTGAAGTAAAAAATACCACATTGCACTGAAGTAGGATTGAGGTCAGTAAAAGGTGTTTAGTCTGTATGCACCAATTCTCAGGAGTTTTCTTCAATGTTCCCCCTCAGTACCTTCAAAAAGGTACACAAAGGTATTTTTATTTCCAAAAATTCATATTTTAAAAGTTCATTATCAATACTTTCTCTCAGGGTAAAATACTAACAATAAGATTTTCAATTGATGAATAAATTCCATTGATTCTCTTTTCTATTCACAAAATGTAGCATTAAGACTCAAGCAATTGGGAAAGGTAGCAATGTATGCTTACTTCTGTATCAATGGTATCTGAACTCTTCTGGAGAATCAGAAATTATGTTATCCTACTTTGTTTTTTATTTGAAGTAATAATTTTAAAAATATTGTTTTCTTTCCTTCCATACCCAAATTTCTTTCTCCTCCGCTGATCCTGTTTTATCACATGGCTTATTTCACTTGGATTTTTTCCTAATTTGTGTAATTGTTTTAACCGCCCTTTTTTTAAATCTTTTATTATGTATTTCTTTACTCATATTATTTTGTCTGCTATTTTTGCTACTTTGTGGAGTATATTTTTTCATCTTTTCTTTGCTTAATCACCAATAATTGATACTCTAGACCTTTCAAACACTTCCATTCCATGTACCATCCAGTTTTCAATTAACATTACCTATCAATTCTGGGTACCACAGTAGCGCTTAACCCTTTTAATAAGAACCATAACTTTGAAATTAATGGAATTACCTCCTCAATTCACAGGCTTACAAAATTCAATAGCTCCACCAAAATCTTGAAGCCTGTGATCAGGAATTTGAGATCTTACTTTATCAAGTAAATGATCTTAATTTTCAAAACCAAAATGAACTAATGTCTACAGAAAAATCAAAAGGCAACAAAAGAAAACAGACCCTCACTCCTAAACACATTCGCAATGACACAGAACAACATAGGATTACTCCTTGCTACAAAAAGTAAGCTTCAGGTCCAAAAAAAGAAAAACCAAAATCCAACCCCCAAAAAGTGACATCCTCACCAGCTAACTGTCAAAGAAACACCAGAAGGGTTTGATTCAACAGACCAAGGTAAGAAATTTCCCTTCCCGAATTCAAGTCTTTTTTCAAGATACTTCTAATGTATTAATTTTTCAGGAGGCATTTTCAATACACATCAAAGTAGTATTGAGCCTTACCTATAAAGACTCTATCCCTTGTAAACCTGATTATTAATTTCTCAGGGATTTCAACACTTGATTTTCATCTTCTGAGGTAATTCAAAATCTAATTTAAAGTCCTGTTGAAGTATCATTGACAGCATAACACAGCATTATAACCTTACAAGGATTCCAGCCAGGAAAGAAGAAAATTTCCCGTTGAATGGCTAATTTAAAGACATTAATTAATAATTATCAAATCATGGAATAAAAAAATGGGTTCCAGACCTGGATCACCCAAGTGACATGCTTTATAATGAGGCTTGTCATATCAGTGAAATCCAAAATTCTTGACAACTTTCTTCTGGGGAGCCTATGAGTACACAAAGATCAACTTGAGGTTTTTGAACAATATTCAATTTTTCAAGAAACCTACAATAATATTGTTCATGGAACACTAGCTCAACAATACAAGAAAAAATTTGAAAGAATATGGAAAGTACAGAAAAGATAAAGAATATTGGAATGATATATTACAAGCCAGAAAAAGGGTAAGTCAAAAATCTCTCTTAATTGAGCTTTACTCTGGCTAACTTATCTTATGTATCGAGTTAAAAAAGGTATTTTATGCATTTGGTGTTGCAAAGGAATTCACAAAACAGTATTTATAAATACTGTAAAACATCAATGAAAACCTAAAGGAAAGACGTTTATTATCAGAGGAGTTGAATTTCAATCTGAACGAGCAAAGAGATTTATGTGCAGGGTGGATGAAGATATGGAGAAGGCTGACCAAGACAATGGTATTAAATTTTAACAACAAAAATTCTATTTCCCTGCTATACCTGCAAAATAAGTTTGTACTTGAGTACCCAAAGGTCTTCCAATTGATTTCTATGACTCAACCTGGCTCAATAGCTGGACACCAGGACAGAAGACTGTAGCTTTTGATTATCTAGATGTATAGTTATTTCCAAATTCTTCAGAATCAATTTAAGGAGTTAGAAGTCCTTATTAAAGGTTAAGTGACAGAAAATGTACTGAGAAGTATTGGGAAAAAGTGATTGGGCCATATGATATTTTTCACAAAATTCTTAATGAAGACTCAGATGAAACTTGAGATGAGCATAGTGATGGTTCAGATGTGGTCTCCAATAAAGAAATGAAGAAGCTTCAGGAGAAAGATAATTCAATACTGGGTTGGAAAAAGAAACCAAGATGGCACATGCACAAGATCTTGATTTTTATGCCATGCCTCATCAAAATAATTGGGAAGTACAGTAGATTCTTTGCTTTTTTTGTTATAAATTTTTCTATAAGCTGGATGTCAGTTTCATTTCCAAATCCCTTCTCATTTTGATTTCTAAATACAGGTTTTCTTCTCTTTATCTTGATTCTTTATAAAAAAGAATGGACTTACAAAAAAAGTTTGATTTAAGGACTGAAAGACTCAGAATTTGAATGTTTTGTCAATAAGTGAAATGTTCTTCTTAAAAATGAATCTATCTTTTTTATGTATATGATTTTTGCTTTGAAAATTCATATTAGGTTTTATTTATGATTGATTTTTTTTAGCACAAATTGTGAATTTACAAAGTGAAAAACACAATTTTCCATTGTTAGATGAAAGCACCAAATATGAAAAGAAAATAAAAAGAATTTGTTCAAAACACAATCAATGTGTAAACACTAAAACAAGAGAGCTTCCTGTGAGAACATAAAGAATTGATCTGGAAAAAATGACTAGATTCAAGGAGACTACTTTGAATGTTCTTTTTTCCTGTTTTAAACTATGAAAAATTAATTTAAAGATATATTTTCTTTTTATTACAATTCAATGATTGGAAAAAAAATTCAATGAAAATTGAGCTAAGCCAAAGATCAAATATCTGAAATCTTATTGATTGAATGAGCCATCAGGCCTGTTTTTGTGCAACCTAATTTTCAAGCAGGAATATTAAGATATAAAAATTCCCCAAATATCTCAGATAATGATATCAAGCTAAGATTATTTTTTGATATAAAGTGTTTCAATTTTCAATAATTCAAGATTGAATAAAGCACCTCTAAACCATCTCACCAATGTATCAATAAGACTTGACTTTTATAGATTTCATCCAATTCAAAATCCATAATATCAAAAACATTACTGAATTAAATCTTATTCAAACCTTCTTTAAAATATATGAGATTTTTTTTGGGCTCTTTGAAACCTTCAATCCAAAAACTTCATTCAAAAACATGGATTTCTGTTATGTAATTTTGAAGCACAGGACAATTCTAGGGTAGAATCTGAGAATAATTCAGAATAGGAAGGTTTGTTTTGAGATTCTCAAGAAGCTGAGAATATTTTTGATCATCTAATTATCTGAGGTTTGAATTTTTAATAATAACCTGTTTCTTGTTCATTCCTTCCTTGTTCTTCTTGGATGTATCTTGAAGTATTTGAAGCTTTACAAATCTTTCATCAATGTTTCCTCAACAAATCCTGTTAAACTGAATAAGTTAAGTTTTTTAGCTTTATTAATTTGAATAATCTTAAGATCTTACATACCACAGATTGAATTTTTCTTAAACCTTGTTAAAGTCTAAATAAACGACTCACCACAAAATTCTGACACTCCCATTAATGGTCCTAGCGCATTAGCTGTTCAGTTATATGAACTGAGTAGTGATGATTTGGAATAGATTTAATGTTTGGATAGATTTTCTTTGCTTCAACTTGATAAAACTAATATTTCTGGGGAAAAAAAATTGGATTTTTATTGGTGATTTTCCTAGCCCCCACTATTTCTGTGCATTGCAGGAATGCCCTGGTATTGAAAAGTAGAAGAATTTTATATGGTTCATTTTCCAAGAAACAATCAAGAGATATTGAAAATGAAACCCTCCACTTTCTAGATTTAAGCTTCCCATTGACAGCTTCTCTGAATTGAGATGTTATGTGTGTCACACCTTTGGGTACAATAGCATCACAGGGATTTGTTCTGATTTTGTTCCACATCGAATTTGAAAGAAGAATCTTTATTAACTCTTTGATTTATTCATTTTTAATTACATAATAATTCATTTTCATTGTATCAGAATTTTCCTAAGAAATTTCATTCTCAATAGGTACTTCCTTGACAAAAGCTGAATGAGAACCCTACCAAAATTGTAAATGGTGCTGTAGGACTCCTTCATACCAATTATGCATTACTCCAAGTGAAAAAAATTAAATTGGATCCCAATAAGGTAGGCGATTGGGCTCAGACCATTTTAATCCCAGGTTTTTCCAGCTGTTCACATTCTGTCTTTGATTTGGTGCTTTTTCCTCTCCACAATAAAGCAAGTACTTTATTTCCATGACAAAGATTACCTAATTTTCACTCACCTTGCTCATTGTGGTTGATGTCACACCATAAGAAGAGCTTCCTTGCTGAATTTTACATGAACCTGACACTTTGTGTGTGGCTACAATGTTTCCAATCAAATAGACAAGATGGAAAAATACTCTGCATCTATGTGGGTATTTTGGTGTGATGATTTTAATCCCTTAATTAAATTGTCATTATATTGGGTTGTTTCGGTGCAGGTATCAATCCCCCAATCCATGTATGATACTTTTATAATCACAGCCAAGGTGGAAGGTTAAGTAAATCTATAGCGATGACTCCCATTGATACCTTCTTTCCCAAAATTTTGTTCCATCTTGGATTGAACCCATAAAAAAAAGGTAGAACCCCAAGTCCAAAACTTCTTGAGAACAATTTTTGTTGGAAAATTTCTTCCAAATTCTTTCTTGTGAGACAAAAGTTATGATGTTATGTTTTCCAGAAAATGATGAGGCCAACTCATCAATCTCATTTTCAATTCCAGGTACATTAATAATCCATTCTATCCATGTGTATAAAATTTGTGAATAGAAGCTTGTATAAGGAATTAAAAGATTAGGCTGTCATTATAAATTAATTGGATAAATAAACTGTCCTTTTATTTATAAATTTATGCAAAGGAAAGGCTTAAATATTGATTGGAAAAAAAGGTCTGGTCTAAAGAAGGTATTCTTGTATGAATTCTTGAAGTGACATTCATATGGGACCAATTCAACATCATAAAGTGAGTAACATGTCAGACAGCATAAATGAAACACCAATAAGAATTTAAACTTAAAATGCTTTTCAATTGATTGAAGGCCACAAGTAATGCTTTCTGAATCTTAATTGTTTTAATATCTTTGACCCCAAAACAGCTGAATTATATGAACAATCATGTCCCTTGCTTTTTAAAAATTTTACTTGCTAAGGCCACATTATTCAGTATGACACAAATGCTGAAAGAAGAAACAATCAGAAAATTTAAAAAACCGAAATGGAATCTAATTTTACCTACAGATAATCTCCAAGCTCATCCTTTGGCTTTGGATAGACATATTTATTTGTGCATCATTATTTTTTTGGTTTGTTTCAAAGATTTTTTCTTCTTTTGTTGGAAAGAAATATTAGGGAGAATTTCTAAGACTTAGCTCTGAGATATTCAGAAGAAAGTTGAGCCAAATGACAATTTCAAGTACTTTCATGTACCGTTGGCATCCATAGATGTGTACTTTCAACATTTTGGACAGGTGCAGAAATCCATGATGGCAGATATAATAGTTGACAAAATCAGATGATGAAATAAAAAAATTTCAATTGAAAAAGAAAAGTTATGAAATTGAAAGGAGATACAGTAAAGGAACACTATGTCCAAACTCACACCTGCATCAGTGAAATGTAGGATTGCTTGCATCAGAATTTTAATGGTGGTGCTTTTGGAAAGAGTTCCCTTTGTTGGGTCTGGAAGAAATAATTGTGAAGATAAGCTTGTAACCAAAATCATCTGTTTGATTCTGGTGGAGACAAGGGAAGGTCTCAATCAAAACACCAAAAATTGGTGGGTTTTCTGCTCCATTGGAATACAAGGGTTCTTCCCCTTTGAGGTTCCTTGTAGGCACCTGGTGTTACTAATGTAGCTTCATGAGGATGAAATGGGTAATACCATCAGCTATATGCACTTTGAGATGCAATGAATTAAACCCAGGGGTACTATCACATGGTGGAATGTGATTTGCAGATTTGCAGGATCAACTGGTATTTAAACAAGCTTAATAGACTTTTTGAAAATATTTTCCATTTTGGAGGTATGAAAGAAAGAATTGTGACAAAAAATTAAAAAAAAGGAGTTGCAAATTCATAATAATTAGAAAGGAAAAGGAATATTTCTCAACTGTTACAAAAAATGAATGATATTATACTTTAATTTATAATACAAAATAAATAAAAGGAAATTTTGCATAAATTTCCATCTAAGTTATTAATTTAAGCTCCAATGGCTCCTTGTAAGAGATATATCAATTTGTCCTTGAATGATAATAAAATACAAAATCCTGAATTTACCTATATCAAAAATATTGAATATTTTGAATTAAATAGAAAATATAGTGTGAAGATTTGGCTTTCCCAAGGAATTTAATACCATAAAATTCAGGAATCTTTAAGGGTACATCCATATTTAAAGAAAAATCAAAAATTTGATATAGAAAAATCTGTGAGATGTTACAGTTTTTCTTTCTAAAATGAACTATCTTACAGTGAGCCACTTTGGTTGAGAGGCCTTAATCAACCACTTTCCCTTGAGTAATTTATATCAAATATCCCTATAATCAAAACAAATCTCCATTTTTTCAAGGATAAGTAAAAAATTACTCTATTCATATAAGGAGGTTAGCTTATATCTCATAGAAAAAAGATAAGCCTTTACTTTACCTAATATTCCAAATAGATATATTTGTAGATAGATTATCTATAAATATTTGAATTTATTGATTTCTACAAGAAAAAATAGCAATAAACACTAGGACTTAACTTCAAATGATGGTTTGGATGGAGTCAAATATAGCTATGAGTAATTTTTAAGCTCCAAAAGCTCATTAATAATTTATTTCAAGTATGAAATTCTTCTATTATCCTTTTCTGGCTTTTTGATTCAGTCTAAATGGGGTATAAAATTATTTTATCTTCAATTTTGAACTGAATCCTAATATTGAAGGTTAAATATGCTTTGAAATATCTCAACAAATTAGGGAAACTAAATCTGGGCTCTTTTATAAGCCATATGTGGTATAATCTAGCACCCTTAACCATTTGCACCATTTTGCCCCTTTTTGCGCAGCTCTTACCAATTTGATTTTCCAAAGATGTACAATGTATTTAAATTAATTTTTAATGGGATCATTCAGGATTTAAAACCTGTATTGAAAATCATTAGCCAGTTCACTACCAGTCACCACAAGTACAATATGACACAATTTGTTAAGCTAACATATATATGATGCAAAATAAACCTTTGGTTAAATACAACAATTTGAAGAGTCCCAGTTTCTCTATAAGTTCTTTCTGGTATAGAACTCACTTAGAGAATAATTTTTCTAATGTTATTTATTGAAAGTGTATAATAAAAATTCATTAGTTTCGTTTGAGATCACTTGAGATATCGACTTATGATGAATTTAAATTTTTTAATTATTATTTTTAGTCTTGTTAGTATACTATATATACATCACCACATAAACTTCCTTGAATAAACTTTATTGTGGGGATTACGTGTTCATAAATTAAAATTTACTTTAAGGATTTGGAAATATCTTGAAAATTACTCATATTCTTAGGGAAACATGTAGGAACCTTAAAAAATTTAATTGAAAGTAAAAAGAACAGAAAAATAATTCATTGATAAGAATCAAGAAGCGTCATTTACAATCTATGAGAATTAAAAATGGATATTATTACTTTTCCAAGATCCCTACATACTATTAAAAAATTACAAATATCTAAAAATAATTACAAAATGATAGTTACTGAGATAAATGTCCTGAATAATTTTCATTTAATCAAAAAAAAGGTTTAAATTGAATGAATTATTTTTCATTAAAAAAAGATTTCTCTTAAATTTCATGAAAAAAATTCAAAAAAAATAGGGGAGTGATATTTCCATGCCTATGCATAAAACTGTGGATTCAGATATCCCTTAATGCCTTTCATGGACTTAGTTTGAAAAATCCATTCCCAATAAGATGTTTATCTCGGATGTTGTGGGAACTCCTTTTGTTGTGGGATAAATAATAGGCAGTACCTTGAAGGGGAAATTATTGGTGAGTCTGTTTTGAATTTCAGAATCAGCCAATAACCATGGGTGCTAAGGTGTATTAGCTGCCCCTCTAAATATACTGAAAAAGATACCCTTTTTTATGAGATCACAAATCAATTATTTAGTTTTGTGGCTTTTCAATTAGAGAATTTTCTTCAGCAGTCTCTATCAGTCTGTCAATGAAAGATCATTATGATAATAATAGTAATAGCTCATATTTGTTTGATAATTGGGGTTTGCTTAACTTCTTGTTATTTATTATAATTCTTTTCAATTAATTCTTATAGTATTCCTTCTTTCAATACCTGAGATATATAAAGAATATTGTTTAAGATCACTATTGATATCAATCATAATCTTGATAGCTAGTTAAAAATTTCAAAGGTGATTAAATAATAATATCAATATAGCTATAATAATTTAATGGTAAGATAATTTTATAATGGTGGTTTTGGTTAATATAAGGGTAAGATATAAGTAATCTAATATTGATATAATACTATTAGAATAAATATAAATATAATACAATATACATAAAAGCTTTATGATATAAGGTATAAGGGTAAGATGATATCCCTTCTATAAATAAGGGTTATTGATAAATTAGATAAGATCACTAATGATAATATCTTCAAACACTACTTAAGCACTACAACTATAATGGTAAGACTATTGAATAATATTAAAATCTTTCATTAATATTAGAAATATCTTTCATTAATTAATAATAAATAATACTATAAGATACTGAGCCTTGCTACTGATCTTTTTCAATATAAATACCAGATTATCTTACTAGAGAAGGGATGGATTGATCCTCAAGATTATTGTCTGAATCAGAAACATGGTGGGAAAACAGGAAGAGAGGCCCTTTATTTATACCTTTTGGGCCCTCCATAGAGCCTTACAAAAACAAGGGACTCAGAAAAAATTCCACCTTGAGACATTTTTTCTTGTGGGTAAATTAAAAATGGTGTCATTTGATCAAGATATTGCACCATATGTTTAGTTTATTGCACCATTCTGAACCTTATTATTGTCAGTGCACAGCCTTGAGACATTTTTTCTAGTGGTTAAATTTGATATGGTGTCATTTGTTAAGGATATTGCACCATATTTTTGGTTGATTGAACCATACTTTTTGAATTATACTAATATTTTAACTAATTATTATTCTTATTATGCACAGCCTTGAGAAATGTTTGTTAGTGGTTAAATTTGGAATGGTGTCATTTGATACAGATATTACACCATATGTTTGGTTGATTGCACCATCTTTTAAAACTGTATTCTTATCTCTACTAACCTTATTTTTCTTCTTCACAGCCTTGAGACACTTTTGCTGGTGGTTAAATTTGGAATGGTGTCATTTGATACAGATATTGCACCATATGTTTGGTTGATTGCACCATTTTGTAAAAATGTATTCTTATCTCTACTAACCTTATTTTTCTTCTTCAAAGCCTTGGTCTGTATTTAGCTGAGTATTTTTCTATGTAAAATTTAATTTGTAAATAATACCTTTTATGTTTGTTTATGGGAGTTTGAGTGGTATAGGGTAATGTAATACTATGTTAACTTATATTTACGTGTTTTTTTATGTCAAGACATGTAACACATGATGTTGTAAGAGTAATGGTATCACTTATGTAATATTACACATGTTTATTAATATTTAATATTTGAACAAGCTGCATTATTTACAAGCATATTCTTGTACCTAGTATAGAGTGTATAGTATGATTCCTCTTCTTTAATCCATGATATCTGGAGAATTATTGATATTATGGGGTTAAGGCAATATGTGACCATAGGTAAAATTTTATGTAGATTCCCGTGGAATACTTATTTTTGTCATTTTAATATAATTCTCTTCTTTTTTCTTGCAATTATTTACTTTTATATTTCACTTTTTATCTTCATTTTCTTCTTATATATATATATATATATATATATTATTATTATTATTATTATTTATTAAAGATTTAGCTTTGGAATTGTGGATTTGAACCTTGGAAGAACTGGTATTGAATACAACATCACACTCTCCATTTAATGCTGTACCCAGCATTCAAGGTTATAATCCACTTTTTTTTTCAAAAAAAAAAACAAAACATTTCCCACTTTTTTTTGAAAAAAAGTATTTTTATTCATAAAAGTCCTCTTCATCTTCAAATTTAGATTTAGCTTAAACATCCTCTTCTCCTTCTTCCTCTTCTTCCTCTGAGTCCAACTCTTTTCCTCTTGGATAGAACTTCTTTATTTGACTTGCTGCAAACCTTCTTGATAGCTTTGTACCATATAATTCTTCCAGATCATATGGACCATTTTTGAGTTGTCTCACAGTTCTATAGGGTCCATCCCATCTATTCTTGAGAAATAATCCCCATTGTGACTCTAATGCTTTATTGTATACAAGAACAATTTCACCTGGATGAATTGGCTTTATTATTTGATGTGCTAGTTTCCTGTCCCAATATTTTACTGAATCCTCCCTGGCATTTTTTGATTTCTCTTTTGCCCTTTTTCTCATTTCTTCTTTTCCCAAAAGCTTTTCAGCTCTTGCTTCCAATAAATCTTCTGTTTATTGGACTTTGTGCCATTCAATTGCTAAATATGTTTTTGTTTCAATTTCTATTGGTAGTACTGCCTTTTGACCAAATTGAATCTCAAATGGGGAGTAACCTGTTGTTCTTTTGGTTGATATTCTGTCAGCAAATGTAGCCAAAGGTAAGTATTCTTTCCATTTTGAACCATTTTCACCACACATCTTCACCAATGCATCCTTCGATTGCTTATGCCCACTTTGTACCATTCCTTGTGACTCAGGGTAGTAGAGTGTGGTTACCCTTATCTTTGAACCTTTTTTTTACTGCATCTTGTAATTACTTTCCAAACTCAGGCCCTGTATCTACTGTGACTTCTTTTGAAGCTCCATACCTGCAAAACCATTCAGAAGTAAACCATTCTGATACTGAATTTGCTGTAAGCTTTACTAAACCAATTGTCTCTGGCCATCCTGAGAAATTATCCCTGGCCACTACTAAACCTTCCATCTTCCTGCTTTTAGATGTACTGCATCTATACTGACTCTTTCAAATAATGTTGAAGTGAATGAGATTCTTCCTTCCTCTTTTTGGTGATAATGACTTCTCTTTTGACAAGCTTTACAACATTTGACCCATTATTTGACTATTTTCTTCATTCCTTCAAACCACAATGTTTCTTTAACTCTTCTGTATGTTTAATTTTCTTCTCTGTGTCCTATTTCTTCATGTAATGATTTTAATATTATTCTTTAAGAATTCTGACTTGACACAACTACTTGTGGATTTGGTTTATTTCTTCTTTTGAGTTGGCCTTCTTCCAAAAAAATTTGATTACTTCCTTTTAATTTTTTTCAAGTCATCCTCTTTACTACCAAAGGGCCTTTTCAATGTATTTAAGTATTCCGCCATTCTTTTTCAAACTCCTTAGTGCTTTGATGGTAGCTTTATTCCTGCCAATTTTATTATATTATTGTTTTTCACTCCAAACACTGGATGTGGTTTTATCCATTCTTCTTCTCCATCAAAATCAGATTTTTCTTTTTCTTCAACTTCTGACTGAGGTCTTCTTGATAGCCCATCTTTCATTGTGAAGGTCTTCCCTGGCTTATGAGCTAAGTCAAAAGAAAACAATTGAATAAATGCAACCCATATTGTCATTGGGGCATTTGACAAACAGGGTGAGTTTATCATTTCAATTAAGGCTTTTGCATCTACTTGTAGCTCAAAATGTTGTGCCCAAAGTACTGTTTGGAGTTTCTGGA
Source organism: Austropuccinia psidii (assembly GCA_023105745.1). Classification (NCBI taxonomy): domain Eukaryota; kingdom Fungi; phylum Basidiomycota; class Pucciniomycetes; order Pucciniales; family Sphaerophragmiaceae; genus Austropuccinia; species Austropuccinia psidii. The sequence goes on from JALGQZ010000006.1 coordinate 772,566, forward strand.
GCATTTTTTTCCATTCCACATAGCTCCAGCTTTGGCTGTGATTATTTTGATTCCAGTCTTGAGAATTTGATTGATTCATAAAGAACTGGTCTGTCCTTTTCTTCTTTGTCTTCTTGAGTAAGTACTGCTCATGCAGCTATATAGCTTGAGTCTACCACTAATTTAATATTCCCTTCTCCCTTTTCATAATCAAAATTTTCTAATGTTATTTCCTCCCCTGAAATTTTTTCTTAACCTTTTAAATTCTTCATTACATTTAGTATTACATTCCCATTCTTCATCATCTCTTTTTAATCTTCTTAGTGGTGATGCAATCTGAGAGAAGTTTTCAATGAGCATTCTAACATATTCACAAAGTCCCAAAAAGCCTCTTACTTCCTTTTTATTGAGGGGCTTTGGCAAACTTTGTATTTTATTAATCTTCTTTTTTGAAATTTTTCTTCCATTCAAAGAAACTACATGCCCTACTATGTTCAATGCTGGAATACAACATCCAAATTTGATACCTGATATGGTAAGTCCTGCCTCTTCAATTCTGAATAATATTCTCTCTAATTTAACTGCATATTCCCAAATTAATCTTCTTATCAAATTATTTTCTTGTAAAGTTTCATTATTATAGGTTTATCTTGGAACTTTTATCCCTCCATCATCAATAAAAATTCCTACATTCTCTGGTATTTCTTCTTGAAGTATCCAAGTCATTTAGGCTTGATAAACTGCAGCAGAATTGGTTTCTCCTTGTGGTAATCTTGTGAGTTGTAGCCTTCAAAGTGGTGTTTAAAATGTAGTTAAGGGTCTTGTAGAAATGTCTAATTCACTTTTGTCATACCCTCCCATTATGTCACCAAGTCCATAACAAGCTCTTCCTGAAAAGGCATCTATAAATTCTTCAATATGTGGTGGTAATCCTGAATCTTTAATTGTTACTTTATTAAAATCCTGTAACTCATGGAAAATTCTAAGTTTTCCATTTGACTTTGCAACACAAAATACTGGCCTGGTATAGCTAGAGGTAGACTGCTCATAGAAGCCTGTTCTAATCCTTCCCCTTACCAATTCAATGAACTGGGGTATTATGGGCTTTGGTATTTGTATTGTCTTTTTTTCCAAGGTGTATGTAGTATTACTGGTATTTCGTAGGGTTTTCCATATGAATGTTTCAGTAAACCCCTTTCCTCTGCACTAAATGCAATTTCTTTTTCTCTTAAAACTATGACACTCATCAAAAGACTCCTTTCTTCTTCTCAAAGCCATCCAGGTAGTTCAAAATTTATCAATTCACATCTTTCTTCTGTTATTTTTTATTTGACCATAAATTCAGGTGGTTTTGGTGATAGTGGTGTATTATAAGGGTCTCTTGATAATGGGGGCCTTCCCAAAGGAGGATTCATGTCTTGTGGCATATGCTCATTGACTGGTTTAACCTTCTTGAGTACTGATTTATATGTTGCTGCACTATTTTGGTGAGCCATTTTATATATCAATGAATTGATTCTGTTTTTTGATTAATTCTTATTTTATTTTTATTTCATTTTTTATCTTATTTTTTATTTTATTTTTTATTTTCTATTTTATTTTTTATTTTTTTATTATTATTATTATTATTCAAAAAAGATTGGTTATGTTAAAATTGATATAATATTACTTCTTCTATTTTCATTATTTCTTCTCCTTTTTTAAATAGTTTATTAAATTGAATAAATCTTCACTTCCTTTGTCTTTTTCTGTCCATATATTTGAGGTTGCAGTTTTAGTTCATACAGGAACCTACAACTCAGGTGTGCAGACCCTGTATATTAGGTAGACAAAATCCTGCCTTTTAGTGTCATACAAGGACAATAAGACCCCTTGTCCATTTCTTGACAAGGGAGCAGTTTCCTGTCATGCTGAGGACCTCCTGGTCTTCAATTTGACTTGATCCAAGTGCTTTTTTTTTGAAAGCTGAAAGATTCCTTCTACTAATATCAACTTACAATACCTTGAGTCTTGATAATTCATAAAATTCTTGGGTTTATAGATATTTCTTTTTTCTTTTCAGTCATTACAAATCTCCTTGTATATTTTAATTATATGCTTTTGCCCTTCTTTCTTCAATATTTTATTCTTTGGCCAATTTATCACATATATTTGAGGATTTATTTGAACCATTTCAAATCTGACCTCTTCTTTCATCACATTATTTCTTTGATGCCACCACTCCTTTCATGGACCAAAATAAAGAAATATATTTTAATCCCTCAGGTGTGCCACCCCTGTAGCTTTAAGTCATACAAGGACTTAAAATTCCACTACTCCATTCATGTATTAATAAAATTTCCTATTTTATATATTGAAAGAAACTCTCATAATTTTAAAGTTGAATATGCCTTCAGGATGTTTTTATGCTGAGCTTAAAAGAAAATCATTCTATATTTATCATCTTCCATTTATTCTTATTAAAATTCATCATATAATTATTGAGTCTCCAAGATACTATTAAAATATCTTTTTCATTCTTCATTCTTCTTTCTATCTGTAATATTAATCTTCAGGTTTGCAATAATACCCCCTCTCCATTCAGATTTCTGTAGTTGGTTTCTCTATCTTTTTTTTGTATTTTGACTTTTGATTCTTGTTATATTTTCTTGAGGAGTTTTAAATCTTTAGCTTTATTATTATTATTATTATTATTATTTCGAGTCTTAATCATACTAAGAAGAGGGTTTAATTTGTGTGGTGGCCTGACACTATACAGTGGCAGTCTACAAGTCTATAGCTCTAATCAACTCAGAGCTATTTACCCTCATCAGACCAGGTCTTACCTTGGCTTCTCAGTGTATATGTACTTTTTATGTACATATAGACCAGTTGTCCAAGTGCCACCTAAAGCAGGAAGACCATTAAAGCCTCTCTTATATGAATGAGATTATCTTAATAATAATATTTCCAATCTTCAAGGTTTTTGTAATTCGTATGGTTTCTTCTTCTTTTTTTGATTATATATATATACTTGACTTTTCATATATAATATTTTATAGTATTAATATTTTAATATTTCCAGTTTACGGTCATGGTGGACTCATATAATTGAAGTTTTATTTATTTGAAAAATGATAAATAAAAATTTCTAGTTTATAATTTATATGAAATTTGAATATTTATTGAGTAAAAAAATAATTAAGGAAAGAAATTCCAGTTTATAGTCTTGGTGGACTTTGAATATTTATTGAGGTAAAAATAATAATAAAAACGGAATTCCAGGTTATAGTTTTGGTGGACTTATAATATTCATAATAATATCATTTTATAATGAATAGAAGTAAATTTAAATTGGCTTTTCCAGTTTAGGGTCATAGAGGACCAATAATTGACTTGAAGGTTCTACTTTGAATCTAAAAGCTATTTTATGAGCAATATAGCAATAATAATAAGATCATTTAATGGTTTTTGATATATAATCATTCTACTTATAATGACAAAGTCATAAATGTATTTTGATAATGATAAATCAATAAAAAGAGCAAATTTCCAGTTTTAGGTCATAAAGGACCATCATTTTATATAAAAAGTGTTTCATTGTGTTGTTAATTGATCTATGTATTTTTTATCTAATGGCAAAGGGTAATGAGCTATATAAATGATACTTTTGTATAAGACCTATACATATCTTCATTTATTTTTTTTTCTTTTCAAAGGAACTAAAATCATTTATATATTTTGAAACTAAAACTCAAAGGGATAAATTTTCAGTTTTTTCTTCTCATTTAGTTAAAATAAATATCTTGACAAAAAAAAATTTTATGAAATGTAACTCAAAATAAATAAAATACAAAAATTGATTATCATTTTTAATCAAATTTTAAGTTAAAAAATATCATTTTTTATAGCAAATATCTCTTTAAAGTAAATATAAAAGCTGTTACTTATAATTAATCTTAGAGAAAACTGCTAAAATCACTTCTACTAATTTGTTTAATTAGCAACATGATTATTTATGATGATTTTATTGCTAATGGTTTTAATTTATTTTTTTTAATTGATTCAGAGAGGTGAATTGTGAGTATGATAGTTGGCTTGTAAATTTGAATTTATTTAATTGAAATAATCTATTTTTTCTATTTAATTTAATATTAAGCTTAATTTATTACATCATTTTCAATAAGAAATGAGTTTTTTCTATTAAATGAAATTCTTAAATTGGTTTCTGAATATTTGTTTTTCTATTTTGAATGTATTTAAGGTTCTGGTATGTAATTGAAAGTGTTCTTTTGACTACTAAGGCTGAAGCAAAGCTCTCAATCATCTCTCAATGATATATTAACATGGTGATATCATCATTTTTTAATTGTTGTAAACTCAATAACTTAATTTCAAGTTTCCTATTGAGTAGGGTTCAGGGTGTAAAACAAATTGTGGCTTAAAGTTTAATTCAATAAGAGCTAATTTAATAAGTTTTAATTCTGTTTTCATTTATTTAATTAGTTATTAAGCTCTAATTTATATTGAATTCATAATTTATTAACTGATTGAAATTTTGTAATTAAATTTCTATACATATATATATATATTCAATTGAAAATTGATAAATTTTTTTGATTGTTTTAATAGATAAAAAGTTCCTATATGTATATGAAAGCTATTTTTCAATATTAGGCTGTAAGAGAAGTGTTTAATGAATTACTAATGATATTTTCAAAAATTTCTATCATTTATTTGGATTTATTTTAATTCAGCAATTAAATCTTAAGATTTTGTATTGATAAGGGTTTGGGGTGTAAAATTAATTGTGGCTTGAAGTTGAGTTTAATTACAATTAATTGAATAAGCTAAATAAAGCTTTGTTTTCAATTTATATTTATATTCAATTTACTTGTCAATTTATTTTTTGCGTAACTCTATATTATACTGTTAGCTTTTATCAAAAATCAATGCTTGGTGATGTCATTTTGATAGTTCTGGGGCTTCTATATGTAATCTAAAGTTATCTTTTGAATAGTATAATTGAAGTGAAATTGATAATACCATCTGAATCATAAATTGAAAGAGCTCCTTTGTTTTTCTTTATTAGTTTAGACTTATTATTTTATTTTTAAGAAATTCACATTTGTCAGGCTGAGTCTATGATGAAGGTGTAATAAGGCTATTTCCAACCCTAACTATGACTGTAAAACAGTAAAATTGATTTAAAAGTGGTTGTATTATAGATAATAAAAGTAAAAAATTGAGTAATAAGGGCTTTACTATTATTAAATAGTGGAGGTGAGTGCTGCTGAAAGCCCTGGGTGCAGTCTTACCAGCTGAGTTACTATAATAAGAACTACAATACTAAAATTCAAGTTCTAACTGTTTTTGACAGTTTTACTATGTAGGAATTCAAGAGCAGGATGAGGAAACCTTTTCTGGTGGAGAAAAGGTCCCTTTTTATCCTAAAATTGGGTGAAAAGGCTATTAGACCTTTCCACATAGAGGAAGTGAAGATTTTTCACTTCCAAGGACTGGCTTGTGGCTTTCACAAGGCCTTTATAGCCTGTATTGGGCTCATATGTGGCTTTGAAACCACATCTGGACAGTTTTCACCAATACAGAGTGAAAGATTTCATCTTGGGACCACATAGCCCTCTTCTGATGTGTATGATGCATAGAATGCTGTACATAACCTGTACAAGACCCCAGTATTGACCAAACTATGAGCTATTGAAGTATGGACAGGCCTCTTTGTCTGTTTGACACCTCATAATCATAGGTAAGGGAGAATATCCCACAGTAAGGCTGTATTGGTCTAACTGTGGGATTTTGACCTTAAAACTGCCATATATTTGTCATTTTTTGGGATATCAAGCTCAACTTGGTTCATTGTGTAGCCCTGGATGTGCTCTACACAATGGTACCTCATTTGATATGGCAAAGTTATACCATGTACAAGATTTTTTGTACACATGTATGGTTTGCTTAAAGTCTGTATGGAACTTGTTTGCCCCATAGCGTTTGTTCTAGATGGGATATGGGGAAATGAATGGCACAAACTGATAGCCCTGATTTTTTTATTTCCAAAAAGACCCCACTTTAGGTATCTCACACTAAAACTGTAGAAGCTATATGAGAGGTGAATATTTCATTCCCCCTTATTTGACCCTGTTTTGGTCATAAATTCAGTAATTCTAATGTAAGCTTAATTTGGTTAGTACCATTGGATATCCCTGACTTAGAGATTCATTTTGAATACCCATTTGATGGGGTCAAGCCTCTTCCTCTGGATTTCATATGAGAGGTGAGAAATAAGGTTTATGCTCAGCACACCAGGGAATTTTTGGTGTAACTTGCTGGCCAGTCACACATTATGACCAGGAGAGAGCTTTGGCATACCTTGTTTGTTCTTATAATGTGACTTTTGTTTTACCCTTATATCACTTGAATATTCCTTTTTTATTCTTATTAGGTGAAAATACAGTGTTTTAATTTCTCTCAAGAGAAGGACTTGATTATAATAATAAAAGCATCCAACATTGAAAATTGCCAAAAGTCCAAATTTCACTTACCCTTATTATGGAGGCTTAGACTTGCCACAAGTAGGATTTCACTTCATTTAATTTACAGAATGGTCAGGGATTTTCATGAGAATAATTTACAAGAGTATCTGACATGAATATAGAAATTATCCATTAGATAATAAATGATAATCCCATTTGTGTTCTTAAAATATACTGAAGTTAGTATTTATATTTTTTCCAGGAAGCTGAAAAAAAACAAATTCCCAACCTCTTAAGAGAACCAAATTGAGTCTATAAAAGAGAAGAGTACTTATTAAGATCACTGAAATTAAATTAAGGGATATGCTCAAGGAATGGAGGAGAATAACATAGTTTTGAATGTCACAAATAGTTTGAAGCAAGGAATAATTAAATATATGCTATAAGTTTAATACTCTTCAAATTTTGGTGAATTGATTAAATAAAAGAAGTTATAAATTAGGAATTTTCTGATCCAAAGTATAATGTTCTCCATGCATGTGAATTAATGTCTTTATGAAAGATTAATAAATAGTATTTTTTTCATTTAGGTGTGATCCAAAGAAATTAAAATTTAGTTTTTCTATGAGAACTACAAACTTTATTGTTGAATAAGCCCATAATAATTTTCAAATTGTATAAAGTCAGTGATAGTCTAGGATTCCTTATGTATTTTCATATTTTTTTGAGCTCAAAAAAGGGTTTATGAAGTTAATTTTTGGATAAGAAAGGTCTTTTACTTTGGGTAATAATAAGAATCATTTTTCAAAAGTGTTTTTGGATAAAAAAATTATTTTTTCTTTTCTACAAAAACCAGAGTTTTCTGAAAGAACACTTTACTTAGTAGAAAACTCTTGTTTTCTTAAGTTTAATTCCATGGTTTTTTTTTGCAAAAAAATTGGTTTCTTGTTTCAAAGTTGGATTTTTAAATCAAATTATTCAGTTTGAATAAAATTAAAGGTTTTGAGAGAAAGTAGGTCTTTTGTAAAAAAATGACTCTTTGAAAAAGTCTTTTGGGAGGTCAGAGTTTTTTTTGAAAAAAAGAATAGATTTTCTGAAAAATGTAGTTCTATTCAAAAAGAAATACCATCTTTGAACAAAAAAATTTTTCTTGTTGAAAAACAGTTCTTTTGGAATTCTTAGTTTTTTTGAAAAAAGTTTCTTTGGAAAGAAATCTATATTTTTGAGAAGAAAACAGCATTTTCAAAATAAAAAGTTACTTGGGAAATCTTTCCTAGAAAAAACAATTTGACTTTTAAAATTACAAAAAAGTGTTTTTTTTGTTAAAAATTCAGCTGTTTTCTTTGACAAAAAAAGATTAACATTGAAAAAATTGTTCTTTTTCCACACAACTGCCTTCTTTCAAAAAAGTCATTTATGAAAAAATTAGTTAAACTATGTTTTTGCAAAACTATTTGAAAATAGTTTTTTTAAAAGACCCTTGGAAGAATAGTAAAAGGTGGTAAAAAACACTTTTTTGAAAATACTAGTAAACAAACAGTTAATTGGCAAAAACTAATCAAAAAAGCAGCTTTTCTAAAGAAATAATACAATGGTTTTTTTGAAAAAAACAAGTGCAAAAAAGATTTTTTGCAAAAAACTAGTACAAAAATATTTTTGAAAAAAAAAACTGGTGCAAAAATAGTGTTTTGAAAAAAAACTAGTACAAAAATAGTTTATTTGAAAAAAACTAGTACAATTTTTTTTTAAAAAGAAAACTAATACAAAATTGTGGATGAACTGGAAACATCCAATTTTTCCTCTCTTAGATGGTAAGCCTTGCATCTGCACTACTTGCTCACTTTGCCATGGGTTCAAATCACCCATGTGGTAGGCCATGAGGGATCCCTTGCTAAGATCCATGGGGGCCTCTCCTATTGTAGAGAGACACCACCCTTTGTGCCTAAGTGTTTTGCTTGACTGGTGCCGCCAGGGCCCACCTGCAATATTCTAACACTGCAGAGGCTGGTGTTTTACAGCCGGTTTTGGGGGGTTGTTTGCGCTAGCTGATGCAAACAACCCCCTGGCCTTTTACTGCTTGTTTTGGGGGTTGTTTGCAGAAGCTGATGCAAACAATCCCCCGCCTTTTTGCAGCCAGTTTTGGGGGGTTGTTTTCACTAGCTAATGCAAGAAGCCCCCATACTGTTGCCATTGTTTTGAGGTGGTTTTTTGAGCTAGCTGATGCAAACAACCTCATGGCCTTTTACATCTGGCTTTGAGGGGTTGTTGGAAACAGCACCCCTCCAATTTCTATTTGGCTTTAGGGGTTTTTCACAAAACCTTTTTGTAACCAAATCCACAGTCTTTGAGGTGGTGTGATAAGGCCTTTCACACTAGTGGGATCAAACCACCCCCAGCCATTTGAAGCTGGTTCTGGGGGGTTGCTTACAATACCATATATAAATGACCTCTGTATTTTAGAGCTACCTTGTGGGGGCTGTCTGCACAAGGTGATCTAAACCAACCCCCAACCTTTTTAGTATAGGAACATATTATTTTGATCATCTATCCCTGAAAGCCAATGGGAAAAAGCTGAGTGATTCCATGTATTTGAGCATAATTTTAATCATCTTTGGAGGGAGGTTCATCATGAGTTGAAATGAAAGAAACTGATGGAGAGCCTCAGCTGTCATTTGATATTTTTTGGAATATTAACTATGCAAAAAAACTCACATTTTCCATTTTTGTAATGGTTGATTACTTGAAATTTATCATTAGTAGGAGTATTTAGTGAGTGGTGCAACAGAAATTATAATTAAAGATGTACTTTCAAGCAGATAATATAATTCATGTGCAAACCACTACATAGAATCTGAGTAGCCTGTCACTTTTTCCTGCCTAAAGACAACTTTTAGTTCACATATTCCTTTTGAAAAAAGTGGGGCTCAATATAAACCTTACAGGAGGGAATAAACTTCATTATTTCATTTTCTCTCAGTAATTAGAATGCAAAACCTTAAGTTCTAGTGGCATACTTCATATATAATCTAAACTTTGGCAAAGAATGAAAACAATGTTATGATGATGGAGTAGCCAAAATACTTGTGAAGATTAATTTATTTCAAAAAATAATGCCCAAATTTCTCATCTTTGAGCTTAAATTTACATTTTTTGGTTGATTGTCTTTGGATTACTACTAAATTTCTGATATTATTCAGAAATAATTGAATTTTGAGGTATATTATGTAAAATTTAAACCAAAAACCAAAAACACTTTTATGAAAACAAAAGCCACTAAAACATATTACTGTGGACACAAATGTTTGTATATTTAAAATACTAATGTAGAAAAAATGCTTTTACCAAACATATGTTCTGAATTTTTGGAAATTTCAATACAATGAACAAGCTTCTCTTTACCTGAAAGATGAAATTTAAGCATATTTTTTTAATTATGATAATTTATGCATGTGAAAGGTGTATCTTATCAAATCCTCTTTAAAACCTCCAAGGATTTCCATTGCTTATCTGTCAGAAAACTATCAATTCTTGTCCACAGAGCTTCTTTCAGAAATTGTTGGTGGTGTGTTTCATTTAAGAGGGAAGTGTATAACAAGTTAAAATGATGAAAATGTTTAAATTTGGAATATATGGGTAAGGCTGAGCCTTCTTGATATTAGTTCCCAAAACCATTTCATAATTTCTCATATTTGGATATTGATCAATTTTTATTCTGTGCTCTCAATGGAACATTTAGGGCTCATATCAAGACATGATGAATTTTTTTTCTGCAATAAATTGTGATCTTAAACAATAGATATTAATGCTTAATTAATAAAATTCCCATTTTTTTATCCTTTAATTGAGAGATATTCTGCCCATATCACATAACTCACAGAAAATTACTGAGTAATTGATAGCCAAATTTTGGAAGACCATTACGTGATAAAATAGCTCATTAAAATGGATATGCATATTAAAAGGGAAAGTGAAACTTTCTTTTTTTTTGACTCTATAAACACAAATTATACAATATTTATTGATCTCTCAAACATTTTAAAGGGGGGAAATTCTGAATAATAGGTGCTTGAGAAGAAAAGGATGCTGCTCAAAATACTGAAATAACCCACTTCTTCTCCATGTAATTTTCTTTGCAAATATGATTGTTAAATTATGAAAGGTTCTTTTAATCATATATTGAGCTAATCCAGTTGTGAAGAAAAAATCTGATACTGAAGCTCATGCAGGTAATATTTGGGATTTTCTTAGGTCATATTATGATTATATCTTGTTTATATTCATTTCACATTAATAGCTATCTTCAAGTCACAGACAGGGCACATTAAATGATTGGCTAACCAGTCACATAAAAATTTCTCTGGTGGCAACAACTTTGAGCAGGAATAACTTTGTTATTCCTTGTCCTATGATGGTGGGACTTGTATATTTGGAAAGAGGTGAGGTTGCTCTTTATTTTGATGATTTTTTAGCTTGTTTGGCTTAGATCCATGTTTTGATGGTATCTTGGCTCTACCATTGGTTTATGGTATTTGACTGTCATGCTTGTGCTCTGGTTTTGAGTCATAGGCTGACATACCCTCCCTCTAAAAAAGGCTCATCATTGATGAGACTGTTCAGTCCTCCTAGAGGCCCTGAATCACCTTAGATGGATGTTCCCATTTGGTATGGAATCTTCTGCCAACCATTTGTCTTTATCTGCTGTCTGGTTCTTAAATCTGACCAAGTGCTGTCTCTGGTCTTTACCATTCAGCCTTATCTTCCTGGCCTTTATTATTTTTTTCACAGGGCCAGGGGAGTCTTCCACATCCACTATTTCTGGTGGAGTGGTATTCTTCTTCCTGAAGGGAAACTTGTCCTCCTCTGTCTGGAGCTATGGCTTGACCAAATTTACTGGGAATACTGGGTGTTTCTTAGAAAATTCCTCTGTGAGTTTGACTTCACCTGCATTTTCCCCTATCAGCTTAGTGATAGTGAAGGAACCTACAAATGAGCCTCTCATTTTCTTAGGTCCCTTAAGACTTTTGAAGTTGAGTGTGGAAACTGATACTTGGTCCCCTTCTCTGAAGTCAGGTTCCATGTGAAATCTGTCCCACCTCTGTTTATTGTATTCTTTTGGCCCAGCTATGCATCTAGCAGCTGTATCACAAGAACTCCTCCACATTTCATGGAAGTCTTTAGCTGTTGGGTGGATATTCAGAAGATTTCTCTTCAGGTGATCCACAGGCAATAGGGGGTTCCACCCTTTTTCTACCAGTGAGGGTGATTTCCCTGTGGTGGAGTGCTGGCTTGTGTTGTAAGCCAGTTGGACTGCTTGTAAAAGGGTAACCCAATCATAGGTATATCCTTCATGGTCCTTGTATTCCATGCCATATGCACAGAATCTTCTGATTATGTCCTCCATTGTTTGGATCATCCTTTCAGCTAAACCATCTGTCTGTGGGTGGTAATCTGTGGAGAATACAAGTTTAGTACCAAGAATGTCATACAAGTTGGTCCAAAAATTTCAATGTGAATTTTGGGTCCCTATCACTAATGATAATTTTAGGGACTCCACAGGTGTATGTTATGTTATTCCAAAATAACAAGGCAGTATCCATTGCTGTATCCTCCTTGTGACATGGTAGGCACCTCACACTCTTGCCAAACCTATCAACTATGATCAGGAAAGAACTGAAGTTTTCTTTGCCTCCTGGGACAATTCCTGTAACCTAGTCCATGTTGATGGTTTCCCATGGGTGTTTGGGTTCTTCTATGTGTTGAAGTAGCCCATAATTTTCCCCATGTTTTCTATTTGACTTTCTGGCATCTTTCACAAGTGTTGATATATTCACTCAACTCTTGTTCCCATTTGGGCCACCAAGCTGTGCTTGCTACCCTTTCCTTGGTCCTGTCTTCACTCATGTGTCCCATATAGGGGCAGTCATGGCATTCTTGCAGGATCAGGGATATATGGTACCTGTCTACTACTGTGAGTGCACTTGTGTGCTTCTCTCTGTGGTAGAGAAGGCCATCTATAAGGAAAAACTTGCTGTCCTTATAGTCCCTCAACCAGGGTTCCCCTAACTGGGATTCCAGCTCTGGGCTCCTGTATTTTTGCTGAAGGAGTTGCAACAATATACCACACTGTTTGTTTTTAGCATATGTCTTCATCACTGCATTGAAGAACTCATTCTGAAGTTCTGAGGAAATGATTCCCAATATGGGAGTTTCTGTTCCTTCTGAGCCAGTGTCTCCACTGTCTGGGGTACCATTTCCTGGTGCCCACTCAGAAAATCTGAAGTTTTTCCTCCTATCTATTTCCATGAAATGGATAGGGATCTTGGCTGCTACTTCAGGGTCATAGGCTGGATTTCTTTTGACATTTTCCAGTGGCCATCTGCTGAGGCCATCTGTATTGGTGTGCATTTTGCCTTCTTTGTATATAATGGTCATATTTCCTCTATACTCTTGGATGGCTATTTGCCATCTCAGAATTTGTCTATTGGTAGTCTTCATGTTAAGTAAAGACTTGAAGGCTGTTCAGTCTGTGTATACTTCAAAGACTGCACCCTCCAAATAATAGTGGAGTCTCTCTAGAGCCCAGAATAAGCATAGACATTCAGTCTGGGTGGCCCCATGCCTGGCTTCTGAATCTTTCAGCTGCCTAGAGATGTATCATATTACTCCCTCTCTTGGTTCACCATCTACAATTTGTCTCTGGTGAAGGGCTGCCCTTAATCCTTGGCTACATGCTGCATCTATGGATAGCTTGAATGGTAGTTCAAAGTCAGGTAAGATGATTACAGGTGTATTTGTGAGTTTATGTTTGATCCTCTCATATGAATCCCTCCTTTCCTTGTTAATTTGAAAAACAACATCTTTTTAACATAACTTGTATAAACTACTAGCTATGTGTGCAAGATTTCTGATGTGGGTTCTGTAGTAGCTAGCAAACCCAAGGAAAAATTTCATCTCTTTTATGTTCTTTGGTACTGGTTTTAGAATTACTGCTTCTACTTTTTTCTGTTCTATGGCCAGACTAAGTCCTGAGACTTTGTGTCCTAGTGCTAGTAATTCTTGTTGGCCAAAATTGCACTTTTTAAGTGAAATTTTCAGATTAATGGGTGTGCACTTACTTGGTACTCTGTCTATGTACTGCATATGGTCTTCCCATGTCTCTGAGTATATAATGATGTCATCAATATATACTACCATCCAGCCTTCCAATATTTCTTCTTTAAATCTTGTTTCCATCATCCTTTGGAAGTGGGTTGGTGCATTTTTGATGCCAAATGGCATCCTGGTGTACTAATATATGCCCATATGGCATATTATTCTGAGTAGCTTCATGGAGTTTGGTTTAACTCCATTCTTGTTGAAGCCTTTCATACAATCCATCTTGGCTATGTATTTGGATTTTGCCATTTTGTCTAGGGCATGAGGTATCCTTGATATAGGGTACCTGTCAGCTTTTGTGTAGTTATTCAGGGCTCTGAAATCCCCACACAACCTATATTTGCCATCATTCCAGGTGATGAGGACAGGAGTGGTGAGTTCTACTATTTCATTGTTTCCTATCTTCCTGATTACATCCATTTCTAGGAGTTCATTGATGTGTTTCTCAATTTCCTTCCTAGTTTCCACACTTGCTGGGTATGGAGGTCTTCTCAGAATGGGTGGATAGGGTCTTATGTCAAGTGAAAGTTTCTTTTCCTTGTTTTTACCAATATTAATGTGCCTGTTTTTACTATTGTAAATGTCAATGCCATACATCCTCTGGTAGTCTGTTCCCAGTAAAAACCCTTGGATGTGGGCATCTTCAAGCACAACAAACTCTTGGTTGAGTCTGATATTACCTTTCCTATGTGGTATAATTATCTCTCTGATAATTTTAACAATGAAAGTCTTCTTCCCTGATGCACTTCTGAAGCTGTTTGCCTTGGTTGGAAAGAGTTGTTTATCCCAATTTGGGAAGTGATGATTCAGATAATTTCTGGCCACTATTGAGTAGTGTGCTCCACTTTCAATTATCAATGGGTGTTGAGCATTTTCTATGCAAACAGTCATCTTTGTGGCTGTCCCATGTATTTGTGCCATTCCTTTAGCTGGTGTGACTAGGAATTTTTGTGCATATTGTGTCTTTTTACACAAGTTTTTGTTTTCAGTGTCTTGTGGCATGCCTGCTTCTAGCTGTATTTCCTGGATTTCTAGTGGTGTTTCCTCTTGGTATTCCACTATAAATTCCTCTCTTGGGTCTTGGTCTTCATCAGATTGTTCGCTGATGGAATCACCCATAGAGTCTGATTCAGAATCCTCTGTGGGGGATTCCTCCTCTGGGACTTTCTCAATGGCATAGACTTTCTTCTTTGCCTTTGGATAGTTATTGGAATAATGGTCTGTTGAACCACAATTGTGACAAGAGTTCTTCTTCTTAGTCACTTCTGCCACTCTTTCTCTGTGTTTGTCTTTAAACTCTACCCTGAAATTTTGTTTCTCTCTGAAACCACTGCATTCATATGGGGAATATTTCCCTATATTTTTTCTTTTCCTTATATCTTGTAAGGTATTTACAATGCCCTCTAGAGTGCAATTATGGTTGCATCTGCACTTCAATGCATGCTCTAGTTCTCCTGGAATCTGTGTCAGGAGTTTGTGATTCCTCATCTGAATATTCATTTGAGTATCAATGGCTTTAAGTCTTTTAGACTGTCTGAGACACCACTCATATGGATCTTTGTCCACAGAGTACTTGTCATTTTCAAATGACATGGTGTTCTGCCATATCCAAGTACCATTTCTGTACTTTTGGATGATTTGACTCTTCCACTGTGGCCAGTTTCTTCTGCCATTGATTTCTTTCATCTCTGTGTACCAAATACTAGCATTTCCTTTGAATTCTGTATTGAGTCCAGCAGTAATCCAGTAGTCTGGTATTCTTGGTACATCAATGAAGAGTCCATAAATATGATCATATTCTTCTGTTAAAGAGAATTTGGGCAAGCTTGAGGCCTCTGGAAGCTGTTTTAAGGCTTCCTTCTCAGAATAAGACCTATTGTCTTCATCCTGGTATTGAGATGGAGATCTTGCCTTATTCACCAATATGGAATCTGATTTGATGTCCTCTTGGTGATATGGATTATTCATAGCATGGCCTCATGGTTGGGGCTTCATGTTATGGTAGACATTAAACAGTTTGTTTATGTATTGATAAAGACAATCCCTGTCCCTTTTGCTGTGGTGTTTTTCTTCAAATACTTTATTCAGTATTTTATTGGTCTCTTCAGAGGCTTTGCTCAATTGAGAATGTCCCTCTTGAAGATTTTTGACAATTTTGTCCATGGAGGCTGTTAATGTTTTCATCCTATCATGGCTTTCTTGGAGTTCTGAAAACTGCTTGTGAGTTTTCTCAGCATATTGGGACATTTGTAACCACAGTGCATCACCTTTTAAGTTACTCTCAGGTATAACAACATTTTGTTCAATCTGAGTGGGGGTAATATTTCTATTAATGGGGATACTGATTCTAGAAGTATGTACAACTATTTCTGGTTCTTGTGTACGTCTTTAACCAAGTCCAAAAGCTTCTGTATCATTGAGTCTGACTCTCTCTGCCTTTGGTTGAAAGAGGTCTTGTTTTTGCCCTTGTATCCTTGTATTCTCCTGGAAACTACCTGGGATTGTGAAGAATGGTGACTCTTGGCCACTGGTCTGCTGGTTTCTGAATGGTGTGAAGCCACTGGAGAGGTGGTTTGGCCTACTCCTTGTGAGCCTGAAGGAATCTGAGTATGCCCTGTCTGGGTCGGCTGTTCTTCTATAGCTTTGAGAGTGGCTTGATTCTCCCATATCCTGTTTGCCCTCACCTCCAGGAGTCTGAACTGCCTGTTGGGATTCCAACCTTTGGCTATTACCATAAGGTCTTTGAAGTCTATCTCTTTAAGACATATCTTCTGGAAACTTGCTCCAAGTTCTGCCCACTGGGATGCTGGGTTGAACCTCTTGTTGTCCATGCTCCATTGAAATAAATCTTTGAGGAGTTAGTGGAGCTGAAGAACTTGATCCATATCCTTCCAGTCCTCTGGTCTGAGGTTTCCATTGAATTGGAATGTGAATGGCAGATTGGGTATAATTTCCCTCAATGTCTTGCCATCCACCACTGTGTCCAAGGTGTCCTCCTCCAGTTCTTCTGGTTCTGGACAAGTGTTCTCTGTCCTATGGCTGGTTCCTTTGTAAGCCAAGGTTTCTGAGGTGTACAGGTGACATATCAGTGTTTGCAAGCAGTCAACAACTTAATGTTCTTAGGTTATTTACCTTTGACTGTGCCTTGTACAAATTTTCTGTCTACTTCTTTTGGAAATTTGCCTTTAGAGGTTACAACTGGCTTAATGATTGTAATCTTCCCTGTAAAAGTGGTTAAGGTTGGTTTACCTTGTATTGATACAGAGTGTTGTGGTTTTCTATTCCTCTTAGTGGCAATTGGTGTCTGCTTTTTAGCTGTGATAAGGCCTTCAATGTGCCTCTTTCCATTGCCCTTGCCGTCCCCTGGTTCTGAGGGTGTCACTGGTGTGTTGGCCTGTGACTGGGTCTCAAGTGGGATGTAGTTTTCTTCCACTGAATAAGACAGGAAAAGAGGGCTTAATGTCAGTTAATACTTCCTAAAAGGCTGTTTGCACCTCTAAGAATGGCCTCTGGGCAATATATTTGTATATTATTCCCTTGTATTATGACAGTGCAGTTGAAATTAACAATTACATGTCATAAATACAGCTTATGGATATCTGGTACACTGTTTGTATACCAGTATCTCACAGATTAACTTTTCATTAGCAAGTATAATCAAAAAAAGTGGTTCTGTACAGGGAAATTGAAATTATCAATATACCCAACCACACCTCTAATACTGTTGGTTTTACAGTAAGAGGTGTGCTTTTTAATTAAAAAATGGACAGTATTGATGGCTTAAAGTGTTTAAATATGTAAAACACACCAAAAATAAGGGTTGCTGTGGTGATTAAACCACACAAAAAGGCAATTAAAATGCAAAAACACAGTGGTATAAAACATATACCACTCAAGAAATAACTATAAGATATGTATTATCATTTGTTTTTTAATGAAATTATGCCTAAAAAAAGAAACAAAAAATTCCAGAAATAAAAGAATAATAAGATAAACTCACTTTTATGCTTAAAAAGTTTCAACAAATTCAAAAAACATGTCCAAGTCCCCAAAATGTCAGGCTTAGTCTATGATGAAGGTGTAATAAGGCTATTTACAACTTTACCTATGACTGTGACATGGTAAAATTAATTTAAAAGTGGTTGGATTATAGATAATAAAAGTATAGAATTGAGTAATAAGGGCTTTACCATTATAAAATAGTGGTGGTGAGTGCTGCTGAAAGCCCTGGGTGCAGTCTTACCAGTTGGGTTGCTATAATGAGAACTACAATACTAAAATTTATAGTATAACCTTATTATTTTCCAAGAGTATAACTTTTTTTACTGTTGTACTACATAGGAATTCAAGAGCAGGATGAGAAAACCTTTTTTGGTGGGGAAAAGGTCCCTTTTTATCCATAAATTGGGTGAAAAAGGCTATTAGACCTTTCCATGTAGAGGAAGTGAAGATATTTCACTTCCAAGGACTGGCTTGTTGCTTTCACAAGGCCTTTATAGCCTGTTTTGGGCTCAGATGTGGCTTTGAAACCACATCTGGGCAGTTTTCACCAATACAGGGTGAAAATTTTCATCTGAGGACCACATAGCCCTCTTCTGATGTGTATGACAGATATAATTCTGTACATAAACTGTACAGGACCCCAGTATTGACCAAACTATTATTTATTGAAGTATAAACAGGCCTCTTTGTCTGTTTGACACCTCATAATCGTAGTTATGGGAGAATATCCCACAGTAAGGCTGTGTTGGTCTAGCTGTGGGATTTTGACCTTGAAACTGCCATAGCTTTGTCAGTTTTGAGATATCAAGCTCAATGTTGGTTCATTGTGTATTCCTGGATGTGCTCTACACAATGGTACCTTATTTGATATGGCAAAGTTATGCCATGCACAAGATTTTTTGTACATATGTATGATTTGCTTAAAATCTGTATGGAACTTGTTTGCCCCATAACTTTTGCTCTAGATGAGATATGTAGAAATGAATGGCACAAAATGATAGCCCTGATTGTGCTATTTCCAAAAAGACCCCACTATAGGTATCTCACACTAAAACTGTAGAAGCTAGATTAGAGGTGAATATTTCATTTCCCCTTATTTGACCTTATTTTGGTCATAACTTCAGTAATTCTAATTCTAGCTCAACTTTGTTAGTACCATTGGATAGCCCTGACTTAGAGATTCATTTTAAATACCCATTTGATGGAGTTAAGCCTCTCCCTCTGGATTTCAGATGAGAGGTGAGAAATAAGGTTTATGCTCAGCAACAACTTTGTTATTCCTTGTCCTATGATGGTGGGACTTGTATATTTGGAAAGAGGTGAGTTTCCTCTTTATTTTTAATCCTTTTTAGCTTGTTTGGCTCAGATCCATGTTTTGGTGGTATCTTGGATCTACCATTGGTTTATGGTATTTGGCTGTCATGCTTGTGCTCTGGTTTTGAGTCACAGGCTGACAATAGCCATCAGGTGATAACCATTTTTTTCTCAAAGGGGGTCTTCCAACAGATTTTGAGCCATTGCTTCAAAAACATGCATTTAAGTTTGTTGTAACAGTTGGCCAATTTATAATTCATAAAGAGTAAGATTGAGTCAGGTGGCCAGAGGGATTAGAAACACTAGAGCTCTCTTTCATCACGGACTTCTTTTGCTTGATTTAGTGGAAGGGCATTTGGAATAAAAAATTGGCTTCAAATCAATAGAAATTATGTGTTTGAAGTAAAAATACTTGATTATTTGTTTGGTACCTTCACAGAAGAATTAATCTAATATTTTAGAACAAATTAAGGTTAAACCTGAAAATCCCATCAAGGGAAATCATACCAAATCCGTGGGGGACTGAGTTGAAATTGTACAAAGGTAAAGAAATTATTTTTTCAATTAAATATTTTTAATTGTTTTCTAAATCAAAATATAAATAATTATCTACAAATTATAAAAAACATCATATTATTTTTCCTTGTTTAATTTTATCATATTTAAAAATGGTTTGTAAATTGACTTAAACTTCAAGTTTTTTTTATTATTTTTTTTGGAAAAAAAAAGAACAGAAATATTCATTTTAAATATTAATGGCTTTAATATCTTCAATTAATTTTCTCTTAATAATTCTTAAGATTGAAAATATTTCAAATTGTTGAATTTAGTTTGCTTTAGTTATCACCAAAAACCAGAAAAATTAAATGAATTCTTTATAAATTCCTTCATTTGTTGTCTTTTTGTAACATTTTCACATGAGAAAAATTTAACTTCCAATTAAGCTTGAAGTATATACCATTTTTCCATTTATATACAATAGGTCCATATATATATAAATTTATATCCAAAAATGAATTTTGAAACTTTCAGGGAATTTTGAATTTTATTTTTCTTAAAAAACTAAATCATCAATTGATTTCAAACTTCATCTCAAAAAAAGATGTATGAAGAAACCTCTGCTAAAATTTTATTGGAAAAAAATCTCAAAAGATTTAATTAATTTAACTAAATGACACTTTAAAGAATAAGAGAATGCTATCCAAATTCTTTGAGTTGGTAATTTTTGAACAATGGCTAATAATAACCCAACCAAGCCATAATAGCTTTTTTGAGAAAACCCAGCATAAAATATGTCTAAAATTTGATTTAGATTCATTTTTTTTGTTGACAAGAACACAAAAAAGTTTCTTTGTAGGCTTTAATGACTAAATTTGACTGATTTGATGAGTTTGAGGCCATAAAAACTGTCAATCTTGTATGAATGAGTGTATTTTTTTATCAAAGGTTTCATAAAACTCACTCTGACTCAATCTCAAAGGCTGATCAAAAATCAAATTTGTTTTATCGAAACTTTTTAATTTAATTTGATTTTGATGAGCCAAAAAGCAAAAAATTTTGTGGCCTTCAGGGGTGTTGGTTTTGCCTTTGAATTGGCTGAGGATTAATCAGAATTCTAATTTTTACTTTTTATTTTTTTTATTTTTTATTTTTTCGATTTTCAAATTTCATTTTAATAAATTTTGGCAGGATTGATCTCATTCTTTCATTTTAAAATCACCGAATTTCCACATCTCAAAAGAAATCATCAAAAAATTATTCGTCAGTCTCACTTTTATTCACCCTCAAGACTCACTTCGTCCTTCTTGGCTCGAATTCAAGTCTTCATCTAGTCTCATCGTGTTAATCAGCTTCGTCCGCCTAGTCATGATCTCAGCTATCGAATGGAGAGAAGAATCCGGGGTAGAGTTCTGGACAGCCAACGTATGTCTTTCAATCGATCCATCAAGCTCTGAATCACTCATAGAATCAATCTTGATGGCTCTTTCCAATGTAGTACAAGTTTGAGTGGACCTTTGAAGATTGTACCAAGCAATTATTAGAAACTTCCCCCGTAAAATTGCTTTCTAAACCTTTTGGTGACAATCGTTGGCAGATCTCAGTTGGGACGATAGCAAAGACACCCGGTAAGACCAACTGATTCTCATCATGCACTCGATTTCAATCTATCACACTCATCATCTCATTTCTTAATTCTTACATCTTACCTCTTAGGCTATCTGGGCGTCTTCTTGGGAGCTGCTCAGGATACCGAACTCAAAACGTCAAAAACTTGGATCAGGAGATGTGAGAGTTGTACTGCTTCAGTATGCATACTTTTAACTCAACCAAATCTATCTTTCCTTTCGTAAAATTCATGCAACTTTACTTGCGGTTGATTGTTACCTTTTAAACTTTCAGCTAGGAACTCCACTGCATAAAGGTATCTATGGATCTAATAAAAACATCTCAGGTGGTTATACATTCAACGCCGGCTTAGAGAGCAGAAGAGGTCAAGCAAAATACATCAGATTGGAGAAACTGTTTTTGGATCCAGCTTTTAATGAAGAAGTTAGTCTTGGTCATTCTCCACCTGGGCCGTCTTGTTCATCTAACGATTTGTCAAAATCTCTTTCATCAATTTCAGAAAGCGCTCTTTGTGGAAGTAATCCTTTCCGAACGAAGAAGAACAACCCGTCAGTCACTTTTGCCATCTTTCTTCATTCAATCAAATCCTACTCACTTTTTGTCTGACCTTGATATCCATTTCATTCCGCACTTCTCATCTATTAATCAGAGCCATCTCCATTTGGTGACATCAAACGTTTTGCTGGTAGCTCTGCTAGGTTCTCAAGTTTATTTGACGATCCCGAATGCTCCGATGTCTGCTTTGTCTTTCCAAAACGTAAAGGCAAACGAGGCGTCAGGACAATTTACGCCCAAAAATATATCATTCGATCAGTACCTTACTTCAACACCAGTTGAGTAACGCGATTAATCATATCATCTTACTCAATACATTGCATTCCTGATTTCTCATTGTCATCTTGACATCGCATGCAATAGTGTTTGAATCGGGATTCCTCGAAAGTGGCGAAACTCACAGTCAACCCGATTCTCTAGACCCCGATGAGATGCCACTCTCGCCTACCCTTTTACATTTCTCTAGTCCTGGTTCTGCTTCTGCCGGTCCACAGGCCGAAGGTTCAACAACTGCTTCCATAGCCGACGATTCAGTCATGGCAGATAGTCGAAGCATGTGTATTGATACTTGCACTTATGACGAAGATGATTCAGACTTTGAATTGGATGATTTAGAAGACTCAGTAAGAGGAGTTCAGCAGGCCGCCGATCATGTAAGTTAGAGTTTGGTCTAGATTCTCATTTCCTTCCCATATTTGTCTCTTTATCTCTCCCATCTTTTCCTCATCGGTCAATCATCTTTCTCTTGACATCATATCTAATTTGATCAATCCATAAACATTCAATAAAATAACCCTATCGGAGCCTTGAATCTTTTGACGTATTTTTGAGTGTTTTAACTCTGTTGAATGTATATATTCAAAGCCCCCGGATGCTCATTTAATGTTTCATATTTCAACATCCTCATTCTCCCAATTTCATTCTTTTCTCTTCCTCTTTCCTTTCTCTTCACCCTTCCCTATTCGATGAATTTAAAAATGCAAGCTCACCCTCGCCGATGTTGGTAACGTTTCGGAAAATCAACACTTACTTACACCTTCAACTCATGATCGGCCATCAAAGAAACGTCGAATATCTCAATTAGCTGATAAACAAAATCAAGACGACGATGAAGCTGAAGTTGACGATGAGGTACCCAAAAAAGGCATACATCGAGTCACTATCACATCTACTCCCTACACTACTTATCGCGCTTTGTTACTTTATATCTATGCCAAGTTAGCTTTCATTCTGCACAATTTGGTTTATCAATTGTTATGTTTTTAATCAGAACTGGAATCCTTTGCATAGCTCCATTGCATGGGCTCCCCTACGATCAAATTGGTTAGTACATAAAGAAAGAATGGAAGCCAAGGGTCGAGCACCGGGTCGAAGAAACGCTTTTGTCAGAGAGCACGCCGTCAAGTTTTCCTTGGCGATGGAAATGGATGAATTACAACCAACTTCACCCAAATCGATGTATGTCCTAGCTGATAGTACGTTCATGGTTGTATTCTCATGTTTTTTTTTGTGCGAAATCTTAAAAATTGATATCCGATTTGTGACCGAATCTTAGTGTTGCAATTACCGGAGTTGCGACAAGAAGCTCTTGATCAATTTATGAGGTCATTGCAAGTTGAAAATATCTGCACTGAACTTGCTAGTTCGTTTGTTGGGAAATACGACAAGGTTCGATATTTGGCCTTTGAGTTCTTAAAAAGTAATGTGAGTAGTTTTTGACTAAACTCTAAAAAGCTATTCTATTTGACTTGTGATTGAATATTGACTTCATTTTTCGCAGTGGGTAAGTAAAATTCGATCATCAAATCCATTAATAATTTTTAACCAATCTAATCTTCTTACCTCTGGCAGAAAGCAGTCACTCAAACCAGTAGCTTTGCGAGGTTAATGGAAGATGGTTTGAGTAACGTTTCTCCGTCAGTGCGAAGTGATTTTCAAAAGTTATTTAAATGTTTGGATGTAAGTCCTAGCGGTGGAACTGGCGGTAAGCTCGCCTGTAGTGGACCAGCCGGAAATGCCAACATTGGCCTAGCACCAACCAACCATTCTCAACAAGCATATCATTTTCATGGCTTCACCCCATTGTAAACTCACTGTACAAAAGTCCTTAATTGTTTGAAAAAGAAAAAGTTGAATATTTCTTTCTTTTGTAATTGTGATAATAATTAGTTTCATAATCTTTTCTTTTTGGAAATTCGGTTGGCTTTTGAATGTTTTTCAAATCTCCATACATAATTAGTCTTTCCATAGAACAAAGAAAAATTTATAAAAAATCTCAACCATGTATTTTCTCTTGGGCTGGAGGGCCTATAATTATGCGGATGTTCTGAACGGTTGGGATGGCGTGATAAGTAAATAGTAGATTTTCATTTTTTGAGTAATGATTATATATATATTATATATATATATATTGTATGTATCTCTTGAATTCAATTCGGACCTCCCAGTCCTGTGCGCAAGCAGGTGCATCAGCTGAGGTGTCGCAAAACACGATGGCTGCTCCTTGTAAGTGTGTTAATGTGCTCAGTAAACTAAAGCTGCCACCAGTGGATTGCCCGGAGGCTTTTTGCCTATCCCATGAACCCCCCGCTGCAAGTCCTGTGGATTACCCGGAGGCTTTTGCCTATCCTGTGAACCCCACCCCCGCTGCAAGTCATGTGGATTTTTCACCTTTTTCAAGCCCGGAAGATACTGGCCGGTCAATCCCGGGGTTCAGGAGTGTAAGTGAGTGTGTGACTCACAAGGGCCGTTGCAGTGGTGCAGCGGTGTAGGGTGGATCTTTTGGTACCCTACAACCTTACAAGGAGGAACAGGCGGGATTCATGTAACTTCTTAATGAGTTTTTTTTCCAGGATTTATAAATAGTGAGAGTTCACAGTTTAGCTCCTACAATGTCCAAAATTAAGCCCCAAAGGTGTTGCTAAATGCAAATTTTGTTCAGCTCTATGGCGGCTAAAAAATAGACCACTCAAGCACTTCCTTTCCACCCTTTTTCTGATGTAAAACTAGGAAATTAAAAGTTTCTGTGAAACCAACAAGAATGCCTCCAGCAATATCCCTGCTGAAAATTAATGCAATATAATGAAGATTTATCAAAAATTATAGCTACCTATTCATAGATTTTCTAATGGAAATTCTCTAAGTTTTATTATTATTATTGTATTTTATTTTAAATCCTATTTCTTTTACCTGAAATTCCTCTTCTCCAAACTTTTTCCTTTTTTTGTAGTCTTAATTCTTCTTTTTAACCACTTATTACTTATGTCTTTATTGTTTTATTTTTGAATCATTCATTATTTTCAGAATATTTTTGAGTTTTTTTTACCTTAATTTTTTTATTGGAACATCTGAGTTTAAGCTATCATACAAGAATTTACTTAATTATTCTAAAATCTATCTATCTATCTATCTTTCTATCTATATATATATATATAGGTTTTTTTATGAAAAAAGTTTTAATTTGATATTTTATTGAGGGGATTGGAGTCAAAATAAGCATTTGGTATGTTCATTTGAGGTAGAATTTTTCCCTATTTTAATTACAAATTTAGCCTATTAATAATAATAAATTATATTTCCCCCCAAAAACACCCAGTTTTGTTAATTTTTCAATTTTGATATCTCTTACCCTCAAAGTCCTTCATCACTCAAAAAGACTCCATTCTCCATCCTTCTTGTATATTATGATATGAAAACAAGCAATTTAGCATTAATATAATTAATGATTGAGTGAATCAAGACCCAAATCAATCATACCCTCAGTTTTCAAAAAATGAAGGGCATTTCCACCACCAATGAAGCTCTTCAAGATTTCAAGATGAACTCATAATGTGTAATATTTTTTGCCAAAATTTTTCAATGTTATCTTCCTTTTTTGATATGATTCTTATCATTTTACCTTATATGGGTTAAATTTTAAACCCAAAAAAACCATAATTAATAGGTTTTTAGCTTGATTTAGCTATAAATTATTTGATGATCTTTTTTATTTTCTTTTTTTAAAGAAAAATTAAAATTAAAATTTTAAAAAAAATAAAAACCTCAATTTTTTTTGATGTATTTTCTTAAAAATTATGTTTTATCAAAAAAGTTTTTTTTTTTTTTTTTTTAAAAAAAAAGAAATTAGAATTTGATCTTGATATATTAAAAAATAAAAATGAAAATAAATTTTATTGGAATCAAAAGAATTTGCATTTTTTTTTTTGAAAAAATATGAAATAAGCTAAAAAAAAAATAATAATAAAAACCATTATAATTAAAAAGGAAGTTAATCCTTTTATTTTTTTGATAAGAAATTAATGAATTTATTAATTAAATTTAGCTTTTTATTGATAATGAGTCTTATTTTTATTATTTTTAGGGGGTTGGTAAACACACGTAAGCCCTTACGTGTTTTTACTAAAAACTTATGTGTTTTTGCCAATTTATGGTAAAAACAGGTAAGTGACCTTATTTTTCAGAAAAAATTCCTCAGGCTCAGTTTTGAGGATTTTTTTAATTTTTTTTGCCATATTTTTCCCGACTTCGCATGTCAATAAGCACAAATTTTTTCAATTTTTTTTTTTTGCCAAATTTCACCAATTTGGCCAATATGCCAAAAATGGCATATTTTTTTCAAAAATTCATTTAAAATCTTCCCACTTATGAATTTCCTTCATTTTTTTTAAAATGAAGGGTTCAATGTGAAGAATAAAGCACCAGAATCCCATAATTTTGGGAATATTTTTTGGGTGGGACAAGTGAAGGTGCAAAAAGGGTTTTTTTTTCAAATGTTTTTTCCCGTCATTGTAATATGCCTATTTTTAAAAAGTGAATTTAATACCTTTCCACTTATGAATTTCCTTCATTTTTTTTTTAAATTAAAGGGTTCAATCTGGACAATAAAGAACCAGAAGCTCATGAATTGGGAAAATTTTTTGGGTGGGACAACAAGTGAAGGCGCAATGAGTGTTTTTTTTCAACTGTTTTTTTTCTTGTGTATAATATGACTATTTTCAAGTACAAAACCTCCACATGTTTGATAAAAAAGGAGACTGAGGTGGGATTTAAGCAATAAATATGACTGAGGAGGGGGATAATTGGCATAAATTGTATATACAAAAATCATTCAATCAGAATCAACCTCCAAAAATAGTGGGTTTTTTCTGAGAGGGGGGAGGAAGATTGGACAAATACAACATTCTGTGCTTCTTAAATTTATCAGCCCACCCCAGGGCTTGTGTTTGGGCATAAATCTCCCAGTTCACAGTAATGGGGGGGGACTGGATAAACTTTAGAAATGATGATTTCCAAAGGAAAAAAATGAGCACAACTATTCAAGAAGCAGATGAAAATGGGGGGATTATCATTTGCTGGACAGAAATAAGGGAAAAAGAAAAAGATTGGGCTGTGGAATAAAAGAAAACTGGTCTTTTATACTTATTTGCAATTGGATCCCCCATGTCAGGCATGGACATCCACTTGCTTTTTGGAGCCTGGCCAACATCTTCATACCATTCAATTCTTTCCAAATAAGAGTATACTGAGGGAATTAAGGTGTTCATGGCTTCATAAAGGTCTTGATTTTGGTGAATTTCTTCAGCCAAGTCACCTCTGACATCATCCCATTGATATTGAGTCTTGTAAATGTAGTGGGATACTGTTCTGTAGCCACAGTTTCCATCACCCTGGACATTGATGGCCTTGAAGGTGTATTTCCATATAAACTTGGGCAAGTCTTCTGAGCCAGTTATCTGATAAAATAAGTTCAAAAAATGAATAAATATCAAAATAAAAAACAGAAAATTACATTACAAAGAATCAGAAACTCACAAACAGCTTGGAGCATTCATCACTTGTGTGATAATTTCTTTGACAATGCTCACAGGTCAAGTCAATTGCATCATAGATCTTCAAACTGGTGGCAGGCTTGTGTGATTTTCTTTGTGAGGTTTTGCTTCCAATTGCCAATCTTCTGGACCTTCTAAGGGTTACTTCTGATTTATTTAATTCAGTTGCTGAGGGTAGTGAATCTGATGAACTGATGGATTTAGATAATAAGTCCTCAGAATCTTCAGAATATTCAGATGAGTCCACTTCCATAATTGGAGAGGGGACATTTGACTGGGATCTTGATGTTTTTGTACTGGTCACTTTTGAGGGGGGTCTTCCTCTTCTCTTGTATTGACTTTCAATAATTTCAAATATTGAAGGTTCTCTTTTGTTTTTATTCTTGGCTCCTTGGGGTCTTCCACGCATATTCTTGCATTCTAGAGGGTCTTCATAGTATTGATCATCCTCTTGACTCTTGGGAATTTGATCAAATGTGACTTTTCCAGTCAAAACATCTTGAAAATGTTGAAGTATTTGAGTGATTTCTGCCATTGGTCTTTAAAAAGGTCTTCCCCAATGTCTTCAAATATTTTCTTAGCCTCATTCTTCCTTTCTTTTTCAACACTTTGATCATCACCTTGAAAATCAGCCTGAGAAGAATGTTACAAATAAAATCAGTTAAT
Source organism: Austropuccinia psidii (assembly GCA_023105745.1). Classification (NCBI taxonomy): domain Eukaryota; kingdom Fungi; phylum Basidiomycota; class Pucciniomycetes; order Pucciniales; family Sphaerophragmiaceae; genus Austropuccinia; species Austropuccinia psidii. Next base: position 800,662 of record JALGQZ010000006.1, read on the forward strand.
AAGAAAGATAATAATAATAAGAAATTAAAAAACCCTCACAGGAAAATTCAAATGCCATTGAGGATGGAAGTCTGATAATTCAAGCCTTTGGCGCTTGGCAAATGCCTTTTGGGTCTTATGCTTGCAAGGAATGCCTTTATAATTGTTGTATTTGTTGGTGCATTTTTCATTTGGAGGAAATTTTGTTTTGAAATTTTCAAAGGCAATCTGAAGAGCATAATGAGACACCTTGCCATTGAGGGCACAGATGTGTGGAGGAAAATTCTTGACATGGACAATCATTTCTTTGGAGATTATGTTGATAATTTCAATAAATTGTTTTCTGAATGCCATGCAGAGAGCCCTGACTACCTCCAGGATAGTACCAGTGGACTTTTGGAGTCAAAGTTCAACCATGGCATGGGCACCTTCAACTCTGGAGGTGGAGCCCACACCCAGGTGGAAATGGTGGTTGGTCCAGGCTGGCACATAATACTCCTTTAGAGGAAGCCACGTCTTTTCCAAATATTGCAAGACCTCAGGATTTTTGACTTGCTTTTGAAGCTTCCTCCAGTTGTCTTTGAAAGACTTTTCAGTGGATGAATACATAACCTGAGAAATGAATCCCAAAGTCATTAATAAAAACAATAATAAGAAAAAAAGTGAAATAAAGCGAAGAAGTATATTACTTGATTCCAAAGGCCCATAAAATTTTCAAAATCAGTTCCATGACCAAGTTTCTGAATGCAATGAGCAGATAAATCCTTGTTGATGTTCCAAATTCATAGCATGACTTTGGAGTCTGGGAAGAGCTTCTTAATAGAGTTTTTCAAGGCCAGATCCCTGTCAATAACATTAACTGGAGGGGGAACAAGATTGGTGTTTTTGAGGACCTTTTCTATGTATTAATTTAATGCCCAAGTATATGAAGGTTCATTTTCATTCTTCATAAATCAAAAAGCCCCAGAAAAGGTCTTATTGGTTGAGCTGAATCCAACAATATGAAAAAGGGGCATTTTGTATTTATTGGTTTTATAAGTACAATCCATAAGAATGACATGAGGAAAGCCATGAAGAAGCTTTATGGCCAGGGGGTGAGTAAAAAACAAGGAGGTAATGTGTCCCTCAGAATCCCTTGCAGAGGACCAAACAAAATTTTCTTCTTTGAGAGTGTCAATAAGAGCATCAATGGGCCTTCTGCCTTGCAGTTTGCCTTTCTTGATTTTATTGACTTGGTTATAAATGTCTTGAAGTATTACAGGCCTGTAAGACTCCCTCTGGCTGCATAATTGGGCTTGAATTTGCCTTGGCATGAGCAGTGATTCAGAAATTTGAGCAATTTGGGATGTTTCTTGCTCATTGAATTTTGTGAAAGCAGGATGTGCCATGATATTTTCAGTGGCATCATGGCTATGTTCAGGATTTTTGACTTTAAGAGTCCAAGTGGTACTCTTGGCATATTTCCTGGCATAAAGTCTAAAATGACAGCCAAGCTTTCTTGAGGTGACTGTTTTGGAGGGGCTTTTGTTGGGATTTGGGGTGCCAGACCTGTCACAACATATTTCAATTTGGTTGTGGGTCATATTGGACCTCAAGGTGGACACAGAATACCCCTGAGCCTTGGAAAAATTATACACATGTTGCCAAAGAAGCTCAAGGGTCTGAAATTCACCTTCAGTGGGGGGTTGAAGCATTTTTTAATGAAAAATATGTATAAAAGTGAAAAAAGGGGGAATTGGGGGATTTGGAATGGGGTAAGAACCTTTTGAAATGTGAAAAAGAGGTGAAAAAAGGTGTGAAAAATGAATAGAAGTGGTTAAGAGTGAAAGAAAGTGGTTTAAATGTGGGATTGTTAGATGAGGGAAGGTAAAAACTTGAAAATTGAGAGGCTTGAAAGCAGGTTGCTGTGGTGGAAAATGCAGTCTTTGGGGGAAAAAAAGAAAAAAAAGTGTGAAAAGCTTTGCAAAATGGCTTTGGTAATGCTGTTTTTCCAAAAAAAAACAATGGTTTGGGGTGGGGATAATGTGGATTATTGGGGTGTTTGGGCTTGTTTTTTTTTTTTTGGGGGGGGGGGGGGGACTGGGCAAAAAAATCTGAAACAATTTGGAGTTAGAGAGGTTTTGTGGGAAAAAACCTCTTTTGGGCATGTTTTGCCCCAATACAGGCCCAATTGTGTTTCATTTTTAATTAAAAATGGGCCCAGGGCACCCCTTACGTGTTTTTACCAATTTGCATACGTGTTTTTACCAACACCCTATTTTTATTATTTTTATTATTTTTATTATTTTTATTATTTTTATTTTTATTTTCATTTTTATTTTTATTTTTATTTTCATTCTTATCTTTATTCTCATTTTTAATTCTTATTTCTATTTTTATTTTTATATGTAAATTTCTTTTTATATGTATATCTATTTTTAGTTATCCATTTGTCTATATATATATTTATTTATTCATTCTTTTTTGAAAAAATCATGTTTAAAATTAATTTAAAAAGATTTTTTGTATTTCATTTGATATTCAGGTAGGTTGAGCTGAATTATTTTTCTGGATAGCAGTATATGCATCAATATTAATTATCTCAATTTTCAAAGGAAAAAAATTAAATAAATAAATAAAACAAAACAAATAATAATTCTGTTTTGAAAAAGAAGTAGTTCTCAATGAAGTTAAAAGTTAGTTTATCAATATAAAATTAAATCTCAAATATTTGATTTTTTTCTCTTGAATGATATAAAAAAGCTTTATTATTATTATTATTATTATTATTATTATTTTGTATTTTTAATTGAATTGATTTAATTCTATGAATAATTAGTCTAGAACTTCATTTGAAAGCTAATGACTAAAAATACTTTGATTATAGATCATCTTGAGAGATACATGACTTGTTTCATTACTAAAAATTAACTAATCAATTACTAACAGAAAAATGGGACTTGGGAAGGAAATCATTTTTCCCTTCTTCAACTTCAAAAATGGGTAAATTGAATTTATAATACTTATTTGGGGGTTTGATTTATTGTATTATTTGACCCTACAGTTCCCATTTATAGTTTCCACGATCAAATTATCAATTAAGCTGAAAATTGATGTTATAGCTATTAGTGGAATAACTACATGAAATCTCTTAATGTTGAAGTTTTTTCAATTATGAAATTTATGCCTTAAATAGCTTCATATATAGCTTAAAGATTTTTAACAAAGAAAAAATGAAGCAAATAGAATGTTTTTAAAAGATAGGAATTTAACAATTATCAAATATTTTGAGGTTTGAAGTATTTTTACATACAACCAATGAAATTATAAATTAATAATTCTTCATAAAATATGATTATACAAATTCATTAATACATCAGAACATGATATCTTTTTACCCCACTCCTTTTTTCTGAGATAAACTACTGTTTATAGTCAATTTTTCAGGAAACTATATAGATAAGATCCTATAATATGAATAGTAGGTTTGCACAAATTTTATCAGGATGTTAATATTTGAATTTTCTAAATAAAATACTTTAATGAAATATATATTTTATCTGAATAATTGAAAAAATCAATTTCTATTTTGAAGTCCCATAAACAATTCAAATAGATATGAAATTCATAATATCAAGTCAATTCATCAATGAACTGACAAAAAGGTAAATCAAGGAGTTTTTTTTTAATTTTTGTATTTATATGTTAAATATCATAATTATATTAATATAAATACCAATAATAAGAGTAATTATTCAAATCTTTTAACAATAATCCATATAGCTACTACTGCTTCCAAAAATAAAAATATATTGAGAAAGACTACTAAATATTTTCAAAGATGAAGTACCAACATTCTACTAGGTATAATACTAGCTCAAAGATGGTTTTGATAATCAAAGGTTGGCAATTTATGAATCATTTTTTCAGACATTCGAGTTGAAGGACCTTTGGTTATACATTTTGGGCCAACATAGATATTTAGGAAAAGAAGGGAATTGAAAAATTAAATGGTAATAAAGCTTACCTAGTGAGTATTATAACTTGGATTTTTAATATAAAATGTACACACAGAACCAGGGAAGATAAGGATTCAAGCTCCAAAACTCCACTTGGAGTTGTGCTGCCCTCAAGCACAAGAAAGCCACCAAATTTTCAAAAAGAAATCAAGATAATTTCACTCAATTTTCATGAGGGAGAGTGTTTCTTGGGTAAGAATTACTAAAATATGTCACCAATTTCATTTATCAAGGGAAGATAAGATCTTTCAAATAATTACTATAATTGACCCCCATTCACTAAGAAGAACCACACATTGTGGGGAAATCAAAATATTCTTCCATGCCTGTGGAAATAATAGATCCCACATCCTAATTAATTGAAAAAGAACTTATTTTTTTGAGATGATTCAAGTTCAGACAAAATCCACAAAAAAACTTAATATTTTTTCAGGTACTTGGTAATCCAGCTGAAATCTTACTACTGTAATAGGAATTAAGAAAAATAATTTGGGAATTTATAGATTGTATAATAAATCTTAGAGGAATTTTGAGGAAAATCAAATAGCCCTTGTGGAATTTAACTCAAATTCAATAATCATGCTTTTGGAATTTCAGGAACATTAATTACTAATTCAGGGCGAATTTGAGGAATACTGTATAGAAATGATTATTGAGGGATTTATATCAAATTGATCCAAATTTTTTGTGCAATGTAAGGGAAAATTCATAATAATACTCAGGGATTCTATAAAAATTTCATAATAAATCTTGAAGAATTTGGAGGCAAATTAAATAGCCATTGTGGAATTTAAAGAAGATCCAATAATCATTATTGAGGAATTATCTGAAAATTCATTAATAATGCAGGGGGAGCTTAAGGAATATTAAATGGACATGATGATTGAGGGGTTGATAACAAATTGATCAACATTGTTTGTGATATGTGAGGGAAAATTTCTGATAATACTTAGAGAAATTATAAATATTGATAATAAATTCTGAGTAATGTTGAGGCAAAGTAAATAGCCATCACATAATTTAAAGAAGATCTAATAATTATGCTTGTGGAACTTCAGGAACATAAATCAATAGTTTTTGGGGAATTTAAGGAAAATTTAAGGTAATAATAATTGATGTATTTATATAAATTTAATAAATATTTTTCTTCAGAACTTAAGGCAAAATAAATAATAATACCTAGTAAGTTTTTAAATATTGAATAATATTTCTTGAGGAATTTTTACCATAGGGGATAACACTTGTGGAACTTAGAGAAGATTCAATAATAATGCTTGTAGAGTTTCAGGAACATCAATTAATAATGGGCTCTGGTAAACACACATAAGCCCTTACATGTTTTTACCCAAAACTTATGTGTTTTTACCAATTTATGGTAAAAACACATAAGTGACCTTATTTTTCAAAAAAATTCCTCAGGCTCAGTTTTGAGGTTTTTTTGAATTTTTTTTCCATATCTTTCCTGACTTGGCATGTCAATGTGCACAAATTTTTTCAATTTTTCTTTTTGCCAAATTTCACAAATTTGGCCAATATGCCAAAATGGCATATTTTTTTCAAAAATTCATTTAAAATCTTCCTACTTATGAATTTCCTTAATTTTTTTTTAAAATGAAGGGTTCAATCTGAAGAATAAAGCACCAGAAGCCCATAATTTTGGGGATTTTTTTTGGTGGGACAAGTGAAGGCACAAAAAGGGTTCTTTTTCAAATGTTTTTTCTGGTCATTGTAATATTCCTATTTTTGAAAACTTAATTTAATAACTTCCCACTTATTCATATCCTTCATTTTTTTTAAATTGAAGGGTTCAATATGGAAAATAAAGAACCAGAAGCCCATGATTTTGGGGAATTGGTTTGGTGGGACACCAAGTGCAGGGGCAATAATTGTATTTTTTCAGATTTTTTCAGATCTTTTTTCCTTGTTTGTAATATGACTATTTCTAAGTACAAAATTTCCACAAGTTTGATTAAAAGGGAGATTGAGGTGGTATTTAAGAAATAAATATGACTGAGGAGGAGGATAATTGGCATAAATTGTATATAGAAAAATCAATCAATCAGAATCAATCTCCAAAATAGTGGGTTTTTTCTGAGGGGGGGAGGAAGATTGGACAAATAAAACATTCTGTGTTTCTTAAATTTATCAGCCAACCCCAGGGCTTGTGATTGGGAATGAATCTCCCAATTCACCATAATGGGGGGGACTGGATAAACTTTAGAAATGATTATGTCCAAAGGAACAAAATGAGCAGAGCTATCCAAGAAGCAGATGAAAATGGTGGATTATCATTTGGAGGAAAGAAATAAGGTAAAAAGAAAAATATTTGACTGTGGAATAAAAGAAAACTGGTCGTTTATACTTATTTGAAATTGGATCCCCCATGTCAGGCATGGACATCCACTTGCTTTTTGGAGCCTGGCAAACATCTTAATACCATTCAATTCTGTCCAAATAAAAGGATACTGGGGGAATTAAGGTGTTCATGGCTTCATAAAGGTCTTGATTTTGTTGAATTTCTTCAGCCAAGTCACCTCTGACATCAGCCCATTGATCTTGAGTCTTGTAAATGTAGTGGGATACTGTTCTGTAGCCACAGTTTCCATCACCCTAGACATTGATGGCCTTGAAGGTGTATTTCAATATAAACTTGGGCAAGTCTTCTGAGCCAGTTATCTGATAAAATAAGTTCAAAAAATGAATAAATATCAAAATAAAAAACAGAAAATTACATTACAAAGAATCAGAAACTCACAAACAGCTTGGAGCATTCATCACTTGTGTGATAATTTCTTTGACAATGCTCACAGGTAAAGTAAATTGCATCATAGATCTTAAAACTGGTGGAAGGCTTGTGTGATTCTCTTTGTGAGGTTTTAATTACAATTGCCAATCTTCTGGACCTTCTAAGGGTTACTTCTGATTTATTTAATTCAGTTGCTGAGGGTAGTGAATCTGATGAACTGATGGATTTAGATAATGATTCCTCAGAATCTTTAGAATCTTCAGATGATTCCACTTCCATAATTGGAGAGGGGATTTTTGACTGTGATCTTGATGTTGTTGTACTGGTCACTTTTGAGGGGGGTCTTCCTCTTCTCTTGTATTGACTTTCAATAATTTCAAATATTGAAGGTTCTCTTTTGTTTGGATTTTTGTTTTTATTCTTGGCTCCTTGAGGTCTTCCACGGATATTCTTGAATTCTAGAGGGTCTTCATAATATTGATCATCCTCTTGACTCTTGGGAATTTGATCAAATGGGACTCTTTCAGTAAAAACATCTTGAAAATGCTGAAGAGTTGGGGTTATTTCTGCCATTTGTCTTTGAAAAAGGTCTTCCCCAATAGCTTCAAATATTTTCTGGGCTTCATTCATTCTTTCTTTTTCAACACTTTGATCATCACCTTGAAAACCATCCTGAGAAGAATATGACAAATAAAATCAGTTAATAAGAAAAAAAATAAGAATAAGAAATTAAAAAACCATCACAGGAAAATTCAAATGCCATTGAGGATGAAAGTCTGATATTTCAAGCCTTTGGCACTTGGAAAACACCTTTTGAGTCTTATGCTTGCAAGGAATGCCTTGATAATTGTTATATTTGTTGGTGCATTTTTCATTGGGAGGAAATTTGTTTTGAAATTGTCAAAGGCCATCTGAAGAGCATAATAAGACACCTTGCCATTGAGGGCACAGATGTGTGGAGGAAAATTCTTGACATGGACAATCATTTCTTTGGAGATTATGTTTATAATTTCAATAAATTGTTTTCTGAATGCCATGTGGAGAGCCCTAACTACCTCCAGGAGAGTACCAGTGGACGTTTGGAGCCAATGTTTCACCATGGCATGGGCACCTTCAGCTCTGGAGGTGCAGCCCACACCCAGGTAGAAATGGTGGTTGGTCCAGGCTGGCACATAATACTCCTTTAGAAGAAGCCAGGTATTTTCCAAATACTGAAAGACTTCAGGATTTTTGACTTGCCTTTGCAGCTTCCTCCAGTTGTCTTTGAAAGACTTTTCAGTGGATGAATACATAACCTGAGAAATGAATCCCAAAGTCATTAATAAAAACAATAATAAGAAAAAAAGTGAAATAAAGTGAAGAAGTATATTACTTGATTCCAAAGGCCCATAAAATTTTTAAAATCAGTTCCATGACCAATTTTCTGCATGCAATGAGCAGATAAATCCTTGTTGATGTTCCAAATTCATAGCATGACTTTGGAGTCTGGGAAGAGCTTCTTAATAGAGTTTTTCAAGGCCAGATCCCTGTCAATAACATTAACTGGAGGGGGAACAAGATTGGTGTTTTTGAGGACCTTTTCTATGTATTAATTTAATGCCCAAGTATATGAAGGGTCATTTTCATTCTTCATCAAACAAAAAGCCCCAGAAAAGGTCTTATTGGTTGAGCTGAATCCAACAATATGAAAAAGGGGCATTTTGTACTTATTGGTTTTATATGTACAATCCATAAGAATGACATGAGGAAAGCCATGAAGAAGCTTTATGGCCAGGGGGTGAGTAAAGAACAAGGAGGTAATGTGTCCCTCAGAATCCCTTGCAGAGGACCAAACAAAATTTTCTTCTTTGAGAGTGTCAATAAGAGCATCAATGGGCCTTCTGCCTTGCAGTTTGTCTTTCTTGATTTTCTTGACTTGGTTATAAATGTCTTGAAGGATTACAGGCCTGTCAGACTCCCTCTGGCTGCATAATTGGGCCTGAATTTGCCTTGGCATGAGCAGTGATTCAGACATTTGAGCAATTTGGGATGTTTCTTGCTCATTGAATTTTGTGAAAGCAGGATGTGCCATGATATTTTCAGTGGCATCATGGCTATGTTCAGGATTTTTGACTTTAAGAGTCCAAGTGGTACTCTTGGCATATTTTCTGGCATAAAGTCTAAAAGGACAGTCAAGCTTTCTTGAAGTGACTGTTTTGGAGGGGCTTTTGTTGGGATTTGGGGTCCCAGACCTGTCACAACCTATTTCAATTTGGTTATGGGTCATATTGGACCTCAAGGTGGACACAGCATAACCCTGAGCCCTGGCAGCATTATGCACATGTTTCCAAACAAGCTCAAGGGTCTGAAATTCACCTTCAGTGGAGGGTTGAAGCATCTTTGAATGAAAAAAAGGGGGAATTAGGGGATTTGGAATGGGGTAAGAACCTTTCGAAATGTGAAAAAGAAGTGAAAAAAGGTGTGAAAACTGAACAGAAGCGGTTAAGAGTGAAAAAAGTGGTTTAAATGTCGGATTAATAGATGAGGGAAGGTAAAAAATTGAAAATTGAGAGGCTTGAAAGCAGGTTGTTGTGGTGGAAAATGCAGTCTTTGGGGGAAAAAAAGAAAAAAAAGTGTGAAAAGCTTTTCAAAATGGCTTTGGTAATGCTGTTTTTCCAAAAAAAGGTTTGGGGTGGGGATAATGTGGATTATTTGGGTGCTTGCCTTTTTTTTTGGGGGGGGGGGGAGCCTGGGCAAAAAAATCTGAAACAATTGGGAGTTAGAGAGGTTTTGTGGGGAAAAACCTCTTTTGGGCATGTTTTGGCCCAATACAGGCATGGTTGTGTTTCATTTTTAATTAAAAATGGGCCCAGGGAACCCCTTACGTGTTTTTACCAAAACCCTTAATAGTTCTTTGGAAATGTAGGGAATATTAGAAATAAATGATAATTGAGGGATTTGTATCAAATTGAAAATTATTTTTTGGTGAATTTAAGAAAAATTAATAATAGTACCTAGGGAATCTATCAATATTTAATAATTGTTATTGGGGAATTTTAGGTAGGGTGAATTCAAGTTGTGGAATTCAAAGCATATTCAGTAATCATCCTTGAAAAACTTTGGGAACATTGATTGCTAATTCTTGGGGAACTTAAGGGATATTAAATAATGATAATAATTGAGGAACCTTTATGAATTTGAACAATATTTTTGGCATAATTCAAGGCACAATTGATAGTAATACATAGGAAATTAATAAATATTGAATAATAGTTATTCATCAATTTTAGGTAGAGTGAATAATGCATGTGGAATTTGAAGCATATTGAAGCATCATGCTTTTAAAATCTCAGGAAAATTAATCAATAATTCTTTGAAAAATTAGGGAATATTCAATGGTAATAGTAACGGAGGGATTTTTATTAAATTGGACATTGTTTTATGTGGAATTAAAGAAAAAATAAATAGTAACCTTGGGAATTTACGAAGATTGAATAATAGTTCTTGAGGTCTGGGGAATTGGAAGCAGATTCAAAAATAATGCTCGAAGAAATGTGGGAACATTTATTGATAATTATTGGGGAATTTGGGAAATATTTGATAGTAATAATAATTGAGGTATTTACATCAAGTTTAACAATATTTTTGTGGAATTTATGACACAATCAATAATTATACCTAGGGAACCTATAAATATTGAATAAGAGTTCTTGAGGAATTGAAAGCAAAGTGAATACCACTTAAGGAATGCCCTTAAATATTAAATAATAATTATTTCAGAATTTCAGGAACATTTATTAATAATTCTTTTGGAACTTAAGGAATATTTAATATGAATAAAAAGTGAGGTAACTATGTCAAATTGAAAAATATTTGTCATGAAATTTAAGGCAAAATATACATATTAGATATTATGGAAGATAAATTTATTTTTCATTTCCAATCAAATAAGGTACTTAATGAAGACCTATAATTTTATTTATTATTTATAATTAATTATTTCTTAATTATTAAAAGTAAATATTGGATCTCACACTTATTTTGAAAATTCTTTTAATTTGCAACTTCAAATTGGCAGAATTATTTTAGTGAATGATCTTAAGAAAAAAAACAAATAATAGACTATTGACAAGATTTTATACTTTTTTGGCACTTTTAAAATCTTGTTCATTTCTTCCTTATTCATCAAAAACTTTTTTTGGAAGTTTATGTGAGATTAAATGTGATAAGCCCTTACCAATATTAAGCAATTTTTTGTTGATTTAAAATGAGCATTCAAAATGAGTAATCATTGGCTAATTTTGTGGTTTGATTTTTTCCAAAGCACTTCCATTATTCCTGGCTGTTTTGAAAAATCTATTTCAAGTTTCAAATATGGAAAATGAATTCCATGGCCAGTCTGGGGGGATTGGAGTGGGAACTGGATTGAAGCCATCTTTTTGTATGAAAGAGAAATTTCCATATGTCCATGCATTGGGATTTTTTCCATAAACATGAACTCTATTATGGAATCCATTATTGGTAATAATGAAATCGGAGAAAAATTTGAATACATTTTGGGTGGTCCACTCAATTTTACTAAATTTGGGAAGGTTTTCTTCATTCATCAGTTGAAGATTATCTTCATGAAAATGTTTGGATAAAGTTTGAATTATGGATTGAATAAATGGTCATATTTTTTAAGCTGACCCCATTCAGGATTATCATTTTCAATTTATTTTATGGTTAATCCAGGTTTCTTTGCATAAACCCCAGCATATTTGCCTTCATCTGAACCCTGTCTAAAACCAATAACTTTCATGATACCAGCCAATATATTCTGGTTTGTTGTGATGTTTTGTCTGATTTTGGCTAAACTTTTTAAAGAAGTGATAAGATCTTTGGGAATTTGAAAAATCAAGGTGGGATGATTGAATCATTGGAATTGATAAATTCTTACTGTTAATTCAGATGGAATGGTAGCATTAACTAATATGTAAGTATTGTTTTGAGGATTAATGGGAGGGAGCTTACACCAGGATTTTTTATCTTTCTTGGCTTTTATTGAAAAGACTGAGACATTATTTATCTTCCTGTGCTTTGTGCCAGATTTTTGTAAGGCTTGTCTTAAATTTTTAATTAATATTCTGTGTTCTCTTGTGGCTGAGGTATAAGATGGTTTATTGAAAGAAGTTCTCGGAATTGACTCACTTTGAAATAAATCATGATGGACTAAGATTGGTTTTGGCATAACCATGCCATCACAAGTCTAGCTCAAAGGCTCATTAAGGGAAGAGGAAGATTGGTTCTGATTTTAATTGTTACTTATGGGAAAAGGAGGATGGGTCTTCAAATAGAATTTCATTGTTTTTGGGAGGATTGGAAACATGATGAAGAAGTAATTTTTCACCTTTCATTAATTCCACCCCTGGAGTCATACCAAGAAAAAAAATGAAAAATTAAAAAAATATTGGTTAGAATTAGAAGCAGTATGAGGGGAGAAATATTGAAATTGAATAATTATAAAGAAATACATAATTGATTCAGAAGTGATTCCAAATTGATTATTTTATACTAAAACTTATATTAAAAAATATTAGTAAAATAAAAGAAACTTGAATTTATTCAGAATTGAATCCAAATAACTTTAGAGCTTAGTGATTATGTTATTTGAGTTTTTTTATTTTTAATATTTTGAGAAAGAATGAAGATATCAATATTAAATCAATAAAAAGCCCCAAATGGTTTCAGAAGTGATTCCGACTTGATTTTAGGCCAGTAGGAATGTTCTTTGAAAAAAAATTAAAAAGAAAAAGATAGTAAAAACATTTTTTTCAAGTAGAATTGAAAAAAAGGCCCAAATCATTTTAGAAGTGATTCCAAATTGATTTCGGGGTAGTAAGAATGATTTTTCAAAAAGAAATAATATTTGTGTTTTTTAGTTTTTTGAATTATTAATATTTGAAAGAAAAATTCAAAATATTAAAATTAAATAAAGAAATAAATTCAAAATTGTTTCAGAAGCAATTAAGATTTGATTTTGAGCTAATAGGAATGATTTTAAGGAAAAAGAACTTAAGCAGGAAAGATATTGTTTTTTAGTTACTTTAATTATCAATATTTAAAAAATTATAAAAATTAAATTGAAGAGCATTAAAAAGTCTTCAATTTTCTTGAGAAGCAATGCCAAAGCAATTTGGCAGTCTTCTGAGGTGGTTGGTAGTGATATGGATAATTGAAGGAGGAGTTTGGTGAGAAGAATAGTAAAAAAAGAATATTAAAAAGTAAACTTCAAACCAGTTCTAACCTGATTGATTCCTCCAAACAAAAAATTAAAAAAACAAAATACTATAGTGTAAAATCATCAAAAAGTATCAGTTGAGATTGAATTATCAGCAGTGAAAAGAAAAATACAATACTAAGGATCTTGATTGAAGGTTGAGGAGTGTGGGAAAAAAAGATTTGAATGGGTTATTTAGCCTTTCAAGTAAATTTGATAATAATGTTTTCATGAGGGTGAAAATGAAAAAGAATATGTTTTAAAAAAATTGAGTGTTAGATGGGAATGATTTTTTTCTGAAAATTCGGGCTGGATTAGAATCAAACTTTATTCAAACAAAATATTGTGAAACCAATTTTATTGGAAATTATGGCAGTGGAGCCCAATTTTTCATGAAAGAGGTCCCATTTCACAAACCAAATTGACTAATGTGGAATCATACATTCATCACTTTATAAATTTGAACCTTCTCCATAAATATTAACATATATTTAATCACATGATATTAAATAATGAGGTTTGCTTTCAAATATATGAAGAGCTAATTATTAATTAAGGATGAAATTCACTCTACCTAAGAAAGAGGCCTTGAAGAGCTCATTGGCAAAATTATTAAATTAATCTTCCTTTTATTTCCTTTGAATTCCATTTCCTTTGCAAGCCTTTCCTTCTCAAAATCCATTGGTCTCTGAAGTTTTCTCTCCTCAAATGCAATTTTATGCTTAAATATATCTCTTCCAAAAGCTTATCTTTGAATCTTTCCTCCTTTGAAAAAATTATTTGAATCTCCCTCACATCCTTTTTTTTGATTCTCTCAACTTCTGCCATTTTTGTGTCCTTCCACCTTTCATTATACCAATCCAATTGTAAAATCTGGGCAGTTTCATAGACTACCAAATAAAAAAGGAAATGAGTATTTTACCTCAATTAGTACTAATAACAACTCACTATCTCTTCAAATTTCAAAGAAATTTCTGGGATAAGATGAAAATAAATTTATGGCTTTTTTATGCCCTCCACCACAATGATTGTGGATGAAATTTCCCATCATTTTATGATTTTCAGTTAGAGGATCATCTGAATTTTTTCACTATAAAAGCCTGTCAACCCATCAAAAATCAATAAATTGGTCAATCACTATGAAGCTTACATATTGATTCACTGAATTTGATTGCTCTAGAATATTGTTAATCTCAAAAGGTGTTTCATTATTGTTTTCTTTTATTTTTGAATTCTAAATTTTAACACAATAAGTAAATTATTAGTATTAAAGCCCACAGATAAAAAATAAAAGCATGACTATAGGTTTGTATCAATTTGGTCCCCAAAAGCTTCAACACAATCATCCTCCTGTGAATAAAAAATTGTGATTGGTGCGATGTTGGGCTTGTGAACAAATGAATAATAAATTTCATTTTAGCAAGGTGAAATTATTTCCATCTTATTATCAATTTTATTGATACACTTTTCTCATCATCCTCTGTGACCCCTGATCCAGTTGCACTTTCAAATTATTTGGCCAAATTATTTTTACTCTTATATGTTAACCATCAGTGATGAATACTTTCTGTGGTAAGATCCAAGCAGTTGTGGGATTTCTTGTTGACCTCAAGAGCCATTTTGTATTTCGGAAGGTGGCCTTCCAACTTAAACTGAACCAATTATTCCAAAAAAATCATTATAATTCCATTTTTTCTTTAACCAATTGATGATAAATTGATAATATCTCTGGTTTAAATTCCCAGATTGTTGTGATAGTGATGGGATTACTTTTTGTGATGGACAAAATATGTGAGTTCTGATATGCAGAATCTTTCACAAAATGGTCAATTGGCCAAAGAAATTCACAAATGAATTATTAACAAATTGAAGAGTGATGAGGATATATGTTCAAAAATTTTCCACTGATTTTTATGATGATTAGTGATGATTATGTTTTGTTTTATGGGATTGTAAAATTTCCAAAAAAATGGGATTTGTAAAATACTGATGATTTAGAAATTCAAAAATATAGTAATTGGATTTGAAATTGGAAATCAAACCATTTTTGGCAGTCTCAAATGGGGTTGAAATTCACAGCACTTAGTTGAGAAAATTGAAAATTTGGATTGTAGAACCTAGTGTTTTTCTATGTGGGATTTCTTGAGAGACCACAGTTTTTTAATAATTTTGCAGGCTTGAGATGCCCTATAGCTTGTGAAATTCAAAGAAAAATCAATCTTAATAACTAGGTAATTTATAAAGATTAAATAATAGCTATTCAGGTATTTTAAGCCAGGCAGATAACACTGTTGGAATTCAAATCAGATTAAATAATTTGACTTGTGGGATTTCAAGAATATTTTTCAATAAGGATTACAGAACTTAGGGAATATTCAATAGTAATAATTATTGGGGGATTTCTATAAAGTTAAGAATTATTGTTTGCAGAATTCAAGGAAAAATAAAAAAGTATTACCTAGGATATTTATAAATTGTTAAGAATAGTTCATGAGGAACCTTAGATGGAGTGAATACCAGTTGTGGAATTGAAAATTTATTCAATCATAATGATTGTGGAATTTAAGACACATGCATGAAGAATTTTCTTGGAACTGAAGGAATATTTAATAGTTCCAATAATTGAGTGATTTATATCAAGCTTAAGAATAATTCTTGTGGAAAATATTCTCAAAAAATAAATAGTGATACCTAGGGAATTTGAAAATAGTTAACAATAGTTCTTGAGGAATTTTAGGTATAGCTAATTCCAGTTGTGGAACTTAAAGAAGATTGAATAATAATTCTTGGTAATATCAGGAACATTCCTTAATAATTATTTGGGAACCTAAGAAATCTTCAATAGTAATAATAATTCAGGGATCTATATCAGGTCTAACAAAAGTTTGTGTAGAATTTAAGGAAAAATAAATGATAATACTTTGAAAATTTAGAAATATTGAATGAAAAATTTTGAATAATTTCAAAGAAGAGTAAATAGGAATTTTGGGATTCAAGTCACATTCAATAACCATAGTTTTGGAGCTTAAGGAGACTCAAATAACCATAATTTTTCAGTTGAAGGAATATTAAATAATAATTCTGGTGAAATTCAAGAAATATTAGCTAATGATGAACTTTAAACTTGTGTAATAACAATTAGTGATAATTTTTAAATGAGAACAACAAATTCTAAAAAGGTAATATTTCTTAAATCTCAAAAGAAACCATCTATAAATTAAATAAATCTCCATATGACAAAGGATTGAGCATTACAAGGAGTCCACAAGAGTTTGTAGTATAATCATATAAGCCACGGAGTGCTTCTATTTCATTCTCAGGGATAATTAATTGTGAATAACCAAGCCCATTGACTTTAAATATTCCAAGATATTTCCAATCATTAAAAAATGTGGAATAAACCTTAAAAGGCATTATTTGAAGGAATTTTTTTTCAATTGATAATAAGATCAGAAATACCAAAAATTTGTTTGATTATTCCAAAGAAATGTGACCCACTCCTTTGGAAACAAATAATGCTGTGTGACATATTCTCTTATTCAGAAGGGAATAATTCATTGTTAATATTGATACTGTCTAGGAGAATATGCCATGATGAGATAGAAATTGACTTCCTGATGCTAGTATCTGGTGACATCTGATGGATACTATGCCAAAAGACACAATTCCTTTATGTGTGTAAGTTTATCAAATAATCAATCAAAAGAAACTAGAAATCATCTTGTAGAAGGATGGGCTTTCTATTAATTTTCAATTTAGGAATTTCTTTATTGATAGAGTTAGATATATTTGATACTTCTTTTGGTACCCAGGATGATTTCATAAGAGTAGAAAAGTTGGTTCTCTGACAGAAATTCAAATTTAAGGTGTGATAAATTTCATCTGAGAAAAAATTCCAAGTAAGGATTTAATCAAAAACAAAGCAGATAATTAAGCTTACATACCTTATTATTTGTAAGGAATTTAGCCAAAATCCCAATCAAGTGCTCATATCCCCAAGTTGCGGAAGCTTGTTGTGGACCCAAGCAAGAAAGGAGCTCTGGAATATTCTCTTAATAATGATTTTTGGTTTTGATTTCCTTTTTTGGAAAAAGGGTTTGAGTAGAAATTTTGAATTTATTCCAATGGTCTGAGAATGCATTGATTTCAGATGGCTGGAATGTTGATTGCACTAATAAAAAGAACATGTTTTTGAAGAACTCATTGGAAATGAATCTAGAGATTTATGTCTGGTTTGGATTTTGGTATCAATGATGCTGAGAGCTAGTAGACATTTGTTGACTAAAAAGAGGAAAGGCATGTAGGATTTCAAAAATAAAGCCCATTCAGAAGCTTTCAGAATTCTATTTAGAAGGGCTTCCCATTTTCCTTGGAACATCAGTCCATGATGTAGGTATGATTGTGTTTTGGATGACCTTTTGTAGGAATTCCAAATTTTCTCCTTTGATTTGATGGTTAAATAGTGTATTAACATCAAATTTTGATGAGAAATCTGATGTAGGAACATAATCAGGATCAAATGAGGAAAGATTTTCTAAAGGATCTTCTGAAGTTTGTTTTAATTGAGGGTGATTAATTGGTGAGCCACCAGGTGGTTTTGATGAGGATGGAAAGACATTTGTAGCTTCTTGTTTTAAATCTCTTTGAAGGGACCATAACTTTCTCTCCAAGATTTCTGAATCAGAAGCACTTGAGGTGTATGAATCAGAGTCACAGGATTCATTATTTTTAGCTTAATATTCTGGTGGATGACTCAGGAATGCAAATTTTGTAATTTGAATTATCCTTCAATGCCCCTAGTATGAGATTATGCATTATATCAAGATTAACCATTCTGATAGCATCCCAATGTAGCAAATCCTCCAGGAGAGAATATTTAACTCCATATCCAGCAAAAAGCTTCTGAAATTCTTTTCGTGAGCCCTAAAGCAATTTCTCAATGGTTTATTTTTGATTATTGTGGGTTTGTGTAGGTGAAAATTTTGAAAAAACTTCTTCTATTTGAATTTTCTGAATTGAGAAAAAATTTCAAAACCATTTACCACAATGGGGGATAAATCCATTGAATTTCCTCATGGAAACTATATCAGCAATGGCTGTTAGAATAGCCACTCTGATAAATGAGCCTGAAGGGACTGATGAGGTTGGGAAAAATTGGACGCCTTCCCAAAGCTCTTTAAGCTCAGAAATTGATGCATCAGAAGATCATTCAGCTGGGTTGAAGTACGATCTGTTGTTCCAGGGAATATGGAAGAACTATATACATTTTCTGGCTTAAGTCTTTCATTGGGAGGAAGATTAAGACAAACAAACAATATTGGACCAATTCTTGCAAGCCCTCTTGATTTTCCATGTGCATTGAAGAAATAAAGGTAGATTGCAAACCCCAAGGAGCCTTCAAGTGACATGAATGGTGGGTCATTTTTCTGCCTGGTACCTGTAAGTTTTCACCATATCATAAAATCCCAAATATCAGTCATGATTATTTCCTCACCCATATAGATGTTTTGATGTTGATGTAATATCTCAACCATCCCTGGTATTTGAAGGAACTGAGAAAGCCAAGCTTTTAATGGTTGATAGATGAAATTCTTGGAATGAAATTTTGAAACATATTTGGGTGATGCAGGTCATGTTTTTTTGATAAAAAAATCATGTTCCCAAAAGGTACATTACATGGTGGATGGTGGCTATATGTCTGTTGATGACTTTTAAATTGTAAATTTGGGTCCATAACAGTGTGGAAAAGGCCACTGAGAAAAAAGAATTGAGGACAGTAAACATAAACTTCAAGGGTGGGGTCCAACCCAATGTTAGTGAGAATAGCTGTACCTTCACTCGGTATATTGAGCTTGGAATCAAAGGTTCCACCACAGTAGACTATACTAGTCTTCATTAAGCTACTTAAAGCAGGATTGAGAATGCGAAAGGCTTTGTGGGATATTTTACAATTGACAGACAACATTGCTGAGATGGCCATAGCAAGGCTTTGAGGTGAAGCCTTTTTTTTCAATTGGTATGGCTTCCAGCTACTTGTATTAAACTGGTTGAAATTTGAAGGTGGTTCATAAGAGAGATTTGGGGCTTCTGGTGGAAATAAATAATTCAAATTGATAACTGTACTTGTAGATTGCACTGGAACAGCCTTATTGGCCTGTAAGGCTATAGAGAGTTGGGAATTTAGGAATGACCATTTCTTTTGGATGTGTTGAGCATATTGGTATTATGTAAATGCAACCCTGCTTCATTATCTATATGGAGAAACATGGGTTTTACTAGAACAGGAAGAACTGGTACAAATACACATGGAAGAGTATTTCAGAATCATATTACAAATCAGAATGGGGGGTTTATTTTCGGCTTAAAGAGAAGAGATAATTGTTTGGTAGGGTTATAAAATGTGTATTCTTATGTCTTAAGATATCTTTTGGAAATGTCAGAGGAAAATTAAGTCACTGGAATTGTAGACTTACATAGTTAATTTAAAATGTTCATGAAGTGACTTGCTCTTTATATGATTTTGTGTGATTTTAAATGGGGAATTACAGTTCACAATTACTTGAGAAATTGGTCATTTATCTTAAATACTGTAGATGTTATATAAGCAAGAAACATGATCAGTCCCAAAGAAATTCTATAATATCAAAAGTCCCATGCATAATTCTGACAGGAAATATATTCAATAGAATCCCTACTCAGGCATATTCTTTGTCCGTCCTACTTTGGAGAATTCTACAGTCATTTTTCAAAGAAAACAAAATTACTTTGTGGCAAGAGTGGCTCATCAGAAAGTCCCATTGGTCTTTACTAATTGATTGTTGACATCTCGCAATACATACTGAATATGATTTAAGTGGGTGCATATTTGTACCAAATCAACATTTAATAAATTTGTACTCATTAGTTCTGCAATGTCAATTATCATCATAAATTTTGTGGCAGTTGAGATCCTCACCATCTTTTGTTCATTTTTATGATTTTAGAAATGATTTAAATCATTATCTGTTGAAATTAATGAGGGTAGTAAAATGATGAATAAAAATTTCTCTAGTCCCACAATTACTCATTTGAGAACAAATATGTCACAGTTTCAGTATGGAATAATCAAAAATACCATTGAGAACAGGATTACCAAAACTAATATACCAGCTGGGGTCATGACCTTCTTTCTATATTGTGCAGTTAAATGGGATTGACACCATTTAATAGCACAAGGCTCAGAAACATAGCTTTTAAGTGTTAATTTACGGTAGCAGAATAGTACTTTACATATACACATGGTTATGTAAAAATGTGAGCCAAAGTTTTATACAAATTACACAATCTTAAATTGCAATTCAGCAATAAGCTGCACCAAGGAAGGCTAATCGGTACCATTTCAATTTGTACTTACATCTTAAAAAAAAGGAAAATGAGAATCTACACACATAGAAAAAAATGTGTTTGATAGCTCTAAGAATTTTATGCAGAGTACATGTGAATTCAGCCTCCTAGTATCAAATAATTTCTTGAGGGGGCCAAATTAAGTAATGATTATGGGCCAAAAATCTACCAACAAGCCACCCATGAGTGCTATAATACAAAAATTTGTATTCATTAAAGTATTGGTTTTGGAATATTCTGAGGCAGGGGCCTGTTGGATTAAAGGGAATTAAAAACCCTTTTTCAGTGTTGGTTCTTTGCATGTCATCATGTTTAATTTCCCAGTATTCTTTAATGACCATTTAAGAACTTAAACTTAAGCTTTAATTGCTTATTTTTTCATATGAAATTAACTGTATTGCACAGTGTACTATACAGATATACAGCTTATACACATTGATTTAGAAATTGTATGTATTTTAATGTACAAATTGCATAACAATGGGATATTCTGAAACTGAAAAGCTTCAATTACCTCAGAAATATGGGCTTTTGGATCTGGCTATGCATTGACCTTATAATATTGAAGATGTGATCATTTTACAGTAATATACTTTACAGATCTCCTGAGTGGAAGATTAGTCATACTAAAAATACCTGTACAACAGGCTGGCTGTGCTTTATACTGCCTTCAGCTATACTGAACATACTTTAGGTGTACTTTAAAGCTTAAATTAAAGTATACATGAAAAAAATTAATTTTGAGGCTGATGTGATGTGATTTAACAGTAATTAAGATTTTCTGAGAAAGGAGAATTTTTGACATGTGAAGGCTGATTTATGGCAAGAAGATATTTTCAAAAATTATGTAAATAATATAGGCTCTTTAATTGGAATTTCCAAGGAAGAAAATATGGTGGGAGGTTATATTATAACTAGCTAGCTAAATCTTATAGCATAATTTTATCCTCATAAAGATTTTCCAGGTCAGCTTTGATTGAACAGAATTGAAATTTCTTTTGGTCAAAAATGATAAAGTCCCAATTGCATCCAAGCCCTTTTCCGTGACTATGGTACAATATAAAATTCCACATAGCTAGTTCAAACCTTCAAGCTCTTACACACCCTTTGTTTGACTGACATCAATACTGAATTTTGAATTTCATAATTAGACTTCTCCCACCTGTGAAACCTGAAACCAGAGGAAAGTGATTTGCACTTCTTATCTAGGTTTGCTGGCCTGTGACCAATTGTGAGCCTTGAGGTATATTTTACATACCAAAATAGGAAAGAATTGATATTAAAATGAATTCTGGACCATGCATAACCCATAAGTCATGAATATATCCAAAATTTATAATTTTTTATTTAAGAAAAGATGAATAGATTTTTTTGAGTAAGTAAATCCATGAGTTTAAGGCCAGATTTGCATTCAACACAAAATCGCAATGTTACATATACACTAAAACTAGTGTTATGAATGTTTGTGGCACTTGAAATTAAAGTATTCTTACATAAAGTCTTGGTACACCAATAATGGATATCAGTCTTTAAGCCTGAATTATTATTTTTGACATGAAAATAGCTAAGGGGGAAAGAAGACATCAAAGAGAGCCATGGTACCAATGCATAGCTATTCGAAAAATTTGTCTTCGAATTCGAATTTTTGAACTGCAAAATGAAAACCCAAAAATTCGAATAAAAAATTGTGCAAAAAGGATCCATTTGAATTTTTCAACCTCAAAATCAAAATTCAAAACAAAAAGCTCGAATTTTGGTTGAAAAAAAAACTTTATGATTATAATCAATCAATTAAAAAAAGTGAAAAATGATATTTATGGCATCAACCACAGGATAACCATGCCATAAATGGTATTCAAAAATATTTATGGCATCAACAATGGAATTTATCCTATTGCTGGCATAAATCATTCCATTTATGCCATAAATTGGGCTTTTACCAACTGTTGTATTCTTTAGCTTAACTTCAACTAGAAGACAAACCTTATTTTTGTTACTAAATAATTGCATAATTTTGGCAATTTATGGCAAATCCACATAAGGGATTAAATGTTTTTGCCAAATTACTTACATGGGTTGACCAATAACCCAGATTAATATGAGTATTTAAAAATGATTTCAATTAATTCAAATGAATTTCAATAAATTGAAGGTAATTGAAATCAATTGAAGACAATAAAACTGAATAACCAGGCTTGAAATAATGGTTATTATGCAAAATCAAATGCGTAATGTGAAAGAGGTACAATTATTTGTACAGTGGGTGGTAACCTGTGTTATATTGCATAATCTATTAGCACAAGTAGGTGACCAATGGAGTGATTTATATGAGGATAACGACCCCCCAAGCTCCAAAATATCACACAACAAGATGATGAAAATGGCCATTTGAATATGCATGAAATAGTCAAGCCCTACACTTTAGATTGGTTCAGGAATAAATGAATAGATGAATTACAAGCGCTGACAATGTTTTAAGATTAATAAAACATGTTTATTTTCAAAGAGAATTATCTGAAGACTAATATTTGTAATACATTTTCAATCCATATCTATGGAATGGTAAATGTTAAGACTGGAATTGAATCATAATTATCAAATGTGTAAATATATATAATCTAAAATATTTACAATTCTTTATTTTTACGTAATCTTTTGTTATCCTGTTCATTCCGCATGATTTGACCGTTGACTTTTGTTTCAATTTCTTCAGAGCTGAGTTGTTTGAATTTTTGTCCTGTGAGAAATAATTTCTTGTTTATTTGAAAAGAACAACCAAAGTGTGTGATGGATTGGTGTTCAAGCAATTCTTTTGCTGGCTTGGTTGTTTGATGAAGAAGCTCAGACGTTTTCCAGAGTATTTCAACAATGCCTTCTTTTTTGGAAAAATCAAAAATGAATTTGTGGTTGGGAAATGATAATCCATGCCCAGAGGGTGTGAAATCTGTAGGAATTGGAATGAAATTGTTTTTATTGATAAAAGAGAATATACCATATGTCCATGAATTGATGTCCTTATTATCAGTATGTGGTTTATTGTGGAAGCCATTGAAAGTAACTATAACATTTGAATAAGTTTTGAAATTAGGTGATTTGTTGGAATGCCATTCAAGTTGGCTGAAGTTTGGCAAATTGGCTGCATTCATGATTTCTTGATTGTCTTTAAGTGCATTATGTGAAAAACCTTGAATTCGGGAGTGAATGAATTCATCAAATTCTTGAAGTGTTGACCATTGCTCATTATCTTCATCAATTGTTCTTTTAGTCAAGCCCGCTTTCCTTGCATAAACCCCGGCAGATTTACCAGAATCAGAACCCTGACGAAATCCTATTCCTTTCATAATGCCATCAAGCATATCAGAGTTAGTGGTGATATTTTGATGGTTCTTTGCAAGCTTATTTAATGTTATGATCAGTTTTTGAAGTTTATGGAAGACTGGTGTTGGACTGCTGAATGGGTGAATTTGATACATGAAAATAGGTAAATAAGGATTGTTATGTCTATTGATAAGTACATAGGGTCTGGGCAGAAGTTTGTGTGGAGGAAGCTTTAACCAGGAGGCATTCTCATTGTTCTTCTTGTCTAGTGTAATTATGGAGAAGTTGGGATTGTAAAGGCCAAGCTGGCCTGCTGTTTGGTTCATATAAGAAAGCATTCTTCTTTGTTTTCTGGTATTTGAGTGATTATGATTAAGAGAATTCTCTTCTGTTATATCATTCTGATTGTGAGGTTGAGTCCCAACAGGCTTCACATCATGAGTAATTAAAGAGAGTTTGGGCAAATTCAGCTCATTGACAATCATCTGGTCATTTGGTTGAGTCCCAACAGTCAAATGATTAGATAATTGATGAGGAATGGCTAAAGAAGGGGAGAGTTTATTGTTGGATTGTGACATAATGATTTCAGACTAAATATATTCCAAATATGAGTTATTCCTCCTCTAAATTAAAACAAAAAAAGTGTATAAAACAAAATAATTAATCAGTATTGAATACAAAAGCATATGAATGGTACAGATGTTGGAAAAGGAGGACATGTTAGTTGGGTGGTGGATTGATGGGGGAGGTGAAGGATCAGTGGTGGTGGTGGTGATGGTTGTAGTGGTTGTAGTGGCCGGTTGGCGGTGGGACAGTAAGCAGTAGTCAGTACCGTAATGACTACTGCGTAAATACAACAAAAGAAAGGGCTTACCGTTGCTATTAAAAAAAAAGCCCCCCAACACGTTTTTTTTTTCAAAAGTACTATCTGTGCAGAATGAAAGAACATCAGTGCAAGAAAGTTAAGATCAGTTGCAGTGTATGCACCTACAGCTTCCAAAAAAAATAATTTTGAAATTAATTGATCAATCAAAACTTGAGGAACTGTTTTAAAAAGAAAGACTGTTGAAAAAAAATAACCCAAATGAAGAATTTAGTAATCTTATACAAAAGACATGTGGTGAATTTTTAATCAAGGGGTAATTATAATTAATTAAAATTAACTATAATTAATTATTAATTAATTATTAATTAAAATTAATTATAATTAATTATAACTAATAATAATTATTTATTATTAATTTGATATAATTTTCATGAAAATTATTCATAATTAATTAAAATTAATGATATAATTAATTAAAGTAAATTATAATTAGAATTAATTATAATTAAAAGTAATTATAATTAAATATAATTAACTATAATTATTTATTAATCAATTATTAATTATAATTAATTAAAACTAATAATAATTATTTATAATTAATTTGATATAATTTTCATTAATTATAATTAATATTAAATGTAGAAAATTAATTATAATCAAAATTAAGATTAATTTAAAAGAAATTATAATTCTAATTAATTATAATTAATAAAAATTAACTATAATTAACTATTAATTAATTATTAATTAAAATTAATCATAATTAATTAAAACTAATAATAATTATTATTAATTATAATTAATTATAATGAATTTTAATTGATTTTATTTAATTATCATTAAATGTCATTGATTATAATTGATTTTAATTATAATTAATTTAATGAAAATTAATTATAACTAAGTTTAATTAATTATCATTAATTTATAATGAAAATTAATTATAATTAATTTAATGATAATTAATTAAAATTAATTATAATTAATGATAATTAATTAAGATTAATTAAAATTAATTATAATTAATGATAATTAATTAAGATTAATTAAAATTAATTAAAATTAATTATAATTAATGATAATTCATTAAAATTAATAAATTAATTAAAATTAATTATAATTAATGATAATTAATTAAGATTAATTAAAGTTAATTAAAATTAATTATAATTAATAATAATTAAATAAAATTAATTATTATTAATTATATAATTAATGAAAATTAAACAAAA
Source organism: Austropuccinia psidii (assembly GCA_023105745.1). Lineage (NCBI taxonomy): Eukaryota > Fungi > Basidiomycota > Pucciniomycetes > Pucciniales > Sphaerophragmiaceae > Austropuccinia > Austropuccinia psidii. The sequence goes on from JALGQZ010000006.1 coordinate 826,385, forward strand.
TTAATTATAAAATGAAAATTAATGAAAATATAATTCATTTTAATTCATTATCATTAAATGTCATTAGTTATAATCAATTTTAATTCATTATCAGTAGTTTTAATTAATTTTCATTAATTATAATTAATTATATTATAATTAATTCTCATTTTACAATAATTTTATTTGATTTTTATTAATTATATCTTAATTATAATTAATTTTAATTAACTATTATTAATTATAATTAATTTTAATTAATTTTAATTGATTATTATTATATTATCATTAAATCAATTTTAATTAATTATCATTAATTGCCATTATTTATAGTTAATTTTAATTAATTTTCATTATTTTTCATTAATTATAAATAATAATTAAAATATAATTAATTATAATTAATGACCATTAATGATAATGAATTGAAATTAATTATAATGAATGACAATTAATGACATTCATTATTTTTATGATCTTTTATTTGATTTTGATTCATTTGTTTTGTATTTTTGCTTTATTTATATAAATTAATAAGTAATCAAACAATAAATAATAAATAATGAGTGAATCATTATGAAATTAATCAAGTCTGATAGTGATTTGTTAAATTTCATGCGAATTTATGCATAATGAATGTGTTTCCACATTAAATACATCCTAACCCTAATTATTTTATATGGCTTGGGCATGTTGAATTTGTTTTTGATCCACTCTATTCAAATTAATATTCATTTTACCTAATACATCTTTATCTAATTCTTAATATGAGTCAAATAAGCTCCCTAATAAATCCCAATGAATCAGCCAGTCAAATTTCATGGTATTGCACAAAAAATCACTCTTCAAACTCCAAAGTAAACCAAAGTCAGATTGCACAATGTTATTTTTCCCAAGCAAAGAATGGATACCAGTTATGCCTAGTCGATGGATGCTCAAAGAAAATTAAGCGACATGAAGGAACCAAGCAAAACCTGGTATCTCATTTGAAAGCATTTCATAAGGAGCTATGGGCTGAAGCAATTTCCAAAAAGAACACTGAAGGACAAAGTAACTTATCAAACTCACATGAAAGCAGCATAATAAAAAGTATGAATGTCCACTTACAGAATAATTTCACTGATAATCTTGTCAGCTTCATAATTCAAGATCAACAATCATATGCATTAGTTAAATCAAAATCATTTCAAAAGCTTATTCACACCCTCAACAAGGACATTAACTTAATTTCTGAAACCACAATTTCCAAACGGATCAAGCAAAGGTTTCTGAATGATAAAGAACATATATTTGCCTTTATCAATTCACAAGCACCATGGTTCTCATTTTCTACTGACATTTGGTCTAGTCCAGGTGGAATGTCGTATATTACTCTCACAGCTCATTACATATCATCTGATTGGAAACCATTCACTGCAACCGTTGGATTTTCCAAGTTCACAGAAGCTCATACTGGTAAAAACATATACACAAAAATCGTGGATATGCTTAATTATTTCTTTATTGAACACTCTCAAAAGCCAAGGGGATCAAAGCGTGATGCAATTGAAATAGATACCTCAAGTGATTCATCTTCAGAAACTGAAAGCAATTTGTCCAATTTGTCAAATGCTTTTTATAGTTTGGGTATCTCATCCATTGGTAATTGAATCATGGTCATAACATTGGATAATGCTTCCTCAAATACAACATTTATGGACCTTGCTGTTAAAAATAATTTGCTGAAAGGTTTTGACTCACACATTCGATTTTTTGCACATATTCTTAATTTAGCTGCAAAGGATTCTTTAAAGGAGCTTGATGGATCAATTGATAAGGTTAAGAAGGTGGTTCACTTAATACGTCGATCAAACACCTCATGGAAACAATTCAAAAGCATTTGTGAAAAAAAATAAAGAGCCACCAAACCGGCCAATGGCTGACAATTCCACCAGATGGAACTCAACATATTCAATGCTTTGTTCAGCATTAAAGCAGAAGAGCTCTTTTGATGATTTTATTTATGAGTACAATAAGTCTCAAACAAATCGCTTTAAAAGTTCAAGCCAAAAAACATTTAGCAGCAAGAAACAGAAAACGATTTTCCTGGCAATAGAAAAAGCAGACATTCATCATGATATACGCCTTGTATGTCTGCCTAGTTGATTATTTTTCTGCATAATAAATCTCACTTTATTCCTTTCTAACTATTCAGGATGTAATTTTGGAAGAGGACTGGCTATTTTTTGAACAAATATCAGAATTTCTAAAGGTCTTTGCCACTGCAACCAATGAAGTTCAAGGTGATTCTTATCCCTCACTTGGGTCAGTAATGCCTTGGTACCAACTACTCCTTGAAACATGTCAAAAAACAAAAAATGAAGTCTCAAGGGAATCCCAACTTTACGATGCAGCTGATCAAGCATATTCAAAGCTTGAAAGTTATTACAATATTAGATCAAATTCCTGTGCTATGTGCTTGATTCTTGACCCACAATTCAAGCTTACATGGTTTACTCAGCATGATTTGTTGCAAGAAGATGAAAGAAACAGTGATACCAATCCAATAAGATATAAGGACAAAGCACTCAAACATCTCAAAGAAGTATATGCTGAATATTCTTCTGAATACACAATCAACTTTCCACAAGAACCTCAGGTTTCTGAAACAGTTGCGACTAATCTGAAGCAATTTCATCCTTTTGAAGAAAGAATGTCCCAACGAAAAAATAAAACTAATGAAATTCTTGAATATTTACAAACTGATTCACCACATTATTCAATATGTATTCTTGAATGGTGGAAGAGCCACAAAAATAGGTTTCCGATATTATCCAAAATTGCAAGAGACTACCTTGGAATACCTGCAACCTCAGCACCTAGTGAGCGTGTATTTTCAGAAGCTGGAAACTTGATTACTAACAAACGCACATCATTTTCCTGTGATTCTGTGGAGGCAAATATGTGTTTACGTTCTTGGTTAAATAATGGAATTTATGAAAGTATGTATGCTTGGTATGATAATCTTCAATAATTCCATTTATTATTTTTACTCGTTAAATGAATTTCTCTTGAAATCAAAAAATTTAATAAATCCCAGAATTATGCAAATTAAAATATTTTTTCTTATTAGTATAGTGATTTTAGATTCAATCTATTAATCAGAACATTATTATTTAGCAATTTCTCTAATTAAAATTCAAGTGATATAAGTGTTTTCTGACCAAAAGTCACAATTCTATTTTTGAAATAAATAATACTTCCTGTTTGAATTCTATTTTTGAAATAAAAATCCTTTCTGTTTGAATTATATTTTTGAAATAAATGATCCTTTCTGTTTGAATTCTATTTTTGAAATAAATAATCATCATTATTTTTAAAAATCCATTCAATCTTAAGAATCAAAAACAAGAAGCCTATATTTTTTTGAAACTTCTTGGGTTGAATGATTGCTAAAATGCCATAAATCACATGAATTTCATGAAAAATGCCATAAAAATGGTATGAATAGCATCAGCAATTCCATAAGTAAAATGAATAGCCTCAACAATCTCATAAGTAATATTAATGGTCTCATCAATAATATAAATGAAATTAATGGAATAAAAAATGCATACATAAAATTAATGGCTTGAAGGGAATTAAAAATACCATAAACTGTGTTATGGAAGAAGAATTCCATTTATTTCCTGAACAAGGAGCCCATAGTGTTTTTTATGTGTATTTAATAATTTATGGCAAAAAAACTTAAGGGCCAATGGGTTTTTATGGTTTTACCAAAGGCCCAAAAGGGTTAATTATATATAAATGAAGGTGTCCATGAAAATTCAAAATTCACTTCCGAATATTCGAAGGTAGGTGAAATTCGATTCTGAATATTCGGTCATGACAGAAATTCAATATTGAATATTCAATGACCCTTAAAATTCAACGAATTTTCAAAAAGCTATGCATTGCAGGGTACCCAGCTTCTCAGGCCTATGAGGCATGGATAGCTTTGAAGCTTGGATCCATGGCTGATAATAGCCAAATTAGTACAGTAAGACATCTTGGTAATTTGGTTACCAAGTTAAAGTCCAATTAAACCATAAGAGAATGACAAATAAGCTTGTATTTTGATGTGAAAAGGAGGTAATCAGCTACTCTGACTCCTGTAACAATGTCTATTCTTAATTATTTTCCATGGATAAGCCTTAAAAAAAATCAATTAAAGCCCCTTTTGGACTAGTATCCATGCATTTACCTCATGGAAACCAGCTACAACTGTGCTGTTTGGTATTCTATATAAAAATAGGGTAAAAACTTCAAAAATAAATCAAAAATACAATCCTTAATAAGTATTTCTCAAACTTTCAGGACCAATGGAGAAAGGGGTAATCCATATAAAAGCCAAAAAATAGGTATGACTTCATAATTTAAATTGAAAGTTTTACTCACAGTCCATTTTTGATGATGCCATGTGAAACAGTGAATATTCAAAAATTTACAGAAAATACAATCTGTGATCAAATAAACAATAAAATTAAAATATTTGAGAAATTAATTATCATTTTGAAATAAAAGCATATTGAAAGTTCTTACTCCTTTATTTATTAACCATAGATGGGTTGGTAGCCATGTGAAATGACTCAATTAAGAAATTGTGATATTCCTACATGAAAATGAGTGATTTAACAAAATATCCAAAGAGGATTAATAATGTTTCACTCAATGGTCTTTAGTTTTCTCCAAGGAATTCCTCTGTGTGCTTTTTTTTGACTTAAAAGACGCTTTCTCTTGTTGTTTTTTTCCATTTCATCTTATTATTAAGTCATAACATTATTACCAACAAGTAAATATTAGTTAATGATTTTCTTAAATGTTTCAATTTTCTCCAAATAAATCAGAAGGTTTTTGAATAATAGAAATATACTATTGTATTGGTGTAACATTTTTATAGAGAAATTTTGATCCCTTAAATCCAGAATTACTCCAACAAATCACTCTACCAATTCTTTACAAGGTGATATTGAAGTGTTAGTGAGTGTTTTAACTTAATTCTTGAAGATTGTCTCTAGTAATAGCTTTCTTCAAGAATTATTGTTAAAATTATTCTTGAAAGAGATAATTATACATTAAAATAATTTATATCATTTTAATATGAATTTTTATTACTAAATACTTCTTTCAATTGATTTTTGTAAAAAATTACTGCGTACTGTTATAACCACTAGTAGTGTATAACAAGTAAAAAAAATAATTAAGTAATTAATTATTTAATTGTGGTCATAATAAATCTATTTATTATATTTCATAAGAACAGTCATAGTACTGTTGATTAATAGTAATATTATCAACAGTTTCATAGACACATCTTACACCAATTTTCCAACACCCACTGATCTTGGTCTTTTTGGAAAAGAAAAGGAAGTTGAGAAGGCCTCCCACCTTCTCATGGGCCAATGCATAGCTATTTGAAAAATATGATTTTCACTATTCGAGAAACTCATCTTCAAATTCGAATTTTTGAACCAAAAAATTGAAATAAAAAATTATGAAAAAAGGATCCATTCAAATTTTTCAACCTCCAAGTTGAAATTCAAAATGAAAATCTCGAATTTTGGTTGAAAAAATGATTTATGAATATAATTCATTAATTAAAAGAAGTGAAAGATGCTATTTATGGCATCAACCACAGCATAACCATTCCATAAATGGTATTAAAAATATATTTATGGCATCAAAAATGGCATAAAAAATTCCATTTATGCCATTTATGGAACCAACAATGCCATAAATTGGGGTTTTACCAAACTAGGTATTTTTAAGCTAAACTTTAATTAGAAAACAAACCTTATTTGTTTTACTAAATTATTACATAATTTTACCAATTTATGGCAAATCCACATAGGGGCATACATGTTTTCACCAAATTACTTATGTGTATTTACCAATAACCCATATTAATTATGAGTATTTAGAACTGATTTAAATTAATGAAAGTGAATTGAAATCAATGAAATTGAATAACAATTATTTCAAGCTAATTCAAACTAACAAAATTGATAAGCATTATTTGAGACTGATAGAAATCAATGAGAATTGTTTAAAATTTAAAATTAATTACAATAATTTAAACCAATTTGAAATAAATAGAGCTTGACAGCAATTATTTCAAGCTAATTGAAATTAATCAAATGGATGAGAATTAGTGAAATGAATTAAAATTAATTAAAATTAATTAAAATTAATTAAAATTAATTAAAATTAATTAAAATTAATTAAAATTAATTAAAATTAATTAAAATTAATTAAAAATAATTAACATTAATTAAAATTAATTAAAATTAATTAACATTAATTAAAATTAATTAAAATTAATTAAAATTAATTAAAATTAATTAAAATTAATTAATTAATTAAAATTAATTAAAATTAATTAAAATTAATTAAAAATAATTAACATTAATTAAAATTAATTAAAATTAATTAACATTAATTAAAATTAATTAACATTAATTAAAATTAATTAAAATTAATTAAAATTAATTAACATTAATTAAAATTAATTAAAATTAATTAAAATTAATTAACATTAATTAAAATTAATTAAAATTAATTAAAATTAATTAACATTAATTAAAATTAATTAAAATTAATTAAAATTAATTAAAATTAATTAAAATTAATTAAAATTAATTAAAATTAATTAAAATTAATTAAAATTAATTAAAATTAATTAAAATTAATTAAAATTAATTAAAATTAATTAAAATTAATTAAAATTAATTAAAATTAATTAAAATTAATTAAAATTAATTAAAATTAATTAAAATTAATTAAAATTAATTAAAATTAATTAAAATTAATTAAAATTAATTAAAATTAATTAAAATTAATTAAAATTAATTAAAATTAATTAAAATTAATTAAAATTAATTAAAATTAATTAAAATTAATTAAAATTAATTAAAATTAATTAAAATTAATTAAAATTAATTAAAATTAATTAAAATTAATTAAAATTAATTAAAATTAATTAAAATTAATTAAAATTAATTAAAATTAATTAAAATTAATTAAAATTAATTAAAATTAATTAAAATTAATTAAAATTAATTAAAATTAATTAAAATTATGTAAATTAATTAAAATTAATTAAAATTAATTAAAATTAATTAAAATCAATTAAAATTAATTAAAATTAATTAAAATTAATTAAAATTAATTAAAATTAATTAAAATTAATTAAAATTAATTAAAATTAATTAAAATTAATTAAAATTAATTAAAATTAATTAAAATTAATTAAAATTAATTAAAATTAATTAAAATTAATTAAAATTAATTAAAATTAATTAAAATTAATTAAAATTAATTAAAATTAATTAAAATTAATTAAAATTAATTAAAATTAATTAAAATTAATTAAAATTAATTAAAATTAATTAAAATTAATTAAAATTAATTAAAATTAATTAAAATTAATTAAAATTAATTAAAATTAATTAAAATTAATTAAAATTAATTAAAATTAATTAAAATTAATTAAAATTAATTAAAATTAATTAAAATTAATTAAAATTAATTAAAATTAATTAAAATTAATTAAAATTAATTAAAATTAATTAAAATTAATTAAAATTAATTAAAATTAATTAAAATTAATTAAAATTAATTAAAATTAATTAAAATTAATTAAAATTAATTAAAATTAATTAAAATTAATTAAAATTAATTAAAATTAATTAAAATTAATTAAAATTAATTAAAATTAATTAAAATTAATTAAAATTAATTAAAATTAATTAAAATTAATTAAAATTAATTAAAATTAATTAAAATTAATTAAAATCAATTAAAATCAATTAAAATTAATTAAAATTAATTAAAATTAATTAAAATTAATTAAAATTAATTAAAATCAATTAAAATTAATTAAAATTAATTAAAATTAATTAAAATTAATTAAAATTAATTAAAATTAATTAAAATTAATTAAAATTAATTAAAATCAATTAAAATTAATTAAAATTAATTAAAATTAATTAAAATTAATTAAAATTAATTAAAATTAATTAAAATTAATTAAAATTAATTAAAATTAATTAAAATTAATTAAAATTAATTAAAATTAATTAAAATTAATTAAAATTAATTAAAATTAATTAAAATTAATTAAAATTAATTAAAATTAATTAAAATTAATTAAAATTAATTAAAATTAATTAAAATTAATTAAAATTAATTAAAATTAATTAAAATTAATTAAAATTAATTAAAATTAATTAAAATTAATTAAAATTAATTAAAATTAATTAAAATTAATTAAAATTAATTAAAATTAATTAAAATTAATTAAAATTAATTAAAATTAATTAAAATTAATTAAAATTAATTAAAATTAATTAAAATTAATTAAAATTAATTAAAATTAATTAAAATTAATTAAAATTAATTAAAATTAATTAAAATTAATTAAAATTAATTAAAATTAATTAAAATTAATTAAAATTAATTAAAATTAATTAAAATTAATTAAAATTAATTAAAATTAATTAAAATTAATTAAAATTAATTAAAATTAATTAAAATTAATTAAAATTAATTAAAATTAATTAAAATTAATTAAAATTAATTAAAATTAATTAAATTAATTAAAATTAATTAAAATTAATTAAAATTAATTAAAATTAATTAAAATTAATTAAAATTAATTAAAATTAATTAAAATTAATTAAAATTAATTAAAATTAATTAAAATTAATTAAAATTAATTAAAATTAATTAAAATTAATTAAAATTAATTAAAATTAATTAAAATTAATTAAAATTAATTAAAATTAATTAAAATTAATTAAAATTAATTAAAATTAATTAAAATTAATTAAAATTAATTAAAATTAATTAAAATTAATTAAAATTAATTAAAATTAATTAAAATTAATTAAAATTAATTAAAATTAATTAAAATTAATTAAAATTAATTAAAATTAATTAAAATTAATTAAAATTAATTAAAATTAATTAAAATTAATTAAAATTAATTAAAATTAATTAAAATTAATTAAAATTAATTAAAATTAATTAAAATTAATTAAAATTAATTAAAATTAATTAAAATTAATTAAAATTAATTAAAATTAATTAAAATTAATTAAAATTAATTAAAATTAATTAAAATTAATTAAAATTAATTAAAATTAATTAAAATTAATTAAAATTAATTAAAATTAATTAAAATTAATTAAAATTAATTAAAATTAATTAAAATTAATTAAAATTAATTAAAATTAATTAAAATTAATTAAAATTAATTAAAATTAATTAAAATTAATTAAAATTAATTAAAATTAATTAAAATTAATTAAAATTAATTAAAATTAATTAAAATTAATTAAAATTAATTAAAATTAATTAAAATTAATTAAAATTAATTAAAATTAATTAAAATTAATTAAAATTAATTAAAATTAATTAAAATTAATTAAAATTAATTAAAATTAATTAAAATTAATTAAAATTAATTAAAATTAATTAAAATTAATTAAAATTAATTAAAATTAATTAAAATTAATTAAAATTAATTAAAATTAATTAAAATTAATTAAAATTAATTAAAATTAATTAAAATTAATTAAAATTAATTAAAATTAATTAAAATTAATTAAAATTAATTAAAATTAATTAAAATTAATTAAAATTAATTAAAATTAATTAAAATTAATTAAAATCAATTAAAATTAATTAAAATTAATTAAAATTAATTAAAATTAATTAAAATTAATTAAAATCAATTAAAATTAATTAAAATTAATTAAAATTAATTAAAATCAATTAAAATTAATTAAAATTAATTAAAATTAATTAAAATTAATTAAAATTAATTAAAATTAATTAAAATTAATTAAAATTAATTAAAATTAATTAAAATCAATTAAAATTAATCAAAATTAATTAAAATTAATTAAAATCAATTAAAATTAATTAAAATTAATTAAAATTAATTAAAATTAATTAAAATTAATTAAAATTAATTAAAATTAATTAAAAATTAATTAAAATTAATTAAAATTAATTAAAATTAATTAAAATTAATTAAAATTAATTAAAATTAATTAAAATTAATTAAAATTAATTAAAATTAATTAAAATTAATTAAAATTAATTAAAGTTAAATAAAATTAATTAAAATTAATTAAAATTAATTAAAATTAATTAAAATTAATTAAAATTAATTAAAATTAATTAAAATTAATTAAAATTAATTAAAATTAATTAAAATTAATTAAAATTAATTAAAATTAATTA